>JAGFZM010000061.1:3110322-3191412 GCA_017657215.1 Limnothrissa miodon
GGTACAATCACAACTTCACAACAGCATGGTTTCACACTACATGTTTGCAGTTTGGGACTGGACTCTGCAGGCAATGAGTGTAGATCAGTAAGAACAGTAATTCTTGTACAGTCATCGGTCTCTGGGCTCTCTGGTGTCTCAGCCGTGAACAGGTGTGTAGGCCTGAGAAAAAGGAAGGGGATTGAACTGAACTGAAATGAACTGAACAAGCTATGACTGGAACAGTATACCAAAGAAAGGGAACAAAGGGCTTGCTTGTCAAAAGAAAGGCTATAGAATAACCAAAGACAATCCCTGAGCAATGCTGTGGATGTTTAACCGCCTTAAATTCTTTTCTCATATATTTAAATCTACATTAGAGCTTCTTTGGCGACGCTGTACATCTTGCCACAGCCACATCTTAATAGCTTTAATACTCTATTAAGTGTAAACCAATGCCCTTCTCTATATTTGGTGTGTTTAAGGGGCAAATAGAATCTGATGACGGTCGACTAATGCATTATATTGGGATGGAGATCCTCAGGAATCTTTTTCCCTCTAAGGCGTTATTATCACCTGCTAAAATATTCGCAACATGCTTCACACATCACCCTTCGTGTGTGTGAAGAGTCCTAATGATTTAATTAACTCCAACAGAAACATTTCACAAACCTTTGAGCACATACCACTTGTTTATAGGGATGAATGTTACCCAAATGAACATTGGAGAATGTGTGTTTGCTTAGTCTCTGCTGAGGCTCTGCACAAAGGAGGATGTGCAGCTCTTGACATCTTTATCGGAGCTCTTGTGTGAGATAGTTGGGAGCGAGTGGGTGGAGGGGGGTGGGAGAGATGACGGCTGCCAAATGAAAACCTCAGAATATCTGCAAGCTCTCCTTCTGTCACCAAGGAGATGGTCCTTGGCTCAGCTGGTGTAGTTACATGCATCCACTATCAGGCTTTTATATAGCATAAGCAAATGAGGAGCTCCAAAGAGCATATTGTTGGTTGAAATACTGGATAAGCTGAGTGCCATATCAGTGGTAATAATCATGGGTGGTATGGTGGGGGGGGGGGGGGGCTGAAACAGGAAGAAACTCAAATAATATATCCCTATATGGGTTTGGGGAACATAAAATAATATATTATATTACATTATTTTATGTTCCCCAAACCATACGGGGATATATTCTGTATATTCTATATAATAGGACCAAATCCAATGCGAAATGATACTGCAAGAACACTCTGTTTGAGTAGGCAAGAGATTCTTAAAGGACTAGCGTGGAAGAGGTCTGGAGCTGGTTAGGTAATAGTGACTGGTAGTGGTGAAGCCTGAGGTGATCAGATGAGTAATGTCATTAACATGATATCTCTAGGAAATTTCCCTGAGTCCAGATACATATAGGCATCCGGCTAAGGAGGTTTTTCCACACACAGCGGAGAACATATATGGTGTTCTGTACCACTACTGCAGTAATCAAGATAACTGTCAATCAGTACAATAATGCATACTTTATATAGCATTGTTAATGAGCCCATGGTGACCATGGTGGTTCATAGGTTTATAGTCCATATGTTTAGTCCATAGTTTAGGTGTATTGTCCATTTATTATTATATACCCTCATTTATGCTGCACTACTGCATTGTGTATTATGCTAATAAATTAGCTAAGGGATTGCAGCTGACGAGGTGTGCCATTACCCCCCCCCCCCATCACTAGTTTGAAAAACATGCTTGGAATAAACAGACCTGTTATCATAAAAACAGACAAAAGTGTGCTTCAAAAAATCTGTAACTAACCATGATGATGTTAGTATTGTGTGTAGTGTTGTATAGTGATTCACATTGAGCTGATTTTATTGTTGCTTGCAAGTTCAACCCATGTTTATGATGGTTTTTATAGTTACTATTGAAAAGAGCAATGAAATGCAACAGTGATTAAACTTTCTGGCCAGTGTGCATTATTAATACTATATGTTATCTGTTTTCTGAACCGCAGTTCAGAAAACACTATCCCGTTCCTCTGGGTGATAAAATATATTGTTCACACATATTACAAAGAATCTCTTCAAAGCTCCTCAAAACAAAACAAATTTCTGATGATCTCTGTAGAGGGTTGGGGGGAGATAAACATTCAATTCATTCTCAGTTGTAAGGACAGTTTGTGTTGTCTCACAAAGATTATCGCAAGGGGAAAAGTCTGTAATCCTTTAAAAGCAAGCTTAGTGCTCCTGTGGAATGTGAAATGATTGATATGCACTCTATCTTGGATGTTTCTTTTAACCTTGATTATCTCTGTGAG
Organism: Limnothrissa miodon; assembly: GCA_017657215.1. Classification (NCBI taxonomy): domain Eukaryota; kingdom Metazoa; phylum Chordata; class Actinopteri; order Clupeiformes; family Clupeidae; genus Limnothrissa; species Limnothrissa miodon. Next base: position 3,112,608 of record JAGFZM010000061.1, read on the forward strand.
TTATACTATAATACCTTGCTCTGCCGGTAGCTTTTCCAATACAGTGTCACAGGGAAGTAGCAAATTCTTGGTCCTATGCACAAGCTGTGCCCATGCCATTTTATATCTTAAAAAAAATATATATTAATATTTAAAGGATTTTTTTGGACTCCTTAAGGGCCCTCCCCCCACTTGGGGACCTGGTCCCTAGTCCCCGTTTCCCCCACTACAACACCCATGAGCAGAATGCAGATGAAACAGTGCTAGGGAGTCTGTCAGAGTCAATTAGAGGACATTTCTTATGTCCACCATATCTATGTCCACCTCCCTCTCTCGGTTCTCACTCTTTTCTACATTCCCTGTTTTCTCTAAATAATTGTCTTGTTTTTCATCTTGTTTCTTTTCTTTTTAAGGAAAAAGTCACTTGAGTATAACACCATCTGTTAAAGATAGGACTTTATTATTTTTACTGGCATTGCCAACCAGAACCTCTTGATGTCGAGCTTTTGTTGTTCAGCCCACAGTGGGTATCAGTAGAGCAGCTTATCAAGCACCCCTCTGTCAGTGTCTGGCAGTGCCATCCCCTTGTTTTACTGTCCCCCCCTCACTCTATCTCTCTCTCTTTCTCTCTCTCTCTCCCCCTCTCTCTCCCTCATTCAGGACGGCTCATGCCAGGGCTAAGGCAGAAGCTGCTGACCAGTCTGCTTTGTCGGCCAGCCAGGACTCAGACATAGCCCGGGCAGTGGCTCGCGAGCTCTCTCCCAACTTTCATCAGCCAGGTATATAATCTATGCCTGCTAGACATGCAAACACTCAAGCATGCACACATGGATGCACTCACACACACACACACACACACACACACACACATACTGACTCACTCAGTCTCTGTCTCTCTTTCACACACACATTCACACACCTCTCTATCACTCCCACACACAGATACAGACAGACAGACAGACAGACAGACAGACACACACACACACACACACACACGCACACACACGCACACACTCCCAATCTCTACCCCTGCATTATCACTGATACAGTATGTGCACCCCTCCCTCTAAATAACCTTTTGTGTCTTTCCTTTTGTGTCTGGGTCGAATGTCTCCTTATTTTTTCCACCCAGGGAAAGTAGAGCAGCTGTGAATGTAAATGAGGTTTGGATAGAAGGAATATGATTATCATAACTTATGCCACGATCCTGCCAAACACCTTAGGGTTTTGTGTTTACATATGGGTGTTATTGAGTGTCCCTGAGTGTGCACCCTTCAAAGTTCTCTTTGAGTTTTTGTATATATACAAAAACAAGACTACCATGAGACTATTATTTCTCATATAAGGGTAGACGTTAGTCCACCACTAGTGTCTTTCAGTATCAGTTTGAAATCTTCTCCCTGTGTTTTATTAGCTGGTTTGATGAAAGGAGGGGATATCAAACTGATCTCTCAGACAGCACGTTGCACTGCAGGAGCCACAGCACGGGATTGTTGGTGCACAGACAGATTTACTGATCTAGTGGTGGTAATAGGCGAACGGACTCAACCCGACAGTGGGTGTCAGCTGGGAAACCGCTTTGGCGTAAGTGGTGGTCGGGAGAATGTTGGGAATGCCTGGAACCTCAAACGGCATCATAAACAGACATTTTAAGGTCTCCATCCATCCCCCACTGGTAGGAAAATGGTGAGAATGTTGTCTCTTGCAAAGGATACGGAAGTGCATGAAGACACATTTAGTGTTTCATTTTTAGCAACGCTTTTAGCTAAATGTAGACATACCATTGCAAACTACATGTATTCCCTTTTTGACTGAAAAAGACATTGAATATGTGTGGTGGTTAGTCTTCATTCTGATTTATTCTAATGAATCTGCATCTACCAGCAGGGATCTCATAACTAGTGTTGTCTGTGTGTCCCTGTACTTGTCAAGGCCCAGACTACATCAAACAGAGGTTTAATGAGCCAGTGGAGATTAAGGAGGTCCCAGAGGAGAAGAAGGAGAAGTCCCCGTCGGGAAGCCCTCACTTCTACCGCAAAGGGACGACCCCCACCCACACCCCAACTCAAAGCCCAGGGCCCACACCACCCCCCTCCCCACCCCAAACCAAAAAGAAGTCCTTTTTCAGTCGAAATAAGACGCCCACTCCGGAGCCTGTAGTTACGGGCATCACGAAGGCCGCCTCCAAGATATCAGTAAAGCAAGAGACCGTGAAGGAGGTCGCTCCACCGCCAAAGCCTGCCAAGTTAGCGGCGCCGGTCGCCAACGCCTACAGCAGCCCTGGAAACGGCGAACTGCACTCGGAGTACCACGGATACAAGATCAAGGCCGAAGTGATGATCCCACCAGATCCTCCCGAGGAGGAAATGATGATTGTGGAGACTCCAATGCCAGCCCCTGTGAGACAATACAGAGCACCAACCCCAAAGCCTGCAGTGGTCCGAGATAGCAAACCTGAGCCAAAACTCAAGAAACAGGAGTCCTTGAGACCAAAGAGTCTAGCAGAAACAAAGAAAGCCAGCCTGGAGATTACCACGGACATTGTTGAACAAGAATCGGTAAGTGCATTCCAGAGATTTGGTTGTTTTCTTGATACCCTTTGACTTGTAGCTCTTACACTCTGCTTTTTTATGAGGAATAAACGAGGAAGATCTACTTTTCTATTTTACAGGGCCCTAATTCAATCCTGATTGTCCTCGTGATGCTGATTAATATTGGTTTAGCTATTATTTTCGTCCACTTCCTCACCTGACAGAAGATCAAAAAGGTAAGACAATGAGCTGGGCATGGGGGCTTTACTGCATATGTGTATTATTACAGTTACTGCAATACTCTTTAATAAGTAGTGCTTGTGACTCAGCGCCATGGCTTTAACTATAACTGTTTTGACTCCTTCAGTGACCTCATGAAAACTAGTGGCATAGGCCCCTAATTCTCTGCAGTTACGTCGACGGCCTTAAAAACAAAATGGCGGATGGCAGACTCAGGCAAAGGACTGGACGACTGGACTTAGAACGAAACAGAAAGATGGAAGAAAGAGAATGTGTGAGTGTGTCAGAGAGAAAGACAGACAGAGAAAGAGAGAAGGAGAGAGAGAGGAAGGGAGAGAGAAGACACCTGGAGCTGTTGAGGGATTTCTCATCGATCCCTCTGGTTTGGTTTGTGTCCATGAGAGCTGAAGGAAGCAGATGTTCAGGAAAGCCAAAAATTAAAAAATGATAATTAAAAAAAGAAAAAGATAAATGAACAAAAAAAATCAGAAGTAAATCAAAGAAAGGAAAAAAAGATTCTGCTGATCCAAGCCAGTACCCCGTCAAGTGGTTGGCCCTTCCAGTGGCACTTTGAGAAGGGGGTGGGGGTGAGGTAGGGAAAGGGGCTTAACTGGATATGTTCAGAGATGCACTTTTAGATGACAGAAGCTAACAGCTGCCTTACTATTTTGCCATCTGACGTTTGCGGAGGGAGATGTGCGGCGCACAAGCTGCCAGGGTGTGTATGTGTGTCCATGTCTGTGTCTGTATGTTAGTGTGTATATGGTTGTGCGTGTGTGAATGGGAGCGAGACAGAGAAAGTGTCCTGCTAATTGTGTGTGTGTGTGAAAATCTGAATGTAAGATGTAATGTAAAAATGTAAAATGTGTGTACAGAGCTAACGTATCTGTGTGTGTGTGTGTGTGTGTGTGTGTGTGTGTGTGTGTGTGTGTATGTGTGTGTCTGTGAGTAAGTGTGCCCATGTCCTCCTTGTCCCAGAGTTGATGAGGTTGGGCAGATTTGAAAAAATAAGGGTCACTCACCAGTCTTATTCCATGACCTAAAAATGGCCAGCCCTGTCCTACATCTCCCTCCGCTCACGCCCTGGGAGGGTCACTCATGGTATGGTCACACATTAGCACTGGAGTAATGATGGTTTCTGTATTGTGTCCATTTCTTAATTTTTTTAAATGTTCTTTTTACTACTGTTCATATTTGGTTATGGGCAACAACTTAACAACCATGTTTTTTTTGTTGTTTTATTTTGTTTTTAATCATAACTCTAAATATGATATGAATATGATTTTCACAAAAGTAACACTAGCCAATAGACAGGACATTGTTTACCAAAAAGAGATATTATAACGTTTCCAAGTACATACAGTATAGTGTTGTAGACTTTAATTATTTGATTTTTTGATGTTATGAATTGGTGGATAATTAATTTATACCAGTATCTGAAATAATAAAGTGTGGTTTGGTTTTAAATCGTTTTGACATGGATGTAGGAGGTAATATAACATGTCTCAGAACACAAATACTTGATCTTGTTTGTTCTTGTAATATAACAGTAAGATATGATGCATGGATTTTTCTTTTTCATTTGGGTATGTTGTTGGTTTGGGGAATAACCTGTTGCATTTGAATTTGCACCTTTAATTCTTTAATTGTTGAAAGTTACCCACTCACCTTTTATCCTTCTAAAAATCTGGGTTTGAGTATGGCCATCATTCAGAATGCTTGAGAATATTTTTTTGAAAATATTCAGGTATAACTCCTGATTCTGAGAGACTAGAATATGCAGAGACAGATGCCTTAAAAATAACATCATGAACCATTGTCAGTGTTTACCTCAGAAAAAAATGTCATTTCATTTTTTGTTTTTGTCTTAACAGACAATTGTCATCAGTAGAAGAATTTATTTATTTGTATTTATATTTACAGTTATTATTATTAATGTTTTATTTACTTTTGTCGGGTAGAGCACAAGGGATTTGGATTTTATTTCATTTCAATTTAAAAGAGAAAACGTGTTATTTTTGCACCAGGGACAGAATAATATACATATATATTTTATATATAGAGTTCTATTTAGCTCAGTGATAGACATTGAAGGTATTAATCGTGCTAACGTCTCGGAAGCTACTTGATCTGAGATGTTTGAATTATATGTGATCGTTTTTGACAGTGATGGACAGGAGGGTGTTGGGTTTGACACGAAGGCTATATGTGTGGAATTCACAAGCAGTAATGGCAAGTGGCATATTTTACAGAGGGTTGGTCAGACTGCCGCGGTGTGTGGAAAAGGAAGGGGATCCCCAGAGGAGTGACCTAGGAGGGGATATGGCAACAAGATTTTTTTTCTCTCTTTTTTGTTCTTTTTCAAATGTTGAGCTGTTTTTCCAGATGAAGGCTTTTATTTTTACTGTGGGAAATTTGTGGCCGTTTTGTGGGCAGACCCTCATTTGTGGCTATGTATATAGCTATTTTTTAAGCATACCCCACTGGCCTTCTCCAAAGGAATATTGTTAATAAAATGTAGAAATCCCCCTTTTTTGGTACATTTCTGTGCCAATAAACAAGCGTATGTCATGTTTGTAGACATTTTTACACCGCATAAATGAATTGTTTGGCTATTTTTCTAAAAAAAAAAAAAAATCAGCTCTGATTGTATGCCATAACACAGTTGAAAATATAACTCGTAATACACTTTTTACAGTTAATCAATTTGTGCTGATGCGGTCTAAACTTTGAACTGTGGATGTGATTGTACTGTTTCAATAATTGAGAAAACAATGAGAATGTGTTGATAAAATTTTGATACACACTACCCCTCAAGCCTTGGTGAATACTATGGTGTCTGTATTTTTTTTTTTTGGAACAATTGCTTCTGTTAATTTATGATTAAAAATGTGACTTTAAGACATGATATTTGAATTAATGTGATGTAATTATGTCCTTGCTTAACTGCATTCACTCTGCTATGCAAAACACATTTAACAACAGGACCAAAACCTGCATACCGTTTTGGAAGGGAAGTCCCCTTGCTCTAGGCCTACTGTTGCCCACCCCAGCCACGGCAGCAGGTATGTGATGCTTTATTTAAGAGCAGTTCACCCTACCACACACACTTGGGTGTCAAAACTGCCCCCTTGTCTGTAGGATTGCTGTGGTGATCCTGTGACTAAAATAGTGAACAACAGCTGCGCTGGGGAGTGTCATATTTGAGAGCAGAGAGTATAACTCCCCTCTCTCTCCATAGCCCCTCCCCACAGCAGGCCTGCCACCGCTTAATCCCTCTGTTTAGACAAACACGTACAAACAAACACACACACACACACACACACACACACTATCCTCAAAAAGCAGGAAAAATGGCCATGTAAAAAGAGATGGCTGTTTTTTATGCAGATTCAATTTTTTTATGTCTATTGACTGTATAAGTGACAGCTGGACACAAAATAATTATTAAATAGACACAATCTTAATACTTCAGACTTTTTAAAAGTGCCACTTCAAACCAGTGTTCCCTAGCTATTTGTTATACTGCCATGGGATAGGCATGTGCAAAAGGATTGTTCAAATGAGATGAATGGACACTTTAATTAAGTTGAAAAAACGTACACGCTGGTGATGGCCTAGCGCCGAAACGTGTGTGGACATGGTCCAATAAATTTGTGTTATAAGAAGTAGTAGTGAGTGCTGTTCTTGAAGTACATTAAGTTACATCCCAACTTTCCGAGAAATTTTGAGAACTTTTTGAGCACATTTGCAAACAAAAGGAGGGGCCAAACAGATCTCATCAGAGCATTTGAAATGCCTTGTCTGACACTGTTGCTGACGTTATCATCACCACCAAGCTCAGACTCAGACCTGGCTAACTGATCCAGTACACTTTCAGTGATGTTCCGCTTACAGAGCGTTTTTTACAGAGCAAGAGATGGTCAACTAAGCCATAGCTCTGTTGTTAGAGGTCTCCTAATGCTACCAGTAAGAGCAAGACAATTTCATATGACAGATTGAATGTTTGCAGGCAGCTTATGCAAATTGAACAATGCAGTAGAAGACAAACCTGAAAAAGTTTCTTTGCCCCACATCAGATAGCTTGGGCTGCATATCCTTATTTGGGTTAGACTGTACCAAAATGTTGTGTTTATATTCCTACTGACAACACCGGCTAAAGTCATTGGTTGAAGTCTGGGACTGATGTGAGACATGAGTCTTAATGTGACCGACACATTGGGAGACTGATTAAATAGGTGAGGGGTCCAAGCAGAAAGGGCCTCTATGTTTTTCTCTGTCTGTCCGACTATTTTCCATGACACTCAACCATCATCTTTAAATACAGTGGCAGCTGGAAATCTACAGAGCCATTACTGATACACACAGACCATGAGCCGAGTTTCCCTTGATAACTGCCACCCCCACTTTTTTTTTTTCACTGCGCTCATGTTCGTAGTGCACATGGCCTTCTCCAAATGTGCACTCAGTCACTTCAAAAGCCAAAGCTATCAGATTTCTCTGAAATCTCCTAATAAACATGGCATTCATTCTTAAAAGGAGCTTTTGAGCCGACATGAGAGGAGGTAAGGTGAGTGCCTAAAAACTTTTCAAAAACATTTCTGGGGGAATGGCCAAGGTCAGACAACGCTGGTTACCGACCATCTGGAGTATGTGAAAAGGAGACAGTGACAAACCTCAAACATCTCTGACTACATACACAATCTCATGTTTCACAGGTCATCACTTCTTTCAATATAAAAGCCCCCTCAAAAGAGCAGGGAAGGAATGGGAAAGGATACAAGCCACGAGTACTTTCTCTACAGACAAGGATGCATAAAGAGATGTCTTCATAGAAACTTCATTTTAAAAGATTTTGCACATAGAAAAAAGTGCAGAATTTAATATCACTAGCAGGAAGATGTGCATCATGTCGCTTCTTTTATTTTTAATTAACTTTAAGATCACCATATGATTTGAGGGATATGAATTGAGGGAAACATAGCATAGGGTCAAAAAAACACCTTCTTCTGACCAACTCAAATCAATACCCCAGATGAAACATGCCCAATACTCTAACTGGACAAGATTATTGTAAGCATTCACTCTCATATATATGATAGCAACTCCACCCTCCCAATACCTAATACCTCCACCTCTCTATCCACCTTTAAAGCATGCTAATGGTTTCTTGATTAACCTCTCTACTCACACTCTGCTTCAAGATCTCTGCTTCCCTTCCCCTGTCCTCCTGCCATTAGAGCTAGATTGATAGGCCCCCAGGGTCAAAGCTCAGAGGTGGGCCTGTCTGCGCGCACCTGTTGCCTCTTGTCAGGGACCCCGGCAACACTGTGCCCACTGGCGGATGCCACTTCAGCCCCCAGGGTCTTTCCGCTCTGCGCTCCACCCATGCCCAGGGTGTATATATAGCACGCATGACAGTATGGCAAAGGGCTGCTCTTACATTGCATGGCGGATCCACCTGCCATGTTCAGAGGCCCCTGGTGATTTAAAGACCAGTTTAAAAACTCCTCAGATGAGAGGAAGGCCTATTTCCTTATAGCAGCAGCTTTGATTTGGACACAAATGGACACAAGGACAAGAGTAGTCTTTTTGTGAGGGTACAAAGTGCTTAATGGAGCCTTTCAATTAAAATGAAAATATAATCTGCAAACTTACAGAATTGCCCTGCATTAGCAGCCGGAAAGGAAAAATAAGTGTCACCTGTGTCACCAAACACATACACACTTCTGCTGCTGCCAATTCCAGGTCGACACCGTATGAAGACATTCCTCTGGAGAGTGGAGACCTTGGTTCCCATGGATGACATGGAGAGCCTGCTTATGGTTTTAAAGAGCAGTATCGCTCTCACTGGCCAGTTTAAGAACAGAAATAAGATACGCTGCCATCTCCTCAATGAATGACAATGCTCAGCAGCTGATGATGATATGCCCGCACATGAGTCAAAGCCAAGGTCCCAAGCGATTCTCGAACACGTTTTTCCCCATGGCTCCCACTCAACAGCCCCATGAAGATATTGGATATGGGTAATAATGTAAAATATGTGTACATGAACATAATTCTACAAAAAATTTTCAGGTGACCGTATCAGCCGGAATGCCAAGAAATCAATGCATTTTCAGGTGAGATAAAGTAAATGGCTGAATAGTTTGAGGAGACGGCAAGAAGGCTCAATATTTGAGTCTGTAAAAGTTGCTGTGTAGCAGCCTCTAGTGGTAAGAGGAGCCTTGTGCGCCACCTGATAATTTATTGACTTGGTAATTATCTAGAACTCAAACACATAGTGCAGACACATGTAATTTCATGTTTTAGGAATCCCTGTTTTTACACAGGAAATTTCCTTTTCTACTGGTGTGACTCGGAAATATTTTGTGTTAATGACCCCTACATATTTAGTGGGGCTGTCTAGATTTTTCAAATTGCTTAAGACAGGTGCTGAAGTTGATACGACCCAGTGATCATGCCACTCAGTTAAAGGGATAGTTCGGTTTTTAACACATTAAGCCCCTTTCACAGGTTGTCTAAAATGCAATAAAGTGGTTGACATCGAAATTTTGACGATTGCTTCTGTCTCGGCTATTTGGGAAATGTAGAATCGCCTCTGCCTGCCTTCAAAATGGCTAGCAATGGGTATGTGTTGTTTCTATCCTTAAAACACTGGTTTTAAAAAAGTGCTACTCATGGAGTGATAAGTGGCGCTTGCTGATGTTCCAACCCAAGTATCGTAGGAAAATATAGTTTCTGTCATGTTTTATTTGGCACTTTGTTTATATGAAGGAGCAAATAGATCCCTATATGGGACTTTCAAAATGGCAAATAAAACATGACAGAAACTGTATTTTGCTACGATACTTGGGTTGGAACATCAGCAAGCACCACTGATCACTCCATGAGTCGCACTTTCTTTAAAACCAGTGTTTTAAGGATAGAAACAACACATGCCCATTGCTAGCCATTTTAAAGGCAGGCAGAGGCGATTCTATATTTCCCAAATAGCCGAGACAGGAGCAATCATCAAGATTTTGGTGTCAACCACTTTATTTCATTTTAGACAACCTGTGAAAGGGACTCCATGTGTTAAAAACCGAACTATCCCTTTAAGTCAGCAAAACAAACAAAATAGATTTTACAGTTGTTCTAATGTGGAGGTTTTGAAGCATCCAACGTTAACATCAAACAATTCACTATAATAGTTACTAAAACAAACTAACCTTCAATAGGGAGGATACACAACATACTCACCCCCCTATTTGAGCAACAACAGCTTCACTGAAATTGAATTTATTCGGTCAATTAACATAAAAAAATAAATTGCTGTCTTTACAAAGTGGTTCAGTGGCAAATCTGTTTAATGAAACTATGGTAATTCTGGTAAGAGATATGCCTGGAGTTCTCTTAAAAATGATGCCAGACTAGATCAGTGATTAAGACTGCATAAGAATCAATTGGTTTATCCCCACAACCAATAGGAAAGAGGAGAGACAAAACAGACTGGACACAAGGCAAATTAAGTAAGTTAAAATGTGGGCACTTATCTCTGTTTTCAACTGTATTCAAAGTATTCAATGTATAAACACCAATTTAAACAAAAGACTTAAAGGGATAGTTCGGTTTTTAACACATTAAGCCCCTTTCACAGGTTGTCTAAAATGCAATAAAGTGGTTGACATCGAAATTTTGACGATTGCTTCTGTCTCGGCTATTTGGGAAATGTAGAATCGCCTCTGCCTGCCTTCAAAATGGCTAGCAATGGGCATGTGTTGTTTCTATCCTTAAAACACTGGTTTTAAAAAAGTGCTACTCATGGAGTGATAACTGTAAGTGGCGCTTGCTGATGTTCCAACCCAAGTATCGTAGGAAAATACAGTTTCTGTCATGTTTTATTTGGCACTTTGTTTATATGAAGGAGCAAATAGATCCCTATGGGACTTACAAAATGGCAAATAAAACATGACAGAAACTGTATTTTGCTACGATACTTGGGTTGGAACCCAAGCACTTTTTTTAAAACCAGTGTTTTAAGAATAGAAACAACACATGCCCATTACTAGCCATTTTAATTGCAGGCAGAGGCGATTCTATATTTCCCAAATAGCCGAGACAGGAGCAATCATCAAGATTTTGGTGTCAACCACTTTATTTCATTTTAGACAACCTGTGAAAGGGGCTCAATGTGTTAAAAACCGAACTATCCCTTTAAGTCTTGTCTCCTAGATCTTGAATTTAGGGGATAAGCATGTAGTGTTAAATACTGCAATAAATTAATCTGATGAATAGGTTGACATTGTATTTTACCGAGTAGTTTACCAGCTGAGTAGAGAGTGACAGCCCACAAAGAGTGGTATGATATTGGAAAATAGATATATGAACTAGGATGGGATAATGGTGATTTAACAGTAAGCCATAAACTCAAAAGAATTATAAACTGAATGCAACTTAGAGTAATAAGACATAAGCAATGAGATAACCAAATAACCCAAAAAGAGTAACCCAAGAATGTAAATAATTAAGCAAAACCCTAAAGAAAGAGAGAGAACAGAGGGCAAAGACGAGAGAGAGAGATTAAAAAAGCTTTCAAAGAAGGCCTTCAACAATGGAGGTGTGTCTTTCACCCAAAATTTGGCCCAAGACAATGATGTCATAGCTGTAATTGGTCAACTTGCTGAGGTGTCAACTGGCAGAGAAGGTGCGTATTCAAAGTAGTATACAGGTTTCAATGCAGTTATTGGGGTATCTATGTACAGGTACACAGATACTTGATGGCCACAAAAACTATATTTGGCCTCTGATCACATTACAAGAATTTGTTTGAGACCAAACATGACAACACATATGCAAAAGGCGGACCAAGTACAGCCTCACTGATAATTAGGTCAGCTTTGTCCTCACATATCAGACGCAAAGGTGGATTTCAGTAAAATTTGTTTAACAAAGTCCAGTGAAAATAGTGTGACGAGGTATTTACCTTCCATAGAACAATTTCTTCTCTAACATTTAAGAAACAAAGCCTGACAATGCCAGCAACAAACAGAATTGTTTTATTTTTTAATAGTCAATCTTTTTTGTGTTATTATTTATTCAAGGGTCCGGACTTGTAGCCTTTTTTGTCAAAGTAATTAATGGCCGAAAGGGCTGTTGCAACTCTCAGTTTCCAAAAAAAAAAAAACATTGTAAACAATTAAACCAGTTTTTGCACTGTATAAAATGTGTAACAAGCTCTCTGATTTTAAACTTTCTCAACATGTAGCAAAAGCCCTATTGTTTCATATTAGATTTTTCAAAAGGAAAGTGATATTTTCCACAGAGAAAGACAGTCACTTCCTCTATTTATTTTTTCACTCCAGGGAATAATCTCATGAATATTCTAAATCCCATTGACATTAATTTTATTATTATTAAAGCCCGGAGACACAATACGGCCAGCATTGTGGAAACTGACGTCATATCCACATCATTACAATAATGGCAATGCATTCTGAGAAAGTAATGTGATGTAAATTTAATACCCCCCCCCCCCAAAGAGGAGGTATACATCCTCCTTTATATGTTAACATCAGTGTTTAGGTAAACAAACCTGCAAAGGGAGGCCACTGATTCTTTTAATGAAGGTTGTATCAAATTCAGAGAAGTACAGAGGCACATTGCAGGAATGTTCAATTCTTCAGCCTTTAACTATACTGTGCTTTCTATAGTCATAAATATCTCATATCCTCAAATCATATTTTATGTACAGCTTTGTTTTAAATAGCTCATGTTGTAGTTGTAAACATCTCAGCTATTTTCTATCTCGTTTGCTTAGATCATCCACTTCAAATGTGAAAGGCCGGTCATAGCCCATTAGGTGGTTGTAGTCATGCGGCAAACTAAAGGAATCGGGATTCACCAACATGGAGTGGTTCTTTGCATAAAAAGTGGTGAACATCTTGCTGATATCAGGTACCTTAACATCATTCTGATGAAACACAGTCCTTTTCTCAACCAGCAGGGGACTGTATGTGATGGCTGTGTACGTGTCATTTCTCTCATCATGATACAGGCGCACCACGTAACCTTTGGTGATCAGATGAAGGAGCACAGGGGTGATGAAGGTGAAGAAACCGATGACTCCGCAGAACGCCACCTGTAGGGCCAGACTCTGAACTCCGAGGCCGGTCTTCATCATGACATATGGCATGACGCAGACACTGAACATGCTGCAGGAGTAGGAGAAAAACTTCACGCCTGGAAATTGAGAAATTGCACAAATGAGCAAAGAGACTTATCTAGATCGCTGATGGAAAGCTCTGTTTAAAAGTGACAAAAATGATTACTAACCAAGTACAGACTTAGCCAGATCTCCTGAGTAGACAAGTCTTCCATACTCAGATGGCTGTGCAGATGAAGCAGATGCATAGCTCACTTTGCTTTGTTGTGATAACTGAAAAAATGGAATAGAATTAAGAAACTAATGTCTGAACTGTATTGAATAACTATCAAAAGAAACATAATTTCCATTGCAAGAACTTAACTATTGAGTTTGATTTGAATGCAACAGGGTGTCTTGGAGCTTGAAGATGTTTCACCTTGAATCCAAAAGGTCTGGGCCCAGTTGTTCAAAACAACATCCGTATTTGAAAATCACATGTTTTGCTATCTGTGATCAGTTATTCAGTAGTGATCCTGGATTACAGCAAACCACTGGAATTCCAAATCTGTACCACTTTGATCCGGATTAAACTATTTTAAAGATATGGGCCCTGATGATGAACTGATCCAAGAAGGTGCTTTGTTACAGTGCTCTCTCTTACCTCTCCTGAACTGCTGCTAAGCTGGCCATCTCTATTTCACCCCTACAAAGAAATTGCATATTACCTGCACCATGTATCCTGTCTGCCCCGGCCCAGGGGAATGACAGGTAGCCTAGGTCATGGTTTTTGCACTGGCTATGCTGTTTTGCAAATCTGCATGTTTTCGCTGGACCTGACTTTTTTAATTCTTGTATAATTTTTTGCCTGTACATAATGTTAATAGTTGCCAACATTTATAGTATATTGTCTTGATGCCCATCATGCGTCCATAGTACCTCTTGCACTGTATGTACACTAATGGATGTCCTTGTTGCTAGACAGCAAAACACCTAACAGAGTCAAATTATTTATAGGCTACATGCAAGCATACATGACGAATAAAAACTGATTCAGACTTAAAAACTAGAATAAATTATCTCTGCCATCGGGACAAAAGTGAAGTCAGATTTTGGATGAAATATGAACATGTCTTCCACCTTCAAAAAAAAGCCCAGTTGCATTCAATTTAACGCTTTTGACAACCATAATCTGGATTAATAATATCTTCAGACATAATGTTCATGCACTCCTTCATACCTTATTCATGCCTGTACAAGTAAGCGACCGCTGTTGATCTTGAAACACTCGTTGATGTGCATTTCTTGAAAGGGATACGAGCATACGCTTGTACACAGAGGTGGAGCGACTCAATGCGTTCTGACTGATTCGTGCACAGAAATCATTTGAGAGCAACTTTGATTTGCATTGCGAAAAACGTCGCATTCCGCACATAAAACGTACGTGAAACATTCTAGGTAATTATGAAAACACACCTTCGTCCTTACTGTTTTGCGAAAACTTCACACACCAACCTCCTTATCGCCCAGTCCTGACCCTTTTCCTTCGTCAGTGGCACATTTTGCATAGTTTAACGTACAGTGCCACCTACCGTACAGGATGTAGAAGGGAAAGAACAGTCAAAACCGTTCTATGTCTATGGTCAAAACGGTGTTTGGAATTTTTTAAATGTTTGCTTTAAGTGCATGGACGAAGTTTGGGTATATGTCTCAATATGCCTGTATGTTAAATTGTATGTAGATGCTGTAGGCTTTTAGATCATATTAAATTAATGCTGTTTTTCCATGAGGGCTCTGACCAATTTGAAGCATGTCCACAAATAGCTAATCGGGGCGAGACAGTGTTCTAAACTGTTTTTGATGGGCCTAAAATGGGAAGTTTCACCATGAGTTTACATGGCCGAAACAACAATTGAGCAATTCAGGTAGCCTGAAGGAAACAATGAGAGAGATTAAAAGTGACACTAGTCTGTCAAAAGGAATAGACGTTCGTGTAATGGCTATTTTAGCAACTGAAAAGGTGGTTTATTTTCTTGAAAATAGGTTAATGACAAGGTTAATGACTTAAAACTAGTCTTTTGACTAGTTTTGGCTAGTGTCACACTCTTAGCATTGAACATTTTGAAATGCCTTTTGTATTATTTTAAATGATAAAAATATCATTGCACTGCCTAAATTTGTTTAGCGATTTTAAAATTAAATATACATTAGGCTAAAGACTGCAGACATGCCCTGTGATTTACAAATTGGTTTGACCTGTACTAAAATGGCTAGAATAAATGATATATGACATATCATTTCATATATATGTGAAAAAAGTTTTTTAAGTGAAGAGAAGAATGGTGTCCATGGATGCAGAGCTGCAAAATGTAAATGTTATTAAATGTGAAAGTAAAATCAGAGTAAACTGGCTTTTTACCTAGACTGTATTATTTATTTTACTAAATAAAATAGCTTCCACCAGAACACTAGGGGGCGAACAAAGATAAATGTCGTTTTGCAACGACAATTGCTATGACATCACTTCCGTTTCCGGTTAAGCGACACTCAAAACTGGCTTGGCTGTAAACGTTCCGAATACTTAATCATTCTTAGGGAGAACTTGGTAACAGTTTTTCTGAACAATAATGCAAAGACCACCTTTTCAATATCCAGCTAATTTATCTGGGCCACCTCCGAGACCCGGGGGATTCAGGAGTCCACCGCCAAGTTTCGTAGACAGACAAGGTGGCACGCAATCTCCCCCGTGGGGTTTTGCAGGTGCCCCACCGTCGCCATTTGGACCGCGATTTGGACAATACTGTGGATCTCCAAATACTCCACGGGGAGATTTCAAAAGTAATAGCTTTAACCGCAGCGGTGGCAGTGGTGGCAAACCAAGATATTATGGTCATTCTCTAGACCAGCACACACCGCGTAGATCGTTTGAAAACCGTCGCGGTAATTCGTCCAGACACTCGCCGTTTCAGTCACCGAGTCCCAGATACAGTGGATATCAGGTATTACAGGTTCATTCGTTAGAAATTACTGTTTTTAGATGATGGCAAACTCGAGGCCGAATGTGTTCCAAACACTTTCACTTGTACAGTTCGGAATGCTAGGTGCTGTCGTTAAAAGTTTGGTAAAACTCATCAGTTTATGGTGTTGTGGTGTTGGTAATTTGTAACGTTAATGTTCTGTGATGCCTGTGGGATAAATCAACTTGAGTTCATTGACGAACTTCCAGTGTCTTGAGCAACCTGTTTGAAATAGTGTATGCTAACGTTAATATCTTGCATGATTGGTTCTCTCCCGAAGGGCTCCCCCCGGACGTCTACTCCGTTCAGGTCACCGCATGGCAGGGAAAAGGGAGATAATGTGGGCAATTTTTACAAACCGTCAATGGTACAAGACCCCTGGGCTGATCTCAAGCCTGTCTCGGTAAAAGATGTACGCCAAACTCATGGTACTCCAAAAGTACCAGGCACAGGCAGGAAAGGCAGATACTACAACTAGAAATGGACTTCAAACATCGGTGATGACCTGACCGATACTTTTTTCCTTTTTACACCGGATGGCAAACGTGCGACTTGAGTTGCGTGTTTATTGATAGACTTACGTGTCGATGTTTTGGACACAGCAGAACTGATGTTGAGCCACCAGCTTCACTGAAAGTTAACTTGTTCACTGCCTTCTAGTGTTTAAGGTTAACACTAGGGAACTGACTTCTCGGTGGTTTAGCAGGTGATAGTTAGATGCGCTGGTTGTGTGTTGTACGGAAGTTGCGTCTTCGTTTGCCTCATGAATTTTGGAATGGATTTGGACTATCTAATGGACTTTGTTTCGGTTGGGCGATTGATTTAAATTTTTTAAAAGTCACTGATTTATTTTGTACATATATTTTATTCATACAGCAAGATGTATAAAGTGGGTATTTGGACGAACCAACAAACGGTGGAAAAGGTATCTCATAACCAGCAAGATCACTTCGTTAAAAGTTTTTATATGCCGGTATTTTTAAGTCCTTTAAAATACAAAGCCATATGCATTGACTAAACTCAGGACTCTGTCAGGTATTGACACTATTTTCAAGTTCAGTTCTACTCGTGTGGTATATTTATTTTTCTTTTTTTTCTAATTTGTTATTAGCGGGGAAACCTTTTCCTGTTCATTTTAAGGAAAAGTCTTCTATGTATTCTGGTCATACATGCCTAAACCTGGGATAATATTGTAGAACATTTTTTTTAACTCCTATACTTTGTATGTAGACTATAAATGCATAAAATCCCGTTCCAGCCGTTTTATATTGCATTGATTTATATAATCAGTTGTGAGCTTTGTCCCTATGTTTAGTGCATTGTATGTTTAAACTGCTTATCAGGAAATTGAATCTTGGTTTCTCACACTTTCAAATTTATTTGAGAACATGATTAACAAAGAGTATGAATGGTGTTTTGACTTAAAACCTGTTTTTGGCTCTTTCCGCTGGATTATTCACTGAAACACATTAACTTACAGAACAATTCTTGTCACTGACACACCACAGCCAAAGAAGGTAAAAGGAGCACCAAAATAATCTTGTCTTTACATTGTAAATACAGGCTATTATTGAGTCTTTATAGATAGCATGGTACAGTATTGTAAAAACACATTCAAAGACCTTTTTTATTACAACTTAAGTCATTTTTTTATTTTCTCTTTACGTCAGTCAGCAAAGCTATTAGAATGTTGATACCAGGAGCATCAGCTTTGTTGTCTATTGTAGCTTCATGGCACCTGACTTGCTCTGATGAACCATCACAACAGTGTATTCATTAAGGACATCTGGTTACCAAGACGGGTCGGGTAAACCAAAATACCAAGGCTAAAGCAAGAACACATTTTTAGAAAGAGGAGGACTAGGTTTAAAAAAAAAAGTAAACAATGGCAATGAAAATGTATAAAATCTTTGCGTAGAAAGTCTGTAACTCTGGTTCATATTCTGTAGTGATCTTTCTCCAAAAGAAATGAATACAAGCTTTGTGTATTTTTCTTGTATCTTGTCCTGTAAATGTAGCAATTATGTGTCCATATATAGGTATTGGAATCACATGTATGTTGTGGGCTACATCTGAATTGCTTATTTTTTAACAATGACTTGATTTTATATTGCCATTTCATTCAAACATTTGCAGTTTTAAGTGCATTAATGGAAGAGAATGATGATTAGGGTAATGAGAATTTATGCCTAGCAACGTGTCCATCCATGTGTACATATTAAAAAGGAGTAGCACTTTAAAA
Source organism: Limnothrissa miodon (assembly GCA_017657215.1). Classification (NCBI taxonomy): domain Eukaryota; kingdom Metazoa; phylum Chordata; class Actinopteri; order Clupeiformes; family Clupeidae; genus Limnothrissa; species Limnothrissa miodon. The sequence goes on from JAGFZM010000061.1 coordinate 3,130,740, forward strand.
GTACACTGGAGCTAGTCTTTGTTTCCCCATTGACACATCTGAGCAAGTTTGCAGGATGGCTACACAATATTTAGAGTTATTTCATCACCGCCTGCCTTTAAGTTGTCAAAAGCAAAAAAAACAAGGTAGTGTTCCTCCGAACCCCCTTTTTTTCAATGAAAAAAATGAAATGGAGAGAATGTTTAAAACTAAATATTGACATTCTAAAGTTGTGAAATGCCTATGGACTTCAAGTCCAACTTATTCTTTTTTTAACCTTAAATACAGGAGTGTGCTTTTGGTAGATGCCCACTTATGGAGAGGGAATCTGGGTGAGGCTCAGTCAGTACAGGGTCATGTTCTGATGTACTCTGAAAATTAAGGCAACATATTCAAAGTACAATGAAAATGACCTGAAAGCAAACAGCAGCCATCAAACTTTCTTCCTTACAAACAAGAAAAGACATCCATCATGTGTTGCATATAACATCCTTGTGAAGACGCCTAAATATGGGAAGGGTGGGAAAAAAATATTTTTGGAGTGTGCATTGGATGTGTATATCTTGTGTGCTGTAAGGTTAATGCAACAACTAAATAAAAAACAAGGTTCTGAAACTGAGTTAGGAATTTAGACCCAATTGATGTGAATGCAGCAACATGGTTATTCCCCTAAATCCTCAACTCAGTGATATGAGCATGTAGGATTTATGGAGTTACAGTGAGTAAATACAGTGTCTCTTTGAAGCTGCGTTATTAACTACTAAGCCAACAGAAGTTATATTAAAAAAGAAAAAAAGGCTCTATAGTGTAGTCCTTAAGTACAAGACGCTTCATCTCTGTGCTGAACCACAACGCGAGTTAAAAATATTCAACGATTAATATGCCTCTCACTGATTCCTCTCCATGACGTTTCACATTTTTTTTATCTCTTAAGATTCTGTTCATTTTGATCCACACAACCCACCCATATCCTGTGGACAAAATCAATTGCCAAAAACCTCGGAACTTGTCCTCCCAACACCCACAGCCTTAAGGAGGTGTCACATGTGTCCTTGGCAGATCGGAGGGTGGTGAGAAAATCAGGCGGGCTGTGGGGAACAGAGAGCGGAGTCTGGTGGTGGGTAGTTGGCATTACAAGCACAGGTCATCCAGTCATTATAGAATGCAGCAGCGCTCTCGAATCCTCTTTGCCAAGCTCTTTCTTTTCTTCTTGCCATTCTTCTCTTTGCTGTCCTCCATCTTTCGTGCTCTTATTTCACGCATCAGGTCAAAAAACACCTGCAAACAGAGAAGGCCTTTTAATACACAGACAGAATAATTTGCTTCCCAATATTCTTAACTGACTAAAAACAGTCACATTCTACTTTTGACAGAATGTGCAACAGCAGTTGTATAAAAAGCAGAAAGGCTGCGTTCAGACTGCAGGCAAATCTGATTCAAATTCCTCCTCGTATCCGATTTTTAAGGCAGACTGTTCACACTGTTTTCAGCAAGTGTCCAAATCGGATATGGCTCTGTTCAGACTGGGCCACATTACTGACCGATCTGACAGTAGCAATGAGGGGAAGCGTCATCCAGCGTGTGTCATTGTCAGACGTCATGTAATTGCGACAAGCTGAACAGACCGCGAAATACTTTCAAAAACTGTTTTATTTAGATACATCCCCTCTAGCTTTGCTTGGACAGACATTTCCCCAAACATTTATGAGGCATGTAGTTTCTTCCTCTGTCCAAGGAGAATTGTTTTTAGCATCTTCCTCCATGCTTGTTACGTAGCACCACAACTCGAAATAGGCGGGCTGTCTGGCGTTGTGTAAGTAAGTCAAAGACAGTAAAAACTGTTCTGAGTGTTGGGAGCTGTTCAGACTGCGCCGCATCTGCCCAAATGCAATACGATGGGCTGGGCTAAAAATCGGATTTTGCCTGGCAGTCAACGTGGCCAAAGAGTCATTGTGTTCATACCTTGTCCACATTGGCACGGGTCTTGGCAGAGGTCTCCACATAGCTTACGCCCCACTGATCAGCTCGCACCTTGGCCTCATCAGTCGACACCTGCCTGCGGTCCTCCAGGTCAGATTTGTTCCCCACTAGGAGGAAGGGCACATTCTCATCTTCCTTCACTCTCAGGATCTGCTCCCTGAAATCAGAAGCAATATGGCTGAAAGCACTGCCCTCTCTGGCCATGCAAAGAACGGCACTCTCAACACGCCTAGTTCCATTAACGTTAACCGTCAAGCAAACTTTTTTTTTTTGCCTTTACCTGAAGTCTGCTGTGGCGGCAAAGGATTCCAGCTCTGTAATGGAGAACACACAGAGGAATCCCTCTCCACTGCGGAAGTAGTTATCTCTGATGGCAGCATAGTCCTCCTGTCCTGCTGTGTCCAATATGTCTATCTGAACTTCCTCACCATCCAGCACTACTTTCTTCCGATAGCTGTCTGCTTTAGTGGGTTCGTAGTCCTCTACAAACTGGAAAGAATTCCATTGAATATTTATATTTAGAACCTTATACCTAGCATTGTTTCATGGTACTACAGTTAAATGGTTTTAATCACAATTGTTTACAAAAAAGAAAAACAGGATCCCAAATGGTTTTAATCACAATTGTTTACAAAAAAAGAAAAACAGGATCCCAAGACCATTCTAGAAAATCTTCAACCTTGGCATCAACCTTATTGAACCTTACCTCATCATACATAAATTGCAGTGTCAGAGCAGATTTCCCGACTCCACCACTCCCCACCATGATCACCTTGTGCAGGGCTAGGGAGTTTTGCCCCTTTGGTTTGTTGGCTGCCATAGCTTAACAGGAAAGGGGAAGAATGACAAAGAGAAGACAGAGAGGGAAGAGGGAAACCGTCGTCTTCCAGCTGGAACAATCTGTGGATATGAAGGCATAAAAGGGCTCTACTATGAACATGTGACCTTACACAGTTTGTTGTCAAACCAAATCACAATCTCAACAGCTTTTGTGTGAACATTAAAACTAAGGGACAATACAAAAACAAAAGAATATATTTATTTTGTTCAAATCTCTTTGCAAAAACCACAGCCGATAAGTATATTTGAATAGGCTCTGTGCCTTTCAAAGGCATTTCTTCTGGCAGGTGCACCTGATGCACATGTTAATGCTCTAGTTTTGTATGACCCATTCCTGTCAGTACATTTTTTACACTACTAATAGGCATCTCAATATCACAGTTCCTCTTTGAAGAGGAACACAACACTTGGGAAATTACCTCATTTGCCATCTTTCCTGCCACCTTTCTTAGTGCTGTCAATGACGTCTGACTAAAGTGTTTTGTGATTGCAAAACTTGTATACTCTCCTATGTAATATGGTAATTATTTTGTAGTTACCAAGACTGCCACACATTGTGAGATATCTGGTGTATGAAAATGAGAAGGGTAATGGGCAACTGTCTTGGTAATCTATTCCACCAAGATTATTTCATATCTTTTTTATATTTTATAATATTTTACAACTTGTGCAAGTCTAACTAAATATTATGTTTGTTATACTAAATGTAAGCTGTAATTTATTCAACATTCTAATCTTAAATTTACAAACGTCACATGTCTACATCAAAACAAACATTAAAGCACTCAAACTAAACAACAAAAAAAAACCTCAACAATCTGCCACCCCCGACGCTGGTTGAACAAATGACTGGCACAGACAATCTTGCTTGCAAACAACCTCTTATTTTGAGGACATGCAGCCTGTCTGTGCCTTCAAAAAGCTAGTGTGTAATAGATAAATAAATAAAGTCCACACACAACCACAACAAAGACGCTTTTTCACTTGAGAGCTCAATGAGACTAGTCAGTGGGTCAGGTGCCAGAGCCCACAAGCTATGGCATCATGGTCCCACAGGCTGAACCCAAAACAGGTTTTGGCGCTCCGATTTTGAAAATGGGTGAGGGCGCTTCTAAACACACCCGTCAGCTGTGTTCAACGCAATGATGACGCTGTGACCATTCCGGACACAAGTTTGCCAACTTTAGATCCAATCTTTTTTTTTTACTTTAAGCTTAGCTTGTTTACAGATCATGACAGGGGTTCTATAAAAATACACACAAATGGTTGGGTTGAGTGGTAGGATTGTGAACTGGAACACAGAGCCGAAGGCCTGCCCATACCACAGAGTTTGCAATCTAAACTGTCTACAAACAGGGTGTGGCACAATAAACAAACATCCCTCCACAGGGTAGGTAAATGGCGCTTGTGAGTCGTACAGCACTGTGAGGGAAATCTGCCCAACATTTCAGTAACCATAGTATTGTTTTACTAGATGAGTGATTAGACAGCCTGATTTTATCATAGTAGGCCTTCTGCTCATTCATGTGGTGAAGGTCAGAGGAAGTCTTTGGCTACTGGATTTATTCCTGTGGTTTTCCGCCCCCTTCACCCACAAGGTGATACGATTCCAAAAGACATAATACACAAACTATGAAATATCCTAAATCACTCGGTAAATCTAGAGTTGTTCTATCTAACTTCCAGCAAGCGTATCTCTTCCTCTTTTGTACCACCCTCTGCATCACAAATCTTTGGGGATTTCCCTGTGCAGACATGGTTGCTAAGCTACAACTTTCTGTCTGTTTCGTTAACCCAACCATCCTCTCTGGGCTTTGGCAATTTTCCACAGGATTTCCATTGGTGCACAAGCCCTAAAAACAAATGACCACAGGAGGGAACCCCCATATTTGTACAGATTTGTTGGTTTGTTTTAGGTGGCCAATGCAAGAGGTACATGTCTATGGTTTAACATCCTGTTTAAAATGCCACCCATGTTTGCTGTGCCTGAAGCGTTCCACAGCCACACTGCATCAGATAATAGACCCCTGTGTCTTGTGCCAAGGATATGTTGCTTTTGCCAGTAAATTCAACCTGCCGACATGGACGTTATTTCATTGCTAATGCACCAAATACAGCGAGCACTGGTTGCCATAGTGTACAGCCACCACCAAGTATAAACCACCTCACCATATTCCACTGTCCCAATAGGAAAAATTGCTAAAAACATGGTTTCAGTTTGTATTGAGTGAAGAATGAAAGTTGATCAATTACACTTGTGTCACAAAACAATAGTTACCGCAACTGAAATACTATGCTACTTAAACAGACTTGATTAGCAAGAACAACACTTCATTGGTAAAGTTAGATGCTAAGGTGTCAGCTATCATTCTGTGGAGCCTACTCATCTCCATACAGAAAAACTGAAAAGATTGTGTAGATTGTTGCCTGACTAAAAAAAAAAATAGCAAATTCTATCTGGGCTCAGATTCCACCACTGCAATTTCAGGAACCATGCAAAATCCATCTGTCCTTTAAGGACGACATCCCAGAGTGAAGACACACCACTCAAACACCCACCAGCATATTATGTGATAATTGCAGGACTACTTCCCCAATGTCCATTAATCTGGAGGCCAACTCTTCAGCACAAGATATTAGGTAAAACGAGTTCTCCATCAAAGTTCCCACCCACAGACAAACACCACATTCAAATTCATTCAACCACAGATGGCAAACACATCATACCCATAGCAGAGAAGGAATATATCTGTTCCGGTACTGAAAATGACTGCTTTTAGTTTCAGAAAACTTTAGGAACCTTTAAGTGCTGACTCTAGTCAGTCAGTCAGACTCATATGTATACGGTCTGTGTTCCACACTTGTATTCTACAACAAGAATCGCATAGAAACTTTGTGTTGATAGTTTCAAAACTGTATCCAAGGACGTATTCAATGGTTCCCAATGCACCAATAGGAAAGTAGTTGGTTAGGTGAATCCATGCCACAGATATGATTCACTGGCATTTTTTTATTTAGACCATTATACAAGCCAATGAAATTTACAATAAATCGATAAAGAATCACACATATATTGCGATAGATAGATATTAAAGCAGGCCAGCACCCGTACTATCTGAGCTGGCAGGGACATTAACGTTAGGTCTCTCGGTGCAATAAGGAATGGAATGTAGCACCAGGCAAAAATAATTTTGTTATTGTATCGATATCAGGCACGTGCTACTTAACACTAAAACCCGGTTTCACAAGATGTATCACCGTCATAACGTTAAGATACAGGTAACAGTCTTTCAGCACATTGATATGCATAACGATGTGAATGAGTTGAAGTCGACCAAGGTAGGCCAAATTAGCCACTTTTCCTTGCATGACTGTTTAACGTTACCCAGCCACCAGGTATCACAAGTTATTACACGGAGAGTTGGAGACCAATTATTGGCTACCTAGTAGCTTAATGCTACTTCTGTTAATGCTTGCACTTACCAAATAATGCAGTGTAACGTTGGTGGCACCCGTCACCAACAAGTATTTCTTTTTTTTGCTTTGTAAGCAAGCGTTTCTCGTCACAGCATGTCGACCCAGATCAAGGAGGAGAACTCGGTAACCGGTGGGGTTTGGATCCACTGTTGTCCAACCAAACTGTGATGGCTAGCTAGGATAAATAATCAAACGCTAAACTAGCGAGTCGGATAAGCTATTGGTTTCTTAGAATTCGCACGGCGATGCCTCGCCCTAGATCTAAATAAACAAGTAAACTGTACAACGAAATAGCTATTACACTAGTAGTGCTTTGCTCTATTAAATTTGATATGATAGTTAGCAAACTAGCTGCTATCAACGACAACGACAAAAGAAACAGGTTCGCAGCTAGCTTGAAAGGTAACCTGTTAACGCTACTGGTCCGGTCCAGTAATTGTTTCCTTTGGCTTAGGCTATATTGTCTTGTAATGAAAACCTTGAATTGAGACAACCCTCCGATTTTGGAGTCCTGTATTGCGGGCAAATATTTTCCCTCGCCCGCCGAAGGATATGTGAACACGTCAGTTTCTGGCTGAAATTCAGCCTGGAATATGGCGAAAGGGCGTGGGCTTTGGCGAGGCAGTGATGTCAATACGCACACAGCGCCTGGATCAGATTAAAATCTTGACGGGTGTACAAATTTCGTCATGTTACACCGGCATGTGATAAGTGACATCATTTAGAATGGATGCTTGACACTTGTATTAACTCCTGTATTAACCTTGTAAGTTAGCTTTGTGTATTGTTTGGGGCGAATATCAACAATGACGAATAAGAGATGATGGACAGACATCAGGTCTAAAACAAATCATGCCAACGCTTCTGCTCACTTCAGGAATTTTCCGTCATATTATTTTAGCTTTATATGTTTTGTTTTAACGACAAATGTAGTTCACATTGACCTACTGTGTCATCTGCTTTAGGTGTACCTAATGAGTACAATGGACCTATCCTACTGTAAGTGAATAATTTATGGGCGTGGCTTCTGGGGCTGTCAGGTGAGTTAAGGCTTGGCACAGGAACTGTCTTTAGCAAATACGGATTACCAAGGGGTGGCTTCCTGTTGGCAAATTTACATTAAGTATTGAAACAGCCCAGTTCCAGGTCAGATCAGGAGTCTGTGTGGGCTTTCAGTTCAGTAAACATGTGGAAATAAATTCTGCAATACATTCAACAACTTGGGAGACATTGCCTACATGTTATTCAGGAAAAGTATATTTAAACAAAATAAAACAATGAAATAGTTGAGTCTCAAGTTTATTCTGTCCATTCCAACGCATATATACTGAGCATTACCAAGTGCTCTTCCAGCAAAATGTGCATCCTATTGATGCAATAAAGCAGCATCCATGACATAACATTGCCACCTTGTGGTGAATAACACTCCAAGTATCAGAATCAGATTTTATTAGCCAAGAATACAAGGACTTTGCCTTCGGTAGGTGTTTAGCTTATGTATGCCAAAAATGTAAGATCTATTTGAAGAACTATTTCACTGATCCTCTGACCTTGAAAAGGCACAACTGCGTCATCTTACCAAAAACCCCACCACTCACTATACTGGCAATAATAATGGAAAAGATGAGAAAGAATAAACAATTTTTTAGATGTGGTTTATTTAACGGTCCATACAGGCAAAAATGTGATATAGAGGTAAATCAGAAAACATAAAAAGGCATTTGACAAATCGATCGGCTGTGAGATCAATATTACGCATTTTAAGCAGTGGGCAAATGATAATTAATTGTAATTGACAGAATACATAGATAGGATGCCAAGTGTTCATTTTCAAACTGGATTGATACTCAGATTATATTTCAGGGTGAATTTCATGTGCTCAGTCAACCTTAATATTTAATTTAGTTAAGGCCCTTTTTTCAGGCATGAGCATATTCCAAAACAACAAAAATATTTGATACATTAAATAAGTGTTCTCTCATTTTTTCAGCCAGCAGTTTGATTTTGTCCACAATCAGATAACTCTAGATTGTTCCTGCTCTCATAGAGGGATGGCTCGCCACTCTTTCCCTTCTGTGAGAGCACGAGGCTGATGTATAAACACACTGTAACGGACACCCTGATTGGCTGCAGCCCTTACAAAGCCGCTGTTGGCAGTCATGGTAACCGCACGCAGGGTGTCTCCTGTTCCAAAAATCATGAGCGACCTGCGGTTCACCTTGGAGCTCATGACCATGCGGTTTGTTCGCTCTGAGGGTTCATCTGGCACAACAGTGAGACGTGCGAGCAACTCATCCGCCCTGGCCTTCTCCCCTGGTCCGCCAAGCGTGTCCAGAATCACACGAAAGTCCTGCACAGCTGACTGACAAGCAAAGAGTTCCTTACCTTGCATGAACTCTTCGAGCTTAGGTAGAACCTTCTCTTGTCGCTCCTGTGCGGCCTGCTCAGTCAACACCTGCTCCTTGAAGGCAAAGTGGCAACGGCCATGGCTTAGAGAGGAGACATAGGTGATGAGTGTAGTGATGTCCAGGTTGGCCCTGTTGCACACATCCACCTTCACTTCGGTTGGGAAGGATAGGTGAGCCACAATGGTGTCCCTGTCCACACGAGTGTGCATCAGCTCCCCATCTTCTCCATCCTCCTCATCATCATTGCCATCCTCTTCCTCTTCTGTGGGGTCATTTTCATATTTTTGCTCATCCTCGCTGCTGCTTCCATCATCCGTCTCCCCATCACCCTCGTCTCCCCCAGTGACTGTATTAACAGCGACAATGTCTCCCCTCACAGAAATGCCCATTTCCCTGAGACGGTCTGCCATGGGGCTAGACACACCATTGTAAAATGCAAAGATTATGTGGGGGTTGCTATACTGTACTGGCTGCTGACGACTGGCCTCAAGGAAGTCTTCGGCCTGACACACAACACTTTTGTCCCCATACTGGCCGCGACCCTGCCAGATATTGTGGAGAGCCTCTGCCTTGCGCCCAATTGCTTTGACCCAGGTATGACCATTGTTAGCCACCACGTCTACAACCAGGGTCTGCTTCTGCCCATCTAGACCTTCATAAGCAAACACATGGAGCACGCTCACCACCCCTTCTAAGCTCTCAGCTGACTCAACAATTGCTTTCAGGTGGGTTAAGTTTGTACTCTGCAGATGAGACTCCTTAATCTGGACCTTCCCAGCCTCCACTTTCTGTAAGAACTTGAGCTCAGCACGAAGCTTGCTGCAAAGTTTGGCCCTGCCTTCCACATCTCTGGTTTGTTTACTGCACAGCTGGTCTACACGCTCAAGAAGCTCCTTTGCCACCCTGATTCGGTCTTGTAATGTTAGCAGACACTGAGTAGCCATAGCTGTTGCATCATCCTGTAAAAAATGAAGTACCATAAGGGTAACATTTTATGAGAGGTTAAGACAACAATTCAACACAAATCAAAGAGTTTACCAATAAATCTTTAGCTGACGTTTGTGATTTAAATTGTAGACTACCCCTAATTAACCTATTCACCACGGTCTCGTTTTGACTTAACGTTACTCAGCTGCAAAATACTTAAATGAATACAATGAATACTAATTCTATACTTTGTTATATCCTGGCATATCCATAACATAATTACCCAGTAACAATAACTTCAATTCACGGCACCATCTGACATGGTAAGCACTTCCCAGTTAACACAATCTGGCTATATAGCTAACTTAGCTAATACGTGGACATTTACCGGCTAACGATGGCTAATGTTTTTTACCATTTGTTTACGAAAACACCTGATTATACTTCAAACAAATACATTTATATACTGTTAAGCAAACGCCTCTATCAATGACTTTATATTATTTGTACAGTAAAATTGTGTCACTTACTCTCTGCTGAGACTAGTAAACAATTTTCAGCTCACATTCGGATTGGCCAGAGCCCGTTTGGCCATCTCCTTTGCTCTTCTTCTTTGAATGTGTTGGATAGTTGGCGGTTACAATTCATCAACGCATACCGCCACCTGTCGGTAAAAATAATAATAATAAAAAAAAAATGATTCTTCATTTACGACACCTACAGATTCGGGCATATTTTATAGTTCTCTCTTTAGCCTCCCTTCCCACGCAACCTGATGAAATTTAGTAGGCAACCGTTCCTCTGCAACACCACCTTTTAGTAGTCCCTCTCAGTAAACATGTCAAAATCGCAGGGAGGAGAACATGGACTCAACAGCAGAAAAATAGTTTTTCCATGAAAAAGGAGGATCAATTTTCCAGGACAGACAGTAGGCTTACAATCATGGAAAAAACAGGACATGTGGCAACACTCATCAGATCCCTATTGATATCATCAAGATTTGTTACCTTGATTACTTCCTATTAAATGACCTTCCATGTGAAATTTAATTTAATTAATGTTTTTATTCAAAGTAATAATTAGTAAAATAACCTATACCAAACCGAAAAATTAAAAAAGGCATTGGTGCATTGGTGGTCTTGAAAGTTGCATAGAGCATTTCATTGTAGCTTTTACAGCAGGTAGGTCTGGTGCATTTTTGGGCAAGGGGATAAAAATGCCTTTTTAGCTCAGGGAAATAATAACTCATTTTACATGGTGTTGTGTATTGTAGGCCCTTTGTCTGTGAAAATATGCTGATTGTTATAGACTATACCATTATTATGGCTATTGTTGTCCCTTCAACAATATTGTTGTCCCTTCATCTTTGCTTTTAAAATATGTTCACAAACACAGATAGGCCTAACAGAGTCCTTGGGGATCAATAAAGTATCTATCTATCTATCTATCTATCTATCTATATAGCTACATGATACAAGGCATTTAGCCTACCTATGTCCACATTAATGTCCATTAGGACAAAAGAACTGAAGTTAATACATTTCTTCCTTCAACCTTAAACAGCCAATGCCAGAGTTAAACCTTTTTTTATCTTATGGTTGTCAAATTTAATGTGGACAAAGTATACAAAGATAGATTTCGATTTCAAAAGATGTTAATGATTCAAGATGCCTGCAAGAGGACGAGTCCTTGGGGCTGAATCACTGACAAAATGCAATTGGCCTCTGGCATCTGCAGGCTGCAGAATCTGTAAAGGCATTTCACAGCACAGCACACACTGTCACAAGCCAGTCATTCAGAATGCATTACCCATGAAAGGATTATGAGATCTAACCTGCTGGGTCTGTGATCCCTTCTGACTTTGCTGTTGAAGTTGTTGTGGTGTTGTGGTTGAGTCCTATGTTGTTGGTGCTATTCCCTCTGGAAATATTTAATTGGTTTGTGGAGGCTTGGTGTTATGGCTGGGATCTGTAAAGACATCCAGTCACAGAACAATGTAATGCTGTCACAGAAGCCAGTCATGCAAAAATACATAACCCAGTAGATTACGAGTAGTTACAGTACCATAATGCATTTAGATTTTTGGTGCTGATCCAAAAGACAGTAGCGTTTTTTATATTGCTAAGACAGTTTATGAATATTCTCAGAGCTAATTGAAGGAACTATTGAGACATTTGTGTTTGATGTTGCTCAGACTGGCTTATTATAAGCTTAATTGATAGACCAGGTAAGGTCATTTTTCTTCATCTATTGGCTGCTCCATTCTGCACCTTGTCCGCTTATTCCCAGGTCTCTTACTACTCTCATTGTGGAGGTTGCAACAAATGCCTGACATCCAATCTCTATAATAGATCTTTGCACTCCAGCCTCGCTGTTTGGTCTCGGTTGCAAGCTTGGACTTTCTGAGCTTTTTCATTTCAAATGCTTTCTGCGTTGAATTCTCCCAAGGAACATTCTCCACAGTCTCCAGAGGAACTGAGAGGCATTGTCCCACCGACATTTGCTCAAGCCTTGCTTTTTTTCATTTAACCTCCTGAGAAAGATTGCAGGGGGGCTGTAGAGAGTAGCCCCAGATCTATGCTTCTCAGGAACTGAGGGTTACTTAAAGGCCCACTATGCAACATTTTTCATTTAAATAATCCGTTTCATACTGTTTAGGATGCTAAAATGAGTAATTACACGGCGAATGAACAGTGTAGAATGCGCCACCGTGGCCTATAGCGGTAGATACAGCACTTGCAATGTTCAGCAGCGCTGGCCGCCTCCAATAGAATAAAGTGCAATACAATGCAATACAGCGGTCTTTAGAGGGAGCTTGTGAGAGGAAAAAACAGAATGTTGCTGAGCCCTTTAACAACTTTAACACAAAGGGTTGATATTTCTTCCCTCCTGTTCTATCGTGAGGGCGATATCATAAACCGATATGGCCATAAGTGTGGTTGTTCAAATTGTAGATACCCAATTTTTAGCTTGCCTGGTAGCATAGATCTTTTGATTAAGGACCTTCATTCTTGCACCTTTGATGTTTTCTTGAAGCCTCTCAACGAGGCATCTGGTGTCTGGAGCAGTTTCTGTGATAATAGTCATATCGGACCTCATGAGCGACAGATGGACTCCAGAGGAGAGTGTCTCACCATCAACTAGACGACCTTTTGATGACTTTGATTGCCATGGAAAATGCCAGTCCTCATGTGGTTCCAAGCAGTGGTTCCAAGACTGATTATTCATCAGCGTGTATTGCACAAAGGACCTTGCCTGGCTTGCGTGACAAAGCTCATAGGAGCTTAGTCTGGCCATCCTACATTACTAAACGTCTTCTGGGAGGCGGGCTTAACCTGCGTCCATCAGATGCCTCTGTATACTACTTGACGAATCTACAACCATCAGATCACTCATTCCGATGACGTATGCGTAAGCTTGTTTCTCATTGGTGCCCACATATTTGGGAAAAATAATTCCTCTAAATCGGCACGATGGCCATACTGACTAATTGAATGTAGCGTCACAGGAAGTATGGGCGGGCCCAGGCTACTAAAGACCAAATCTAAAGTTTAAACTACCCTTTATAATCCATTAATTTATTTTTTGGTAATAAAGGGTAATTTTAAAAATATGTTTTACTCACAGGCCTGTTGGCAGACAGAATCAATCAGTACATGACAGAATAACAAAAACCTCAAACATGTACTAATAAATTTACATTTATTACACATTATTTCAAATATAAATACTAGAAAGTGACTAGAAGTTTTTTTTTATCATGTCTTGTACAATTAATTTCATCATCTGATGACTGCAAGTTTTCACCTCTAAAAATGAGAAATGTGTTTCAACTGTCAAATGTAATATTCACTGTAGTTTTATCTAATAAATCCAGCAAAGGATAAACATCCGTTGGCCGACTTAGAACAAAGACATCACTCTGTGCTCCAGTAGGTACAGAGAGAGGAGTTACCTCTAATTAGTTCTCTAAAGTCATCATGCATGAAGACGTACCACAGGGAGTCTGTGGACTCTATACAACCTACCCATTAATTTCTATTAGTGTGAAGTACTGCAGTTTGTAGGTTTTGTCCTGAAATTCAACATAACTGTTACAGGGCAATTAAAGGAGACTTCACAATGTTAAGTAAATATATAAGTTAATGATTACATCAGATTTTATTAATTGTATTAAGCTGGGCATATGAAAAACACAGAGAAAAACATTTGTATCTTTCCAAAAGCAGGCCATCTTATGCAAAAAAGTTTCAGTGAATGCGTAACTTGTGCTTCTTATATAATTTGTGTCTGTCTTGGGATGGTCAGGAAATTGTTAGTGTGCTGACCAGTGTCTCTTCAGCACACCACAATCTTCTAAAATAAATAAATAAATAAAGGTTACTTGCATTCTTTATACGCTACATTTATATAATTTCTATCTATATTATCGCATGCGTAAAGGCCTAACACCAAGCGACCAAGCATCTAACACTGGTACTGGTTGAGGCTTCCCCTTTTATGTATTTTTAAAACCAGCAGAGGGTGCTACACAAAGGTAGTGTCAATATGGGGTAATTCTGTACCGGTGCACATTTTGGGGGTTTTAAAACCTTTGCCCCTTTTCAACTCCACACCCCAATTTTGAACAAAGATTCTCAGATGTTATTTTAATACTAGGCTATTATACAACATCCACTTCCTATGTGATGGGGAAATGTTTCTTGTGGAAAGCTGAGGCAGGAATTATGAATAGCTTGATGGAACTGAAAATATCTAAATTTGCAATACCCTGTTTTTAGGTGTTTTACTCTGTCTCTTACCGTTCCTGTCTCTTTAATTGAAGCCGATACCCAACTCTAATTTCCAGCAGGACACGCTTCTGCGAAGAGAGGATTTTTACAGCAAATCCCCATCGCCTCCTGCGGACGCTAGCCGTGTCTGCATGGTAACCGTCATATTCGACGAGAGCGAATGCGTGGTCCTGACGCAACAAGTTTCTGGTTTCCAGTCTTTTTTCTGCGCCTAGATATCAAACCCCAAAACGCAGACCTCCCTTTCTTTCTTTAAATAGGTGAATACTGTCAGGATAGCCATTTTTAACACCATGTGGCTGTACGTGTAGTTACCATGGTTTTGTACACTAAATATTATAGCCATCGAGTGCATTATGATGGGACTGTTTGGTTCACCGTTATTTTTGCGAGCTATGGATTAATCGCACTTTGAAAGTCAATTTTCTTCAAAGACAAAGCATTTATGCGTCCCAGCGTCATCCGTCGCATTATTTCAGGATTATACGTTAAATTTTGTATGGATATTTTTACTGAGCCCAGATAGAGTATGCATTCCACAGGATGGGTGCGAACAATGGGAAACAGAGTGGGAGTGAAGGTAAGTGCCAAGCCCAAAGTTTCGCAGGGAGTGAAAATAGTCCCTTTCCACGACAAAATGAGGTTGTGCTAAAGCTACCATGCGTCATTGTATACAGTTATCGTATACATTTTCATCACTGAAGTTTTTTACCAAAGGTGTTTTTGTCAGTTTTTATCATTCTTTTGTCGTTTATTTATTTATTTACTGCTATGTGACTCTTTAGGTTCTTTGCCTTCTACGAAGTAGTGAAGCCATAGCCATGAAAATGTGGCCAGTGCATCTTCATGTATCTCCTTGCTCGTGAAACTATCTCCGCATTTTATGTGGCAATTATGTTGTTAGATTCAAAGAACATTACACAAATTCTACCTCATTTCTTTTACCAAAAGGCAGTACAATGAGGGAAATATTTAGTAGGCTACAGTAATAATTTGATGACTGTTCATCGTAAATTAACAGTGGTCAATGAGATTTGATAAGTGCTCACCTTAAGAAGTTCGAACCAACAATACCAGGACAGACCATTCATCTGGCCTTATATTTTAACAATTGTCTGCTTTACCCAACGTTAAAGGCAGGAGTTAATATTTTGCAAATGATCCCCCCAAAGAAACATAAATGGCCTTGGTCTAGGTGCACTGAAATGCTCTATAGAAATCCTGAACACATTCCGAGTCCCAAGAATGAAGGCGGTAAGGAAATTTCCCTGTCAGTGTGAGTAGGATAGGTCCTGTCTATTGCCAAGAATAGTGTGGAGTAAATGGAAGGCCCCTGCAGGTTTGGCATCTCCCAGTCTGCCTGTGTGCAGTCAAAAACAACTGCAGAAGAAATGCAGGGAGGAGGGAGTTGAAAAGAAAATAAAGGACTGCCTGAAATGGCTGAACTGAATGTTTTTTTTTCTGTCATCTCTATTGTGCGTGGAATAGCAGTGACAACCACACAGATCTGCAGTGTCGGAGGAGGAGCAATGGCAAAGTGTTAAGTTTAGGCATAGTTATTACTGACCCACCACAGGGGTTACCTAAATTGTGCTTTCAGGAAAAGCAGCGGGTTTGACACTGTAGGGGTTGATAAAGTCATAATGAGCAAGTAGCCGGAGCCTGCACATGCATTTGACATTTGAAGCACATCAAGTTAAATACATCTAAAGCTGGAATTGTCTTTCAGTCTGAAGTTTATCGATTGGTCTGAAGTTTATCTATGGGATTATTTGCATGTAGTTGTATTCAATAGATTGCAATTATGTGCAAAAAAGTTTTTATTTGGCTTTCTCAGTCATAGTAACTTACAGGGCCAAGGCGCTCCTACCCACAGAGCAAGTTTTGGCTTTGTTAAAGACTTGTGGAAAGTGGTGCAGCAAACCGCACCAGACTCCCTTTTTTTTCTAAGGTTATGTCTTGGCTTTTTCCCAGAACTGGCACTCATGTATGACATCAGCAACTTTCCACAGTAAACAGAAGATGGCACATTGCACAAAAATAAACTCCTTCCTCAAGTTCTGAGGTGTTATGTAGTATAGTTGTGTATGATTTGCATGCAAAATATGTTTCTTGAGCAGATTTTCATTTGGTATAGATCTTTCCTAGAGTCATTCCCTCTAGACCTGTCTGCCAGGGTTTGCAGTGATGCGGAGATTTACGAGGAATTGTGAAAAACAACTATTCCTGCCACAAATGCGTGACAGGATGGACACTTTTAGCACAAGAAACATACAGTATGAAGCTGAAAAGGAAGCAGGCAGAGATGGTATAATATATACTTGCCTATTTTTACGACTGCACTCTCCCAGAGTGCCTCCGGAGTGGAAGTGTAGTGGCCTAATTTTTCTTTTTGTTCTTTTAGCATTATTCATATTGTATATTTAAGCATTTCTAACTGACAAATACTGTTACAGTAGGCTCAGGCTATGTATGTTAATGCTGTAGACATGTCAGTATTTAAACCTCATTTCAGGGACTTATACTTTCCAGTATTGGGACAACATCAAGGCAGTTGGCATGCATTTGTGATTGTGGAAATGGCTAGTCTAGACTGAATGATGTGCTCCTCACAAGCGTTTGCCTCTTTACTCAGAGTGTTTAGGTTGAGCTAACACAGGGAATTGGTACTGCATGGCCTGTCCAAGTTCCATCATTACAGAATTACGTTTTGCTAATTAATATCATGGACAACATAACCCGCATTCCTTAGAGACAATAGACAATAAGCTATGCCTCTCATGTAGGCTAATCACACAACAGACTGAGGCCTGTGTGTGATTTGGCTCTTCTGTCACCCCAATCTATTAAGTCACTGGAACATCCAGAGTTTAAAACACAGTGTGCCTTCTGAACAAGCAGGTAATTTAAAAGAAAGTGTGTTTACGCTGTAAATGTGCTCAGAATGCTGTATGCCCATCAACTATTCCTTCTATGGTAAGAAAAGATTGGAGCCAGATTTATGTTGACCTTGAGTTCCAGGTATGATTGTAAACATGCTAAATTTGTGCTTCCTTCCAGGTAGTAATGTCTCCTCCATATAACATAAACATGAGGGAAACCTTCTGCATCCCTCTGTGTGGAGAATTTTCTGGATTTAACAAATAACACGGTCTCTTTCACTTGTACTTTAGTCTCCTTTGAGATGCACAGGCGTACCGTGTTATTTTTCTAAATTTGTCCCTGAAAAACTTTTTCTGTTATCATTCACTTTGCATATGTCATGTCTTTTTTCTTTTTTACTTTGTATGCATCCTGTCTTCGCCCCTTCACTTCACATGCATGCTGGTTTTGAGGCATCTGGAATGCTTCTGCTCAGAGTAGCCTATGTGATGTAGTCAAATGGAATGTTGGGCATTTATGAACAACATAGCCTACACTGTACTGTACTGTATTGTCATTTTAGATGACCTTTCAATGCTTCAAAAAAGGAGTTATAGTCTTCATTAATCATGATATAGGTGTTATGTGTATGGCAGTACTTCAAAACAATTATGAGAAGTAAATCTTCATATTATTTTCAGTGAACTGTTGAAGTGGTTGTAGCTTTAGTACAATTTTTGATTGATGCTACTGACACGTCCCATGGTGTTCTTTGTGTTCATAGGGAAAGGCAGTTCCAGTATTTCCTCCGACCTGAGTTCAAGTACGGATCAGACGTCGACCAAGGCTCCAAAGAATGCAGCTACCAGTGAAGGTAGGGCATATGGTCCTCATTATCCATCATCACTCTGTGTTTCTTTCTTTTTTCTTTTTTTTGTGCTGTGTTGACTATTTCTGGAAAAAAATGTGTTTTAGAGGTGCTTTATACTGAAAACAAACTGGTCAGAGCCATCACTGAGGGAAAGGAGATGCTCCCCCCAGCTCCATTTTAAAATAACCCAGGCCCCCAATAAGTAGGAGGGGAGCCCAAATCCATGGAGATGCTTAGGAGATAGAGAGCCCGAGGGTAAGATAGTGTGTTAGTAAGATAGGAGGGCGGGAGGGAGAGAAAGAGGAGGGGAAAAGGAGGACATGCAGTGAGGCTCTTTCTTTTTGCAGGGGTGTCTTTTTTAGGGCTTGCTTCAGTTCTTTTTTTTCATGGACTGACTAGCTGGTAGGAATAAGTCACAAAATTACCCTGCACTGCAACAGTACTATAAAAAAGAATAGAAAAATAAGTAACAAAAACGTTTAAGTATGCAAAAGCGTATATCTCTTTTCACAAATTTCAGTTCGATTTTTTAAAGTGCCAGACATTGCAAACATTTTTGTTGGCTTGTTTACAGTATGTTTGTCTTGAGTGCATGTAAGCGCTTACTCAGTCAAACGCACACATATTGAAACTGAAGAGCACACACTCCATAATTTGGTGCTCTGGACATTATGTCTCCATAATAATAGCAGGGAGGGTTGTCCTCTCCTTTCTAAAATAACAGTGATTTGGGCAGTGCTGAGGATGGGTTGGGAGTGAGCGCTCAGGCCGGCTAGCGGAGCCCGGGGTCCTGCTGGGAGTGTGAAGGGAGGCGGCCCACTGCTCCGGGGAGGGCATGAAGGGCACGGCGGCTGCTTGTTCTGCTGCTTCTGCGCCCGTTACGCGGCACGGGGGCCAGTGCCAAAGGGGGACTCAGCTCAGCCATGATGTTTGCCTGTCACGGTAATGTCAATGTTTGTGCGTTCGGACGTTGAATGACTTGTTTGGAGCGAGGCAGATTTATGGTGCAGCTTGGCGACGTCAGCCATGAGAAGAATAAGGAAAGCAGGGGAACTACTCTGGCTGGGGTGCAGGGCAGACAATAACGCGTGCCTCAGGCGCACTCCCTCACTCTGACGGGGTTACGTGCTCTCGAAAAAAGACAGGCAGGAACATTTGGATAACCTACACTATGTGTTTTCTCACACTGCTTCTGTGTTTTATCTCAGCCTAGCACTGAATGTGTGGCACATGCAAGAATGCCTGACAAAAAGGCAGTCTTTTTATCCACAAAGCCCTCAACCACAGATTGTTTGCTATGGTGGAAGCAGCACCCACCTAGATCTGTGTGCGTGCACGTAGTCCATAGTGAAATGGGGACTGGGACCAGATTCCCAGTAACAGTGGCATTACTGGGCTGAACTGATTGCAACTGAGACGTTGCACATTAGCCTATCATGATAGATTTTCTGTGAACACCATTATGTTTGCTACTCGTACGTTCCAGCACTGTGATACTTGAATAAACAGAATTTGCTGATCCATTGTGAAAAGAAGAATGGGAAATTTGTCTTGTGGCTTTGTCACACTCCGCTGAGATGCTTTATCTCTGTGTGTCTTGTGGAGGCTGAGACTGAAAGACTGAGCTAAGTGCGCGAGCAAAGTTTTCGAGGTCATATGTCTACATGTCAACATGTGTTTTAAGTGTTTGTTTATTTGTGTCTTGTCTGTGAAACCTGGGGTTAGCTGTTGGTCCATACTTAGTCTGGAGTCCTGCTGTTGTTAGACCAAGGGCATTTAGACTGTTCAACTTAAGCCTTTTTAGATAGCATTGTTCTAAAGGCAGCCTTTTCCACCACCATTTCCTTAGTGATAAGTTACCAAGGCCATGTGCCAGTCCTTTCCAAGCAAGTAGTTGTGTTTCAAGGTAGCCAAATACCAAGGAAAGTAACAGGCTCCTTTTAAGTGCCTGATGAATGGCTTTCTTGACATGGGTTGTTATTACTTCAATTTGTGGCCCATCATCTTTATTTAAGATGCCAAATTCCATGTACATTCAACCCATTTCCGTAAAGTTTGAAGATGACATACAATTGTCAAGCACTGCAACAACAAAGTAAATATATCTGAGTGAAAATGTAGATAAAAAATGACTATGAATAATTAGTTTCATAAGTTTGATTTAGACACAGCAAAATGCCACAATGAAGCAATATTATTGTTATTACTGCCACTTTTCTAGTGGTTTCTTTTATAGAGAGTGAGACTGAGAAAAAAGTGTGGAGGGCCCAGGCAGGGGGTGAACCATTACCCCAAATTTTACCACAAGTCAAAGACACAATATTGGGCTGAAATGTCATATGTTATCTTCAGAACAACTTTAAAATACCAGGTTTGGTATGAGCTGTACACAACTTGGTGATTCTATAATATTTCAGACATCACACAAATCCCTTTTCTGTTTGATTATGCTAAAACCCCCAGTCCTTTTATCAATCAGCCTGCCAGTCAGGGATGGGTGTGGGGCTCTACACTTTTTTCTGTGTTTCTTTTTAATGGCGATTCAAAAAGCAAGCAAGCGAGGTTGGGGTGATTGTATCTAGCGTAATTAACCTAGCAGCCCTCGCTACCCTGCTGGAAGCAATCAGTAGCCCCTCGCCAGCCACATCTTTAAGAAGCATATGTTCTTGCTGTGCTAATCCCCCTGCAGTAAACAACAGAACACTTAGGAGATGACCCAAAGAGGCCCTTTCACAAAGCCAACCTGTTGGACTACTACAGAGACTTGGCAGATTTGGTTAAAAATAAGCAGATTTTTGTTGTTGTTGTTGTTGTCTTTACAAAACCTTTACTGGAGAATGATGTCTAGTAAGTGATATTTCAACAACTTCCCGCCAAGAGACAAACTCATTGTGAGAGTATTTCTGAGGTTATCTGGATTATACATCTCAGTGTGTTGCAGCCAGTCACTGGCAGTAAACTGTCAAATAACCAACACAGAGTTCTTGGTAACCTAAAACTCGGTCTTTAAAAGTTCTAACATGGAGTTAAAAGTCTGTTCTCTGCTGTAACAATGATAGTTCTTGTGCTGAATTGGTTTTACCAGGAACCTGAAGCCAAGGCCTAAAAACAGCTCTATTGCCATGGAGGTTTTCCTGCGAAAAGATTTGGTGCCCATTGGCAGCTTTAAGGCTTTACTCACTGGGACAGCACTGGGAGCTCTTTATTTAGGGAAAGTGTATGGGCCCGAGAGATGGAGGCAACTGCCACAGAGAACTCAGTAGGAGGGCATGGTAATGCAGACATTACTCATAGCAGTCGCACAGCGTGGGGACGTGGGGTTTTATAGCTGGATGAGATGCACTCCCCCTCTCTGAGCAGTACATTTTTAGAAGGCTGAGTTGGGAGCAGAATGCCATCTCAGGCTTTAACAAATGTAGAGACCATTTATTTTCAAGATAGATAAACCAGTACATAGACTATGTAGAGTGCAGAACAGTCTGAAATGTAAATGCTATCTTGAATCTTTCACAAGTTGTGGTAAACAGACGTGCACACTTGACAACCCTGGGCTGACAGTTAAACCCAGTTACTTGCTATTGTCTGAGGAAGACAGTGAGCTCAGTCCCACTATCGTACTGTACATGTCAAGCCAAGGGATGGAAGAGAATGCTGGTGTTCTGGTGCGTGTGGGTCGTCCGGGGCGGCCGGGAGAAATCTGATCTGTGTGTCTGGAGCATGCTAGAGAAAGGAGGCAAGGGTGAGCTGCAGTTCACTGAGAGGGGAGACGTGCCAATGTGGAGTGGGAGGGGACGGGGGGTCACATGTGCAGCAGCCATATCAGTGAGGGCCACAACATGTCTTTTTCTACAAGTCAGTACTCAGAGAAGGTGCCAGAAAATCTAATGTTCTGTGTTTGCCAAATGATGCCGTCATCTCACAAGATGCCTGTGAGTGTGAAAGTGTGGTCAGTTGTGATGAAATTAAATGAATCTGCTAGTGCATACATTTTAGTGCTATGAAAGACAATGTACTCAAAAATAACACCCTGAGGTCTAGCCAAACACCTGCATCTGACAAGCCATTCCAGCAGACTTGCAGCGAAACTCTGTAAACATTCCTCTCAACATAATGTTGGGAGTTGAGATAAACTTTGTACAGAAAGACAGTTGTTTACATGACATTTATACACTGCAAGAACTGTTAATTGGTGTTGTGTTGTTTCAGTTTTTAAAATAATAATGTACATGTACATTTGTTTGCGAATTCAGCAGAAAAATCAGTTGTCCATAAAATGCACAGAATGCTTCTGCAGTTCAATGGTTCCGACTCTAAGAAAGGCTTCTTTTTATGTGTTTACGAGGACCACACACACATCTGTGTGAAATGAATTGATAATACAGATTTTATCTTAATTATATTCTGCTGGCTGGTAGTGTTGAGCGCCTGCTCTGGACTGTGCCTTGCCATTCGGTTCATCACTGCTTTCAGAGTCACCAGATATAATCTGAAATCTTTCATCATTGGTCATTTTTTTTCTGGCAAGCTGCAGAATGGGTGGTGGAGAGCATTACTGGTTACAGAGGCATTTCATAGAGCCTAATAGGAATTGATGTCCCAGTTGGAGGAGCTTTTTCCAACCATGTGGACTGTTTTATATTTAAGCTTCTGGTCCTCTCATTTACTCTCTGACTCAATCAAGAAAAGATTATCGGAAATGTACCAGGAACTGCCAAATGAGAAGAAAGTTTGAACAGATTAAACAAACTTCTGTGAAGGTTATGCCATGCTTTTCTTTTATTAGTTTAATTTAACAGATTGTTAATCTAGTGAAACTAGTGAAAGATGTAGTTACAGCTACAGTGTTTTTTCATTCTGCATGATGGTTTCATGCAAGATAACACCACAAATGTAGTCTGGCACAGGATTCAGTAGAAATGAGAGAGTCCCATTGTGTCTGTCTGCAGACTCCAGCTCAAATTCTGTTGTGTCAGGTGAGAGCATTGTGCAGTGGAGTGAGTCAAGTGGTGATGGCAAACACTATGGCTGTTTACAAATTGTGTAGTATTTTTTTCCCAAGAGCTTATCCTAGAGTGAAATTACCTAAAATATCTAGTAGAAAGAGCTGTTTAGAAATATATTCCCCAATAAGGGAGCATGGTATGCATCCTAATTGTATGGGGAACATAACATAATGGTAATGGTATAGCCTATAGGTATAATAGTTATATTGATATATCAATAAATTGTCCCACAGGGCTTTCACTCCAATGAAGTTGTTATTTGTTTATCTCAACCCCAGTGGTAAATGTTCCCTTACAAGTTCCTATACCAGGAAACTTGACATAGGTTGACTGGTTGTACTTTCTATAGTTTCTATAAATCAAATGAGATTTACTGTATAATGAGGTCAAGTGAAGTATGAGAAGAGGTAGGATACATGTAAGAGATAACATTTTTTGAGGCTGTCGTTCTTGCAGAATAACTCCCAAAAGAGTGCTGGGAGCCCGACACAGAGCGTAGGGCTTTTGAATGAATGAATTATTTCATGATAAAAACCTTTTTGCAGAATCTTATTCCACTTACAACATGGCTCTGTATTGAAGATTG
This sequence comes from Limnothrissa miodon, assembly GCA_017657215.1. Classification (NCBI taxonomy): domain Eukaryota; kingdom Metazoa; phylum Chordata; class Actinopteri; order Clupeiformes; family Clupeidae; genus Limnothrissa; species Limnothrissa miodon. Next base: position 3,154,466 of record JAGFZM010000061.1, read on the forward strand.
TTTTGTTGCATTGTTTACTGCTTGCATTGTCATTTAAATTATTAAAATGCTAAAAACTGTAAAAAAAGATGCTAAGATGCTAAAAACTGTGGGACTGTGGTAAAAAAAATCGTTAACTTACAGATGATTGGTTATGGGTACATTTTGTTTCACTTTCTATAACAATGGTCCGTTATCAAGAAAAATCTAACCATGGAATGTTAGATAGATTGTTAAAGTGCCATTGAAGTGAATGGAGCACTGTACAGCATTATATAGAGCCGTGTAATAAAATCAGAAGCGTGGAGATAGATGCCAAGATATGATTGCAGCTAAGATGGAGACAGCTATATTTCACAAAACGTCTTATTTTTATTTATTTATTTATTTATTTATTTATTTAAATAGGTCCATGGCAGGATTGGACACTTTCATAAACACATCAGAGAAGGGGAAGAAGTGAGACATAGTGATAAAGTATGTGATAGAAAGAAAGAGAGAGTAAGAGAGAGAGAGAGAGAGAGAGAGAGAGAGAGAGAGAGATGAGTGGGGGTGGGGAGGAACAGACCAACAGGTATTGTAAATGGACCGAGACTCAATATTTTGTGAGCTGCTCACTGGAATTTAATATTTTGTTTCTGTGATCTGAGCTACGGATTTGAAGAGAATCCCAAACCCAACCACATTGTTATTCTTTCCAAGGAGCTCCAGCCATAAAATCCTTTAACTCTAAAGTGATTATAGAAGGTTTGTCAGAGCTTGTGCTGTTATTAAGCTTCATTCCATACTCAATTTAAGATCAGAAAAGTGGAGTCATCACTTATATCATATACCATATTCTGGGAAACATCTTTTTAGTGTACTTTAAGAAAAATAGATGAAAAGCGTTGAAAAATGTGCGGTGATTTAGCCAAAAATCAGATGGTTCACCAAAATTGCAAACACCCAAATTATAAACTACAGACATCTGAAAGGCACATATCCCTCTCCTCTCCAAGAAAGATGGTGCCAAGTGCTCGCCAAAAGAGAGCTGCTCTCTCATGTCAAACAACAGGCTGATTACAACAACCACAATATGCTCTTAATTAGCTAGATAGAGATGTAGTCATGCAAGGTCAGTTGGTGGGACAAATGAATGTGTTTCTTATGTAGCGAGAGGGGAATATAAACAAGGGACCCGGTGGGGCCCACCACTGTTGCAGAGGGCCGCAGCAGCCTTTGTCGTCTGGAAGGGGGATGTGGTTCACTTAGAACTGGCATCAGAAGGACTCTTCACCATGTGGATTTGTGGGCTCCATTAAACCACATACAGAAGAAAAGACCTTGGTCAGATCAGACCTACAGGCTTTAGGAAGATCAGTGTGTGCAGACTTATATCAGTGGGATATGTGTGTGTGCGTGTGTGTGTGTGTGTGTGTGTAGGGGCCCAAGTAGTGGATTGGTATAATAATTAGAGGATTTCTGTGTATTAGGACAGACCACTGAATTATGTGTTATAATGTTTTAGAGGTGTGGTTGACTGCCTCAACATTTGATATGGCTGAGTGTGAAAAGAAAGCGTTTGTTTTGTGTAATTGATGACATGAGTTCCTGTGTGAAGTTCAGAATGCAGAAAATCGTTTAATCTGGGCTTCTCGTCGGCCCAAATGTGGTCTGCCATGCACATGGGAGGATTTTAGGGAACAAAGCCGTGTGCTGACCACCGTTTTCAAAGCCAGCTTGCTTTGGAAGTGGTCTCCCTGTGCCTTGCAGCGAGGCTATCCCCTTACACAATCATCGAGGGAAATCTGTCCCGAGTAAACGCATCTACTCCTCCAGTGGATACCTATTCCGTGAGTGGGATTCTCTAAACATTGCTGTGACTCGAAACGCAGGCCAAAGGGAGTGTGGGGGCGTTGGAGAGGGTGGAGGTGGTGGATGGGGAGAGGAGGAGGGCGAATCCTATCTGATGGTGTCATGTGGTCATGTGTGTGATAGCAAGGTGGGAGGACATATGCCCGTAGTGTGTGTGTGTGTGTGTGTGTGTGTGTGTGTGTGTTTGTGAAAAGGGGAGTGAGAGAGAGATAGAGAGAGAATGAAAAGAAAAGAGATGGATAGACAGAGAGGGAGCAGCAAAAGGAGACAGATTGCAATGTCTGCCTGAGGCTCACATCAAACACACAATCAGTGCCTTGTGGTGGAGTGGCTCTGCTTGTGCACTGCTCACGGTTTCCTGCCTACAGGGAGAACACTCCGGAGAACAGGAAGGCAGTGGGCAGCCATCCCCATTGTGCCCAGACCACACTCATGATGTCACAGCTTCCTGCAGGTCGGCCAGTGTTGCACTCAAGCAGAAGTTGCCTAATATTTTTGTCTGCCAAGTTCACTTTGGAAATCACTCAACAGCATCAACACAGCTGAATCTAATGTCCTATGGAGGCTCGAAGCCTTCGATTTGTGAAGTAATGCCTCCTGATTTGTGTCGGGATGAGCCTCTGTACAACACGTGAGTTGTGGGAGAGTGAGAGCATGGAAATAAATTGCCTTTAGGAGAAGTTCTCATGAAGATATTTTTGGGGCAATGGAAGGAGCTGCAGTCAAGACCGATTCACAGACTACTAAAAAAATTCCCCAGAGGAACAATTTTCAGTGTTCCAGACTGTGTCTTACTGCCACTTTTTTTCAGGCTCCTGTCCGTGTGTGCCACAGGAGTCTGAGGCTTAAAGCCCTCGCGAGACGAGATTAATCCACTCTGAGCCAGCAACCCAAAGACGCTGAATAATGAGGCCGCAGACCAGAGCGTTGTGGTGTCAGCAGGTGAGGTAATTACTCTGAGGAAATCAAGAGCTGCCATTCGAAGTGTCTGCTTCTCACCTGGTTCCCCAATTTGACCTGAATAGGCTGGAATGGGAGCGGACTGGGAAATGGGATTTGGCTTATTGAGTTATGGGAGAGGCTATTTCTGTTGCACGCCTTTCCGGCGACTCGAGACACGGCAGAGCACTTCATTCAGCAAGGTCACCTGCTGCTGCCCCGCCTGGCGCCCCGGCTGTGCCGAAGAGCCTCAGCTGTTCCCATCTCAGACCTTTTGCTGAATGAAGACGTGTCTATTACACACACGCACACAACTGCCTTCACATGCACACACAGACACACACACGCACACTCTCCTCATTTAGTTAACAGTGTTGTCACTGTTGCGATACAGCAGTGAATAATGGCCATGTTCTAAACTGAGAACACCAATAGCTGTTCTTTATAGTTCTATATAAAGGAAGACAACACTTTTTAATTTGTATGATATATATCACGATATCAATATCACATAGCCTCAGTTATCATCTAATTATGATCCCACTTCCATCACAGAGTGATTAGAGACTTCAAATTCAGTTATGTAATGCTAGATAGTTGTGGCCTTGATACTGGTTTCTGTTTTGTTGTAGGTAAGGCAGTTAAACTAAAATCGTTTTAGGAGGACAGCTCGTTTTTTATCAGTTATAGTTTGTCACTATACTAATGTGAAAGAGTCAATGAGGTCCCTTCCTTAAACCGAGAAAGTTCTTCCCAAGGATTCTTCATTCACACCTGACTTGGTGAGTAGTGATGTCCTCTGCGTTGGGCTACTGGTGTGGAAATCTGCTGTGAGGCTGGAAAAGGAGCACAGCATTTCTGGCTGGTCCCGCGGCCAGCCGTCTGGTGATTGTGAATCCACTGTGGCCCCTGCCCAGGACAGCCAGCCATCAAGAAGGAACAGAACACTTCTCCAGACGCGCTCTGCTTTCTACATCACCAGTGCAGCTCCATTGCACCAATGAGGAGAGGGGAAGAGAAAGAGGAGGTGGGGATGTGGGTGGGTGGGGGGCGTAGTGCAGGGTGAACTGGTTAGAAACATGAAATGCATTACTTTTTGTCCTTTACTGTGGCAAAGCCTTAGTTTAAAGACCAGATGTCTGAATATTTCCTCTATGATGTTTTTGATTTAATAAAAGAAGGGGGCCCTGTGCCCATATGGATGAGTCATTTCAGGAAAGAACTTTGTCAGATATGTTCCAGGATTTATGGTGACACAATGACTCAGGCACTTTTCAAAAAATATGATAATTAGAGAACGGAAACATCAAAGGGTAAGCCAGTTACGTTCACGCCAACAGTATTGGCTAGAAATTGTGCACTACATGCAAATCAGAATATAAACCGATGACTTTTTGTGTTTCTGAACGAAAAAGCAACAAATCTGAAAGTAAATTTTTCATGAATGGCGCTTTGTCTCAAACAGTGTGGTTTCAGACGATTAGCAGTACAACAGTTAACAATACAGTTGTGCTTCTAACTGGCCACCCTGACCATGATGGTAGAATGGATGACACAACACTTCAGACATAGCTCACAGCCATAAAGAAATGTAAAGAGGAGGCCAGGATGAGCAACTCTTCTCCTCTGCTGTAGTTACAGGCATCTGCGGTGAGATGGCCGTAAATAATTCGCCCATGTGGTCTCATTGATGGTCTGCAAGCGCAGCTGCTCCCTAATGCATCTGCATTGCTCTGCAGAGCCAGGGAATCTTGCATGAGAAGCACAGAAGGCATTTTAATCAGAGCAAGATGCCCTGCTTGAGGCTTTGGAGCGGGCATAGCAACCTAGGATAGGTCGGGGGGCTGTGCCTGGCAACAAGCACTGCCCTAGACAGGATCACCAACCGATCACAGAAAGGGTCTTGCCAGAAAGTTAGGTCTTTTACCCTACAGAGATATTTAAAAGGGAAAAAAAAAAAAACTTTTTAAGCTTAGTTGACGACTGGAGTTTAGACGATACAAAGAATGATGCAGGTTTTACCGATGTGCCTCAACAAAATGGCAACAACGTTGGCTCTATTTTGGAAGTAGACCTAGGCCAAATCACAGTGCCTGACTGACCACGTTCCGAAGCTGTGGGTTTGCAGCACTGAAATGTGATGAGTTATCTGTGCGGCACTGAGATCAGGTTGCTGGCGGCTGCCAGAGGTCAAGCCCTGTGTCGGCCCAAGTGAAAAATGCCTCATGACATCACACTTCACGTCAGCAAACTAAAGAGAGCGTGATGAATAACCAGCCAGAGAGGGAGGGTGGAGGGTGGGGGGTGGCTGAAGAGGCAGCTCTGTGAGCAGGAAAACGCGTTTTGATCAAAGAGGTTAAGAGCTGGCTGAATGTGACTGGTGATTTACGGGAACTGTGGGAGACTGATGTCAAAATTGGCCGGTTCAACAATTGAAAAATGTATGTTAAGTGAGTGCGAGGGGTCGGTGTTAAGTTGTGTGTGTGTGTGTGTGTGTATGTGTGTGTGTGTGTGAATTTGAATGTGCATCTTTGTTTTTAAACATAAATGGGGTGTCAACAGTTGAATAAAGGTCCTGACAATAAATTAAATGTGTCTGTGATGCTTCAGCCTTTCTGTGTCACTTGTGTGTGTGTCTGTCTGTGTGTGTGTGTGTGTTTGGGTGAGTGTGTGTGATGGTGTGTTAAACAGTAACCCATTACAACTGCCACTCTGCAAATGACGTGCAAGTAGGATTAAACACTGCAGACCTGCATCTGTCTGACCTGCCATTCACCCGTTCTGTGGCCTCAAGGTACGCAGTGAAAACACTGAAAACTTGGCCCTCGTTCCAATCTCAATTTAAGCCTTCAAAAGAGGTGATTTCCATCCATGATTGCACCAAAGACTCCAGTCTCCAGATAAATGGCCTTCTGCATTCTCTGCATTTACGAAGTAATTGTCACAGAAAACCCTCCTTCTGAGATGAAACAGACTTTTTTTGTTAGCGGTGAATGCTGTTGCCGTGTTTGTTTTTCTTTCTTAAAAGATAGGTACGTACGGAGATGGCATTAAAATAAAGCCGATGGAGGAATCAACAGACTGGGATTCCTCTCAGACTTCCAAAACAGCCCAGGGGAAAGGGGGTTGTATTTAGGGACCAGTCATTCCCAATGATCCGGTCAAATGGCAGGAAGTGGACAGGGATGTTGCCTGGTTGGACTCTCCTGGGTGCGAGCAGTAGCCCCCAGCAAGCAGTGAGCCTGCAGCCGAAAGGCATTCCTAGCATTCTGACGTGTCACCCCGAGACCTATCAGTCCTAGCTCACGCCTTCTGCTTATCCTTCACCACCCAATTCAGGGACTAAGGAGGGCTGTTTATGAGGCCTGTTGTGGTTGTGCACAGGGCCAGTTTTTCACCAGATCAACAGAGAGCTTCTTAAAACCAATACTATAACGTTTATGTTTATTGGTACTTTGCAGATGCTTTTATCCAAGGCATCATACAATACTAATAATATCTAAAAATAATTTTAAAAAATTAGACATGTTGTGCTGAGAAATAAAATAAAATAATCAAACAAGAAATAATTCTTAAAACAACCTTTTCAGCGGGCTACATGTGGAATTACCTCATAAGAAGATTTCAAAATTGCGCGGGACAGATTATTTAGACTAGCGGATTTGTAAAGATGATTTGACTGCTAAGATTTGGCTTTAACAGAGCTGTCAATTATCTGGCACAACTTTGACACTGTTTATCCTTTCCTGGAAAAAGAACTTAATATGGCATTTATCAGATATATTCTGGTAAAAACAGATGTCTGAATACTGCTTAATGCAATGTGTTGAGGCAAGTTTAATATCTAGATTCTTTTTTTATTTTTTATTTATCTAGTCTCGCAGTTTTATACTTTAAATAGTGTTATACATCTTTACCACAGCTTGAACCATACAGGGGAACCATGGAGAGCATCTTTCATAGTGTTGTGTTGAGAGAGAGACATTAGTCAAGACGTAAATGGTTAGAGGGCATTTCCTTGGCAGATAGGTCCAAGTTGTGTCTGTGTTCTTCATCTTCAGCCACTGGTCTGGAATATCAATCAGAATGGCAGTCCAATGTAAAAAAGAGCTCTACTTCCTAATAAGCCAAAGCAGTCAAGGAGGCAGAACTTGTGAGAGGGATCGAAAGAAACTCAACCTAGCCTCACCTTTTTTTCCTCCCATTTAGTGTGCCATGGGCGTCTAGCATTTCACATGCATGGTAGTTGGAAGGCCGCATCCTATGGGGACATTTGATTTACAATGATGGCGTGGGCATTTTCTCTCAAACCACACATATCACCTCGTTTGCACTCCAATAAAATGCCATCTGGCATAGAATTAACTACTTTTGAAACATATCATATATTAATTTATGGTTGCAATCCTTGGTTTTATATAATTGTGGGATTCTGAAATAATTTGTGGTTTGAGGGTTTTTTCCCCCCGTCGAGCTGAGTTAGTGCAGTTATGGTGACTATATTTGTTACATGACTGTCTACATCCAAAACAGTGGTCAGAAATACCAGTGAACTCAGTGAAGCCACATATAAATCATAAACAAACAAAACATCACAAAAAAAAATCTTCATCACAGTTAGACGCATGTTTAGTGTATGTTTCTCTGCAGCGTAGCAAATTCATGGCTATAGAGCTGGTTATTTAGGAGCCGGTGGTGATCTTGACATTAACCAAATACATTTGCTTGGAAACCTGTGTGGACTTGCATTCAGATAGAATAGAGGCAGCATGGCCAATATCAGCAACAATTAGGAAAGAGAAAACATGGGTTTTGGGAGTTTTGTTTGTTTGGGCAGGGAGCCTCATCAATGGGCCGGCATGCAAGGAACCAGATGAGGTATTGACAGGTTATGTGAAGCACTGATCCAAAATCCACCGCTATAGAATGCAGTCTACAAAGCAGTTGTGCCTCTGGCCAAAACTTGGTCCTTGGGGTGTGGGAAAATGATTTTGGGTAGAGGAAGTTCTTACTTCACTGAAGGTCTTGTCTAAAAGACGACAGCTCAAGGATAGCCCAGGCACATTCCCCCCTCATCCCTTCTCCCCTCCTTAAGGGAAGCAGGCAAAGGGGCTCAGGGGTTGGTGGTGGTGGGGCTTAAGCCCTCACAGGAAGTTTAACAAATGGGAGTGTGATCAATGCTGATGGGAGGATTAGCAAATCACACTAATCCAGTTTTTTTTTGCTCAACGTCTTAGCAGCCTGGCGTGCTCTGCTCACTGCACTAGGCTTCACCCCAGCCTCACCAGAGGTGAGCTAAGCCAAAAGAAATTGCACTGTCTGCCCAAGGATTCAGCTGGGCCTTCAAGGTGCTTGTTATGTCCACAGCAGTCACAGATCTGCAGCAAAGCGAGGAGTGAAAAACTTTTTTTCTTTCTTTTGCAAAGTGCATGCCATTGCATGCTGTCGATATTATGGTGTTGTTATAAAAGACTGGACAAGTTAAATGATGTATAAAAGATGGGCTTATGCAGTTAAGTAGCTTACGCAGCCTCTAATTCTGATGGTCAGGTATTTCAAGGGATCCCGTCGGCTGGTGTAAATGCTCTAATTGAACTGTTGGATGGGTCTGGTGCGTTTGGACAGAGTTGAATGAGGAATCCTCAGTAATGACCGAGCCACACAATGAGCTGAGTGTTTGAGGCGACATGACTGAGTGACTCGAACCGTGACACGTACTTAAGAGGTGCCCTGGAGGCGGCGGTGACTGCTGCTAGAAGGAGAGTGTTGTCTTTGTCAGATAGACAGCTCTGGCTTAATTCATGGGGGCCTCCCCCCCCCCTCCCTTAGCCTTTTCGGACGGGGGACATAAAAGCGAACTAAAGACATAATTGGCACATAACAGCCAAACAAGTGCCAGGGGCCCTCCACTGACAGCGCGCTGTTTCCGAGGGTGGTGCTATTATGAGGTGCTGGGTGAAGGGCGGAACCAAGCCTGTCAAAGTTTGCGAGTGCTCTTGGCTCTTTAGTAGGGCCCAGAGATGGTTGCACACCCAACCAAAAACACTGACACTCGTGGGATTTCCAGCAATATGTGTCATTCTCTTAACTCTTAAAACAATAGATCCCACTAATACATTCGTAAAAGCAAGGGCGTATTTGGTCTGAAAAAAAGGTAATTCTCCGCCTGTCTGTATCCTTTTGTTCATGTCTTCCTGTCTTTCTTTTAAATGATCGTAAACTCATTTTTATGTGATTCTCCCAACCCAGTGCTGCTCTTTTTTTCTATCTGGGGCATTTTAAAAAAGATGTGGTTTCCATACGAGAACACAAAGTGTCACTGAACTGGAAACTGGCTTGCAGTTGTGCCAACAGCACACCACATTGAATGAGAGCTCTCCTGCTCTCTCCCTTTGGCAGCGCAACTTGTGCCCTGCGCTCCATCGACTAAAATTCTTCCCGGCTCAACCTCAGCCGAGACGTCAAGTCCACGGGGAACACGGGACCTGACACTTGTGACATGAAGCAGCCATTGCTTGCTGTCGGTCTAGCAAGACTCTTGAAATGTTAGGTTAAAAGCATTTTGAAGCCTTTTAAGTGGAAGTGGTGTGTGTGTGCGTGTGTGTGGGGGGGGGGGGGTTAAGCTCTGGAGTAAGAGTAACTCAGGAGAGATTAGCTGGATGAATGAGAGTTCTGCAGGCAGACCTGTGTTTCTTACACATTTCATACCATAAGAACGGGTTCATTTCCTACACACATGAAATCAGGTAGTTGCAAATGAAAACCAGAGTAATCATCAGATGTGTTGGCACCAGACAGAAAGCAAATCCCTGAAATGTAGTGTTACAGCTGCAGAATGGTTTCCTGTGCTGAGGTGCTAAAGGTTCATTTTTTTCTGTTTGCTGTTAGCTGTTGTAGGAGCATTGATTTGAAAATTGTTTTGTTGTTTCTTGTCATTCTAATGGTCTTTTTTGTGATTTTTTCGTTGACCGCTAGACTCAGACCTGAGCATGAGGACGCTGAGCACCCCCAGCCCGGCGCTCATCCTGCTCCCACAGTCCTCACCGCTGTCCCCGGTGGGCCTCTTCAACGGCTCCTCCACCTCCTCCTCCTCTTTCACGGCGGAGACGGTGGCCATGGTGCACGCTCCGCCCGCCGGCCTCACCCGGGTGGGGTACAGGGCCACGCGGCACCTGCGCGACCGCCAGGAGGCACCCATCGACGTGCTGCCGGACCACGCCTTCCTGCAGATCTTCACGCACCTGCCCACCAACCAGCTTTGCCGCTGCGCCCGCGTCTGCCGGCGCTGGTACAACCTGGCGTGGGACCCGCGTCTGTGGCGGACCGTGCGGCTGACGGGCGACGTGCTGCACGTGGACCGGGCCCTCCGTGTGCTCACGCGCCGCCTCTGCCAGGACACGCCCAACGTCTGCCTGACCCTGGAGACGGTGGTGGTGAGCGGTTGCCGGCGGCTAACCGACCGGGGACTCTACACGGTGGCGCAGTGCTGCCCGGAGCTGCGGAGGCTGGAGGTGGCCGGCTGCTACAACGTGTCCAATGAAGCCGTGTTTGAGGTGGTGTCGCGCTGTCCTAACCTGGAGTATCTGGATGTCTCGGGTAAGCATGTTTGCTGGGCACATCGTGGGCTTGCCTAAAGGGGGACGACCACCAGCTGTTGTGCCTTTAAGCTTAGTAATTGAGATGCGAACTTTGGAATTTCTGCTTGAATGAGTTGATGGATTTATAGTTTGCTGAAAGCATATAGATTAGTTGCAGAAAAAAAAATGTAAAACCCAAGAATCAGTCATTCAGGCCAGTTGTGTGGGGGTTGCTTTTGAAAGAAACTTTCTTCTATAGGTTGTGCTGAGGCCTGGAATCATGGACAGAGTTTAAGACAACAGGAGGAGTCCATCTCCTCACACTGCTGGCTGATTCAAAATATCCTCATTTCCTGCACAAGCTGGGAAATGTATTAATAGATTTGGCTTTCTTTCCAGGTGTAAGATCATTCCAAATTGAGTTCTGAAATGTCAGCTGATGTCAGCTGATTTTTCTCTGCTTTCTACAAGAAGCATTTGCATGAAATGAAATTTATAAAAAGGGAGTAAATGTTGTGTTCAAACTCGACAAATTTTCCAATCATTTAGTACACATGAATATACACAATCAAAATAGTCATAGGAAGAATTATTGTACAGTCCACTCTGATGAAAGTCTTTAAGAATCCATTGCTCTTGTCCGCACTTGTAAAAGTAAACACTTCATAGGGTATTGATCAGTCAAGTCAAATCAGCTTAGTTGAAAGAGCTCTGTGTTGTGCTGCACACTGGGCAGATCTTGGAGAGGGGGTGGGAGAATATGGCGAAGGGGTAGGACGGGATTGGGATGGAATGCAACACATCAGAACACCCCCCCCCCCCTTCTCCTCAGTGCCTTTCCTGGTGTTTGATTTCCCACTTCCTGCACCTCACTTCCTGCCCGAGTGCATTGTTGTTTTCCCTTCAAGAACGCTGTGAACGGTGTTACTCATGTTCCCTCTGCTGTTTGACCTCAGCATTGCATTTCAGCCATCTCCCCATAGACAGACCCATCCCCCTACCCTACCCCCTCAACCCCCCCTCCCCACCCCCCACACAAAAATAACAAGTTTCAGATGTTCCCTCAGATGTCTAAACCCACCTTTCCACTTACCTTTTATAGGAGACTACAAAAATCTGACTTTGAAAGAACCTCTGCAGTATTCAGGGGGGATCTGTATAGTGTTTATCCACAACATATTCAGAGAAACTCAGGCACGTTCAGAATTATACTTTCACATAAAGTTGACTAAATCTTTTCTCTTTATGAAGCTAGTGCACCAAACTACCAATCTGGGTTAGACATCATGTTCGATCACAGTGACTGCTATGAAAAATCTCAAAAGAATTACACACAAACATTAACTTCTGCTAAGGTGTTCAGTAGACGGCGTGTGTGTTACATAAGACTCGACTGCAAAGTGAGCAGTTGCAACACATTTGTGGCTGCCAGCTCTATGTGAAGAGCTGGCCAACTTTGTTTGGTTAAACTGGGTTTAGCAAGCTCATACACTAAGCCTTTTTTCTCCTCAGTGCATTCCTCCACTACGCAAGTCTGTATGATTGAAGCTTTCATACACAAACACATTCTTTGGTTTGTGTCATGGTGTTCCACTCCACTGATGCTCAACTCAAACAATGCAGAAAATGAAGGCTTTAAGAGAGCTTTTTTGTTTCCAAAGATAGGATGACAAATGAACAAGTGGACCATTTTTTATATAATTTGTGACTGGCAAGCTGAGTTACCTCATTATGGACAATTTGTATAAAACCTCAGATGATAAACTTGCAAAGATGCTGGTGCTTAGTAAAGATTTTTATTTTTTTCCATCTTAATATTATTTGACAGGACAGTGAAGAGATGACAGGAAATGGGTGGATTAGAGAAAAAGTGTGGGTTGCGAAAATAAACTCCTTTCAGTCCTGAGTCTCCATGGGCCTTTCAAGACCCAGGGTATTAATGCTGCTGTGCTGTGTTATGACTCCCCTTAAAATAAGATTATTAGAGGAGTTTAATCAGATATACCACTGTGTTAAAAAGTCAACAACAAATGCTTTTTCCTGTGTAGGTAATGTAGTCACGTGTTTCCCATATGTTCTGTTAACACTGTTAACTGATTTTCTCACGCATGTCCTCTGCAGGCTGCTCTAAGGTCACATGCATTAGTCTGACGCGGGAAGTGTCACTGAAGCTGTCCCCCATGCATGGCCAGCAGATCTCCATCCGTTACCTGGACATGACGGACTGCTTCGCGCTGGAGGACGACGGCCTGCACACCATCGCCGCGCACTGCCCCATGCTGACACACCTTTACCTGCGACGCTGCACGCGACTGACTGACGAGGGCCTGCGCTGCCTGGTCCTTTACTGCCCGGCCGTGCGCGAACTGAGCGTCAGCGACTGCCGCTTCGTCAGCGACTTCGGCCTGCGGGAGATCGCCAAGCTGGAGGACCGTCTGCGCTACCTGAGCGTGGCGCACTGCGGGCGCATCACAGATGTGGGTGTGCGCTATGTGGCCAAGTACTGCGCGCGCCTGCGCTACCTGAACGCCCGCGGCTGCGAAGGCCTGACGGACCACGGCCTGGAGCACCTGGCCAAGAACTGCCTCAAGCTAAAGTCCCTGGACATTGGCAAGTGCCCACTGGTGTCAGACGCCGGGCTGGAGATGCTGGCACTCAACTGCTTTAATCTGAAGCGGCTGAGTCTCAAGTCGTGCGAGAGCATCACAGGCCGCGGGCTGCAGGTCATTGCTGCCAACTGCTTCGACCTGCAGCTGCTTAACGTGCAGGACTGCGATGTGTCACTTGAGGCACTGCGCTTTGTCAAGCGTCATTGCAAGCGCTGTGTCATCGAGCACACAAACCCTGCCTTCTTCTGAAAGCAAAGAAGGGAAAAGATGGAAAAGAGGGAGAGGACTCATGCATTCATGTTGTAGCAATATGTCACTGATACCACATCTTTTTCTGTCATGTAAGGGTAATGTTCTTTTGTATTTAATATGGATGGTTAGGGAAATCAAATGGATTTTTTTGTATTTATGTTTTTGTAATACAGTGGGTTTTTTTTTATTAGAAGCCCATACATTCTGATTATTTGAATGACACTTACTTTAGCAGGGGTTTCAACTAACTACTCTTCAGCAATATTTGTGTTGCCATTTTTTTGTAAGAGCCAAATGGATCAGCTGGTACATACACTACAGACCACCTTTCAGCTTCTACTTTTTGAGCAATGGCATTAGTCTCGATGTCCCCTCACAGATTTAATTGCAACAAGAGACTACAGAATTTCAGCATAACTTTAAAAGGTTATTAGGACAAATTGGTTAATACTGGACATTCAAGTTCATGGGATTCTTAATTACTTTTTAGGAAAATTGTCAGGAGACCCGGCCAAGGATGTGAAGTTCAATCAAGATGTAGTTCTCCGTAAAGGGGCAGCACACAAGCCAAGACAATGTTCCCTAGTGTTTCTCTTAAAGCTATGGTCTACGATTTTGAATATTTGTAATTATTATCAACTTCGTTTATACTGTGATTATGGTACTGTGGACCGATCTTCACAATATCAATAATCAAAAGAACAAAAAAAATCCATTCAGTCTCTCAGCCGTAATCCAGCATAGAAATTGACCAATGTGAACCATCCAGAATGGATGGTTCCCATTGGCTCCTACTCTCCATCCAATCCCCTTGTCTCCCCTGCTCCTCGTCATCCCGCCTCATCCCCTCCCACTCCTCCTCCGTTTCCGATTACTCCCCTGTGATTAGCTTAACAGCTAGGGGGGAGTAATCGTTTTACACTGAGGTGAGGTATTTGGTTTTGGGGGGGTGGGATGCTTTTTTCAAATCTGTCTCAGAGGCTTAAGTGATTTTCAGAAACGTAGATCATAGCTTTAATGGACCCAGAATGATTTTGAACTTAAATTACTGATTGTGACAGATCATGACAATCACTTTCATGACTAGGCATATCTCACTTTAAATTGGTAACTCTCGATGAAATCATACATTCAGATATTACATGTCACTTTGTTTTGCACTCTCTCTCTCTCTCTCTCTCGTTCATGATTTGTTTTTATCGTATCTCCAAGGGAATTTTAATGTACAGTGCCATTTTATCATGATGTCTTGTTCACTTTCATAATGGTCAAATCACTATGAGAACCAGCCTGTTTGTGTCAGGTGGTTTGTTTTTATCAGAGAATTTGGAACACTATGGTGAAATAAAAAATATATAGATATATCTATTAATACAGTGTTTGTGTAGTATTTGCTTTTTATATGCAAAGGATAATAGGCGTGTGTGTCTCATGTCTGTGTGTACATTATCTGCTATTTGTGAGATTAATCTATTGGTTGATCAAGGTACGGAATAGTTGTGTCAAATACACAACAGTTGTGGCGTCTAATTGTGTGTGTGTGTGTGTGTGCGTGTGTGCTGTATATGGATTGGGGGCTGCAATAAAGGTCATCAGTGGTGTTGGCAACAGCTAATTAACACTTCTCCCACACATTAGCAAGGAGCACCCAAGAGCAACAGGGGCAAGGAAAAAATCCCTTCTAAGGACCTTCGACAGAACCACGTCTTGAGGAGCCAAGCTGCAAAGGGTCTGGAAGGAAGAGGGAATGTAGAAGTGGATGTCCTCCTATGTAGCAGTGGAGGGGTAGTATATGTGGGATGGGAGAGCATACTGTTTATTGCTTAGTGATGATGGCATTGCACTCTATGTATTTGGGGGTGGTAGGGCATTCTGGTAATAATAGCAAGTTGTCATTGTCATGCTGTGTGTCTGTGTCTAGGGCCTAGTACTGCATCGTTGCATTATATGCAGCATAACTGAGACTAATAATCACTCAAAAACAATGGTAGCTGAGATGGAAGTGTGCTGTTACTTTTAATTGCAACACTGATGAGTGGAAAGAATAATACTGGACTTTACCAAACCTTCCAAAATAAACCGTTTAAGACTTGATGTTTTTACATTACCATAGGTCAGCCCAAGTTGTACTTCTATGCTCAACTTCAAAATACTCTCGAACCCCTGTAGTCTGTATTCGCCTGTGATAGAAAACTGCCGGGAAAAACGAGCGAATCGGAAAAGCCATACAAATGTACGTCAATTTGAACATTAGCTATGCAGTTAACCCGCCCTCAAGAAAACGTTAGGCTGCCTGCAGACAGACCCACTAGAGCGAGCGTCACAATGTTGTTAGCCAATCAGAGGCGATACATTTGCTTATCATTAATATTCATAAGAATCCTCTCGAGCTATCCCTGCTCTCTTTTTCATCTAACTAAAATAGCTTGAAACAAGACAACCACAGCATATTTTTTGTCGAAACCAACTCTCATGACATTATTTTAGACAAGAGACCACCACAAAATTAATGAAAATACGATGGAATGAGACCTTTAAGCCAAGTAGATGTTTCAAATTATCAGCCGCCCTTCTATTTTAGGATGGACGGATGGATGGACAGATAGATAGACAGATAGACAGACAGATTTAGATTAGACTAAATTCTTATTCCATTTGTTTTAATCGGAAACTGTCTTATTCTGGTTAATCATTCCCAATGCCATATGCATGTCTTTTTTTTTTTTTAACGTGGATCTCCATATATGGTACTATATACATTACATTAGGTTAGATTTTGCCTGTTCTAACAGAAGAATACACCAAAGATCCAGTTTGAGAGCGTGTAACCTTGTATGTTTGCTCGTGCCGTAGTGCGTACTAAATATTTTTTTTTAATGGCAGAATTAACAAAGTTAATAGATTCGTTTCAGTTCATGCATCTGATATTTTATATGTCAATTTATTCTTCTTTGAAACTTTGCCAAAAGTGCAAATAATGCTTTTGTTCTTAAATGTCTCCGTGTTAGAGACGCTGCAGATATGGCACACCCGCCTGTTCTGAAAGATACTCTTGACATAGCCCAAGTGCTTAACTCACTTTGGTTCCACTTTGTTACAGTCGTGGGAAGATCCTCTACGTAGCAGATACTTTCGTCAACTTGGAACGCATGTGGGTCACATTAAACGTTTAACTTCAGTAAATCAATCACTGCATTCAAATTCTCGTGACTTTTACTAACACGTGAAGTTAAAGCCTTTAAGATATAGCCTACTTACGCTATACCCTATTTGCGCGTCAGTTCGACTGAACCCCCCCGGTTGCGTTATTACATAGGAACAAAACGCCATGAACCAGAGAGAAAAAAACATTGGCTAGTGCCCGGGTGGAATTCTTTCACATCGTGTGATTGGTCTAACTACACATAGGTATGGTTTCGTGGGTAACGATTTCTTATACGCGCAAACAAATAATTTTAAATCGAACAACTGCAATTCCATTGAAGAGCACTTCCCTCAATAGTAAGTAAAAGTCCTCTTAAATAATTATTTGGACGCTTATTTGAATGAATAGCCCACTTTAAAAACAGCACAATGACTGTAAATACTGTATATTATTAATGGTTAATGCATGATTAGACAACTAACACACTTAGATTTTGTTATTTATATGAATTATGTACTTTTGAAGGCCATCACCATGAATAACTGGACGGAGTGCATGAACTTTGGAAAAGCTATTGCCAGGCAAGCTAGAGAGGTAGGAGTTCAGTCTTTCTATCCAAACTGCATATTTAAACTGCCAAAAGTGCTTTATGTAGTTAACCACCTATATGCAACACTATAGGTCATTCTGGATGCATTTAGAGTTCCGAAAAACGTGATGCTGAAGAGCTCCCCAGCTGACCTAGTAACCAAAACAGACCAGAGGGTGGAAAAGATGCTCATCTCCTGCATTAGAGAGAAATATCCCACACATAAGTATGTTCTTTACACAACACCGGACAATTGGTGTTAATGAATGTGCTTTAGAAAGTGCCAGATGCCCAGCTCCAATGCCACATACACAATGTTCTTAATATAGGCCTAGTGTAAGGTGTAAGAGTGTTAGGGTTATATTAACACACTTTGAAAGAATTAAACAGATTAGAATTTAACACAGTTGGATTAGAATCTTGTAGGGGTTCAGGAGTGATCTCTTCATTTTTATGCATTCCTATGTGTTGGGCCCTTGGTCGCTCCACGCAGGTTCATTGGTGAGGAGTCAGTGGCTGCTGGTGAGAGGCTTGAGCTTCTTGACTCTCCCACCTGGATTATAGACCCTATTGATGGCACTGTCAACTTCGTGCACAGGTATCTGTTTAAAAAGGACTGTATATTTCCTTTTGAAAAAGTCCCTTGTTCAACTCACACATTTCTTGTTCTTCTTTCTCAGATTTCCATTTGTAGCCATCTCAATAGCCTTTGCTGTAAATAAGCAGGTGATGTTATGTTTCACACACTTTCACACACTTCATACACTGTATTAGCATCATGTATCTAATATGGATTAGTGCCCTTATTAGTTAAGATAAATGGAAACTGTTAACATTTTATGCTATTTAGGGAGTTTATTTTGCCTCTTAGTCACTATGGGTGAGTGATGCCTTTAACCCGAACTTGTTTTGTTTATTGTTGCTGCTGTAGACTGAGTTTGGGATTGTATATAGCTGTGTGGAGGACAAAATGTACTGGGCCCAAAAAGGCCATGGTGCTTTTGTGAACTTGGGTGCCACGGCACGGGATCTTCCACTGCACACTTCTGGCCAGGACGGTATGTTTTTTTCATGGAGTTTAATTAATGAGTCATCGTTATAGGCCTTCACATGATCATGCAGTGTTATTCCACCCAGAATATGTTTAAAACTTACGTTTTACAGACATTACCAAATCGTTGGTTGTGACAGAGATCGGACCGGAGAGAGATGACCTGGCCCTTTCTACAATGACAACAAACATCATGAATCTGCTCAAGATTCCTATTCAAGGGTAAATAAACAAGCAAACCCTAAATGTAAAAAATGTTCAATTTTTTAACACACATTTTGAACCACATCTTCAAAATCAAATTTACCTTGTAACCTACTTTAGAATATAAATGAGACATGTCTGTCATGTGTATGGCCATTGACAGGATCCGAGCAGTGGGCACAGCTGCTGTAGACATGGTGCTGGTGGCTACAGGTGGTGCAGATGCCTATTACCACATTGGTTTGCACTGCTGGGACATTGCTGCATCTGCCCTTATAGTCATGGAGGCCGGTGGTGTGGTCCTTAACATTGATGGTAGTGTTCTAACTTTATTATTGTTATTTTTGTTATTATTGTTATGTTCTTTTTTTAATAAATTGAAGAAAAAAAAACGTAATTTAATTAAAATCTTTTTAGGGTCAGAGTTTGATATGATGTCCAGAAAAGTAATTGCTGCAAGCAGCTTGCCGGTAGCCAAGAGGATTGCTCAAGTGGTCCGAGCGTTCCCCTGCACCCGTGATGATGAATTCCTTACTAACTCAAACAACTCCAATAATGATGAATTCCTTACTAACTCAAGCAACTCCAATGTCTTATGTCCATTGTTGCACTGACAACTTTGTCAAACAAATGATGCTATTAAAAATGCTTACGGTTGTCAATGGCATGTTTTTTAATTATCATGATATTAGTCAGTCACTCACATAGACCCCACTGTGGAATCCGTTCAAAAATGTGAAATGGCATATCTTGAGCACCAGGCGGCGCACAGTGCCTTTGCTTTGCGAAGGTAACGTAATTCAGGCATAGAAGAAGACGAGCTCAGCGTCATTCCCCAATTGCCTCGATCCTGTTTATCCGGTAAGCAGTAATGCATTTAGATTACACTTTTTATTGTGTGAATTTGTAGAATACTTAATAACATTAGAATTCACGCATGTTGTCACATCCAAACTACAGGAAGTAATGCGGACATACGCATAAACTATCGCACGACTGGAGAGCAATCTGAATCGAAGGGTAGACGTTGCCTAACTAAACTGCCACTTTTCATTCAATCCCTGAAAGTCTCACGCACAACAAAATAATGTACGAAATTGGGTCATGTCTAGTAGATCTAATTAAAGTATAGTGGATGTTCATGATAGACTACATACGTAGCTGATGCGTTTTACGGTTTTATTATAGACGGAGTGAAACTCATCTAAAGGGCGGAAGCGTACGCATTCATGTATCGTTATGTTTAAATTGATATAATTTTGTTTTCTTTTTAATGTCCTTTCAGTATAGTAGTGTATAGTATGTAGGCTGTAAATAGTGTGTACTAGACTCCACGGCTTCTTCTTGCGGCAGTGAAGGGATTTGTGTTGTGTGCCTGAGTGGGCTCGAAGCTCATTAGGGAAGTTATGATTTTAGGTAGTGTCAAGACAGCGGAGTTATTTTTGGAGAGGTCAGGTCACTAGTAATCGTGTGCAATTTCCTGAAGTCCACACATCTGATATTCATGCCCTTGCTCTAAGCTAGACATGCTGTCAGGTTGGTTGGACGGATGGTGGCAGTAGCTGTCTGTGTCAGGTTTAAATGGTGTGGTGATGTTTTTTTTTTTTATACATATATATACCATCTAACTTTGTAAGTAATAAAAAAGAGACTTACAGTTTTTCTTTGAGGACAAACAACCAAACGTCATGCCAGACCTTTGGCAAGAAGCCATGGACCATGCTGTGGCCTTGGCTCGGAAGGCTGGAGACGTAAGCTACTACTACTACAACTATTATTATTATTATTATTGATAATAATAATAAAAAACAGTGTAGTAGTGTTTAAGCAACATAAGATGTTTTGTTCTTCTCCTGGCAGATTGTCAGGGAGGCACTGCAAAACGACATGAAGATCATGTGCAAGAGTTCCTCGGTAGATCTCGTCACCAAGACGGACCAAAAGGTGGAGCAACTTATCATAACTTCTGTCAAAGAGAAGTTTCCCACACACAGGTGCCATTTGACATAACAGCTATAATTTAATAGAGAACAGCAAGCCTCATCCTGAAGTTTACAGTGACTTTTGACACAGTCTTAAAATTAGGAATATCCAATTGCAGCTTGAAATTGAGAAAAGTATATTTAGAGTGGTACAATTTGTGTCACAGCTTTGGGTTCTCAAGTGTCCATGTTTTGTTTGTGTACATTTTAGCTTCATAGGAGAGGAATCTGTGGCTGCAGGGGAGCCTTGTGTCCTTTCCGACAACCCAACCTGGATTGTTGACCCTGTAGATGGGACCACCAACTTCGTGCATGGGTATTACATAATAAGTTTATTACTTAATCCCGTCCCTTGCCACGTAGCCCCAAGACCCTGGCAAGGGTGTATATTGTGAGGATTAAAGAAAATTGTATGCAGTATGTTCTCTGTTTACACAGATACCCATTTGTTGCCATTTCCATTGGATTTGCCGTCGATAAGCAGGTCAGATCAATAGTATTGATTACTGTTCGTGTTTCTATTGGTGAAAATGCTCCTCAGTTAAGCATTCAGATCAGCTTTTTTTGTAATAAGAACACAGTTATATGTACATGTGTCTTTACATGTGTGTTAATTTTCTCTTTACTTGCAGCTGGAATTTGGGGTAGTTTATAGCTGTCTGGAGGATAAAATGTACACAGCTCGAAAAGGCAAGGGTGCTTTTTGTAATGGACAACCTCTACAAGTGTCTGACCAGACAGGTGAGTGTCAGATTCGCCCATTATATCAGAACATGTGATAAAACATCTGACTTAGAATCATATGAGTGTAAGCTTTCATTTATATATGTATGCATTTCCCCCCAGATATCAACCATTCCATCATTGCCACAGAGTTTGGCTCAAACAGAGACCCAGAAGTTGTAGACAAGATTTTTTCCAGCATGAGGAAAGTCCTATGCCTCCCTATCCACGGGTATGATCTGTCAACATCAGTCAACATGACTATCTGTTTGTGAGGGGTACATTTTGAGTTCTGTTGTAGTTTGTGTTCTGCTGTGGCTAATCCTAATGTCATGGGATCTCAGGTGCTTACCCTATTAGCATGTAAAAATCACATTAACTTATATTCTCTGAACGGACAGATTCTATGTGACTGTATGCACAATGTTTTCTTCTCTTAATCTTTCTAGGATGCGAGGTGTAGGCACAGCTGCCACTAACATGTGTCTGGTGGCCTCGGGCTGTGTGGAGGCCTACTATGAGATTGGCATTCATTGCTGGGATATTGCTGCTGGCGCTGTAATTGTGTCTGAGGCAGGGGGAGTTCTCATGGATGTGGAAGGTTGGTTGTCCTTCAGTGGCTGAATGCACGTTGTCAGGGGATTCATAGGGTTCAGTTTGAGAGTAAATGAGTTAAAATAGAATAAGCAACAAGGGAGCACCTTAGATGCATTTTATCAAACATGCATGTGTGTATTTCATTAATGCATGAAAGTGTATTAAGTTTGCCATTTGACCCACTGTTTTTAGGAGGACCATTAGACCTGATGTCCAGAAGAGTGGTGGCAGCAAACAACAAGACAATCGCACAGAGACTGATCAAGGAGATTGACGCATTTCCTGCCAAAAGAGATGACGCACCAATGTTTTAATTGGTTAGAGTTTTGGGTGTGTGGGGGTCATTTTATTTGTCATACAGTTGTAGAAAGTACAGCAACTGCAACATTGAAAGGAACACAATTGTTCAGTGGTGTTAAGATCTTGCATAATCTATATTAAACACTGACAGTATAAATTATATTTTGTATTCTGCATTGTGCACATGCTCGTTATTTAATAACAAGATTTTCATATACAAATTATGAAATAATTATCTTTTCACTTTTGTATAGTTAGTGTGGTAGAAAAATAAAGTACATGTGAAAATTGAACTCCTTTGTACTGTACACTATTTTAGTAACAATGTATCCATCGATTCCTTTTGAGATCTCATGGCTTTGAGGGTGGCCACACTACTAGTGTCTTTGTCAAAGTGCAAAACAGTGCTCAACTTGAATGCATTCACTTTTAGGGGGGTGGGACTTCAACCGTTCACAAACATAAAAATGAGGACATTAATAACATAGCCCACAACATTAGCTTCACATTGTTAGTAGTCTTATAAGTGCAAAACAGTACCTTAGGTGTGAATCTGTAGCTTGTGGTGCATTCATATTTAGGAACCAGAGGCAGCTTTTGCAATATTGACTTGTTGCTTGTCATTTTGTTTGTCATTTAAACTGAACAATCAAAAAGAACAAATTGGCAACTTAAGGAGTGTTTGCCATTTGTCCACGTTTGTCAAATCACAATCCATTTCAGAGCATTAATGTCAGTAGTACATACAAAGGAAGTAAATGAGGTGAGTATACAAATTCTACAACAAATCATAAATTCTATCAGTCACAGTGAACACTAGATGGCGCAAACAGACAACCATTACTGTGGTCCTTCCAAAAGTACCTGGAGTTCTTCAACGGTAGTGCATCCCTAGGCAGCCCTGAGAACATATGGAAAACAGTACACTTGTCTTGTCCCACCGCAGGACATGTCTTTAACACATCTGCACTTCTTGTCACGAGCCGTCATTAAAAACTCAACACCCAAACAGTAGAACTACTGTACAGCATACAGGTGGTCCAGGAATATTATTCTAACATTATTATTATTGGCCAGGAGCAGCTTCACCTAGTCATTGAGTAGCAGCAGAAGTTGGGAGTCTTCTGACAGCCCCTTTGCAGGGCTGGCCTGTGGGGTGTACCAGGGGCTTCCTCCTGAAGGCCCCGAGATGGAGGGTGACGAGGGCTCCACTCTCCTGCTCCCGCCCAAAGCACCAGAGAGACCCACAGACTCTGTCAGAATCTGAGGAGCAACAAGACGACGTATTTGTTCTATGAATTGCTGGAAGAATGGAGGGTCTGCTGACTACCCTAATGCTTTTAACCACCTAAATGGTATTCAGGCAGGCAGCTATGCTGCACAGTTGGAGTGCCTCAGGCTAAAGCAGCATATGCTGCATATTAGTAACACTTAAGTGTACTTGGCACTTTACATCAATAGCAATAGCACTTTACATCAATTTCCAAATGGATTACAACAAGAGACCATTACTTTACCTTTTTCAGATGTTCTCTGTACAGCTGATCTGATTCCTGAGGCTGTTGCTGTGGAAACTGGACTCTCCATCTCTGTAGCTCAGCTACCATCTCGTGAACGTCAAACAGGAGAGCTGGATCTAGATGCTTCTGGTTGATCAACTCCACCAGGTACTCTTTGTAGTGCAACCTTTTTGGAGAAAGTATAGAAAATAAAAATTACGAATTACGTTGCTGTGTTCCGTAAACATAAACTGTGCAGACAGAGACGGTCAGGATGCTGTGAACAATGGTGAGAACATTTATTAGTTAGTTGCAACAACATTACAGACTATGGGGAAAGTCATACTGGCCTACATACGGTGTACTGGCCTCCCGAGTCACATTATACGACAGTATTTAAGCATCATTCACGATGTTTATGCCTTAGTGTCAACAATGTTGTCTTAGGAAGCTACAGTGATTAATTGTCGGCTGACATGATGTGTATTGCATTGGCGACAGAAACAATGGTCACGCGGTCGTGGACGTGATTAGACAATGGTGTGCTCAACAGGGTTGGTCACCAGTTTGTGTCAAGTGAAACAATCAATATAGTTTCAATACAGAATATTATATTAACTCCAATTATTTATACTACATAAGTAGATAATTTTAAATTATAATGATGGTACTTTGAAGAAATAGATGTTTTTTAGAATTTTTAGATGGTCATGCTTGGAACGGTTAAACGTTTTCAGTGAGTGAAATATCAAGCAATATCAAGATGTAAAGTAACTGGTTCCAAAGCACTATTTATACACACATTACCATTTCATATTTTTGGTTGGTCATTTTAAATTATATTAAAATTATGTTGTTTTTTAATATAAACATAAATCACAAATAAAAGAAACTAAATCATAGCTCCATTAATAATGTGGTTAAAAAAAAAAAAAAAAAAAGAGAACAAGCTACCATCAGAGACAAAAAAGAACAGGCTATCATCATATGTGACACCATGTGGCATGCCTTTTTTAATACTTTAAGATTATCGATTTTCTAATTTACGTTTTAAAAATGTGTTTATGGTTAGTTGTGTTTGGGTCAGCAACTGATGGCAAAGCCAACATTTGAAGTGTGGAAGGCCACGTAAACAGCTCAGGGAGAGAGGGGAAAGGTCAACCATAAAGAGCACTTTTAAAGCTGTTAGTGAAATAGCTGGTCACTGGACTAGACTGAAATTAAACATCTATCAGTTGGGTACACCAAGCTGGTATAAACTTGTTGCTGTATCTTGTTATAGGGTACATACTTTTCTTTTTTCAGGAGGACCGCATGACTAAAGATTTGACTGAACTTCCTTTTAATTTGCATTCATTTGCATTCGATAGTCATTACAGACTCAGACGTAGACTGTACTAATATGATGATGTGACTGATATGTTTGTGGCTGAATGTCAAGGGGTGCAAGCAGTGATTACTCACGAACAGTAGCCGCTGTACTCGGGGAGGGCAGGGCGGCCGCACGGTTCCTCTTTAGTACCGCCACTCTCCTTGTGTTCTAGGATCCCACACACGCCTGCCACACAGACACAAACCACATCCACAGAACATACTCAGTATGTGCAATACACGCCATTTCCACTGGCCAGCTTTTGCATGTTAGGCCTCTACTGGTAGATGTTGGGGGCATTTTGAACACATATGAATCTGATTAGAGCCTCAATATTGGTTCCAAGCTGCCAAAAAAAAACATAATATACCAGTATTTCTATATACATGTTCATGTTTTATTTGTTTTACTATACATATATACAAATGTTATGATATATATATAGTCAAAATGGCTGTATAACTCTACAGTTATGTATGTAACTCCCTCTGTTGATGACGTTTCCTTTGTTCACTAGATAGCACAGAGGTTCAGTGCAATGCTCGGAGTGATCCGTACACACACACTAAAAGTACCTCTCCAGTTTCTGCTGGCTGCTCCATGCTTGTGTCGTAGGAGGAGGGGGTGGGACACTCGGTGACACTGAAAAAATAGATCACATCATTCGGGTGTTTGACATCTTTCCAATCATTAGGTGGTGGTTTGGTGGTTCAGTGTGTATGCTTCGGAGACAGGCCACATTCATCAATGATGGTTTAGTGGTTCAGAGTGTGTGTGTGTGTGTGCGCACGCTTCGGTGGTAGAGCCTGGGAGATCACCTGTAAGAGTCTCTGTAGCCTGTGAACACTCCAGTCTCTCAGGTGGTACAGGCAGTCCCTGGGGTGGTGGGCGTGTAAACCCTTAGCGCCACAGTCTACAGAAAACCTGCAAGCCTGTGGCAAGGAACATATGTTCACAGGTGCACGCACACACACAAACACACACACACACACACACACTTGTGCATGTGTGCGTAAAACTAACAGATGGTGAAATAGCACCATTGCATAATCACACAAGCAAGGCTTCAGGAAGGGTAGCTTACAGAGCCAAGTTGGAAAGGTCTTCCGCAGCCTCCACAGAACTCGTGCTGGCACTGGGTGCATTTAAAGTGAAGGCATCCACCCTTGGACAGGTAGAATCGAAATTTGCACTTGGGACAATCTAAGACAAAAGGCAAAACACGATGAGGACAGTACAATGAGCAGTAACCATCCAAATGTTGGCTGGACATGGGGACATACATTGGATGTGCATGTAATGCTGCTGGGTGTGTGTTGGGTTGATGATGTCCCACCTATTTTGTTTCTGCTCATGAAATGCTCCAGACGCGTATTCTGGTACTCCGGGCTGTTGTGGAGCTGCCACTCCTTGAACTTTTCACAGGATAGGCCCTCATGTTGGGGAGCCCACTTTTACACAAACACACACACACACACACTTGAATTTTAAATTTGAACTCATTATCTCACAGACAAAATCAAAATTTCAGTTTTCAGACAAAAACTACATCTTTGGCACTCATGGGTACAAAAAAAAAAAAAAACATCACCGGTGCCACACAGCAAGGCTGCCTATGAATGCAGATACAGAGCAGAACTCTTGCAAGTTGTTGGGATTTTCCTTTTGTTAGCCTCTCAGTCTTAACCCACTAATAGTGGATTTGTGCACACACACAGTATTATTTACGTGTGAGTGACAATTTGCATTATGGCTGTTTGCACTTGCATATGTGTTAGGGTGTGTGTGTGTGTGTGTGTGTGTGTGTGTGTGTGTGTGTGAGATAAAGCTACTCACTGCAGTCTTGCACTTGAAACAGGTGCTCTTGCCACAGCTGGGGCAGTCCATTCTCAGCCGATCAGCCTCATGTAGCAGCCCGAAGCAGCACTGCAAAACATGCAAACACACACACACACACACACACACACACACACACACACAGTCACGACTCCGGGGCATAGGCCTATTGGGCCCAATGGTAGTGTGTGTGTGGGACTTTGGGGGCCTCTTACATGGGCACACCAGCGGAAGTTTGGCATCTCTTGCAGCGCACGGTCCCTCAGCTTCCTCTGAAACAGCTCATGGGTCTCTGGATCAAGGTAGTGCCTGATCTGGACAGCCAAAAAGGGAAGGCATTGCATCATTATACACACCGTCAGGCAGGGTCATATAGTATAGTCACATATTGTATAGTACCGCATCATATGAAATTGATATATGTAACTGTGTCTGAGAGAGATTTTTTAAATCTTAGCTAAGTAGATAGCTAGAGAGATAGATAGACAAATAGATAACTTCATATCCTGTAGCAAACTCTGGTATCTCTCAGCTTTGACAACATGGTATGTGCATAGCATCCACTGTAAAAATACAGACGATAAAATCCCATTATGTGTGCTAGTTAGGGTACCATGTCGTTGAGTCTAAGTAGTGTAGCTTGTGCAGGATGATGCTACGGTAACCCTAGTGCCAAAGTGTCACTGCAAGTACATTTCCAGTGAGTGTATTCCAGATAGAGTGAAGTATATATTATAAAACATAAGACATATAAACACAACTAACAAACTAAGACCTGTTTACACACTCGGTTCAGCTCTGGACCTTATATCCAGCTGGAGAGACTCTTAGCTGACCTGCGTGTCCAGCAGACTGAAGTACTCCATGGACTCTTCCATGTTCTGAGGTGCACGCACGTCTGGCTTGTTACACAGAGGACACACGGCGTGTACAATGCTCTTCTCTTTGATGACGGAGGAGAAGTAGGCTTTGAAGCAGCTTTCACAGAAGGCACACGAACAGTGAGTCATGGTGATCATCTACAACAGAATACAAAAAAGAACAGAAAGTCCAGAGAGAGAGAGAGAGAAAGAAAGATTCAGAGAATGATGCAGAGATGAAAAAGGTCACTTCTCTCTTACTTGAGCTAAATTCCCACAACAACTGAGAAGAACGGTCATCTGGGTCTCAGGCTCAAAGTTTGGCTCAAAAACAAGCATGGCATCTTTCTTACCTTGCTGAAGCACACTTGCTCTTGGCAGATGGGGCACTCGTGAGTAAGGTACTTGAGGGCCGAGGGCAGGTCGCGACACGCCTGTACTGCCTCCAGCACGTCCCCGGGGCTGAACGCATGACCCTCCATAGTCAGCAGGCTCTTGAACATGGCCGCCTTCTCACCCGCGATTCCCCGTGGTAGCTGGATCTTTGAAGAAAACGGAAAGATTAGCACTTCATGTCTTGTTAATGCAGTCGAGTAAATAATGTGAAAGCTATTAAAAAAGCGGTAAGAAAAAGCGTGAAGCAACGTCAAGCACCTGTGTGCAGTTTTTAAACTTGATTACAGGGGGCGCGAGAAGTTAAGTTGAGTCACAAATCAAATACAAGAGCTGCAGGTTCTCTGTCAGCCTTCTCACCTGAGTGCGATCGAACTTTGTCACGTGAATGGAAAATTGCTGGTCGTTCCATTCAACAACTCGATTCGGCTGTCTCAAAACCTGCCTGGCATCTGAGATGAAATACATAGCTGTGAGCTCAGGCTGTGGACCCATTTCCTGAGATCTATTCCCACTTGTAAATCTAAAAAGGAAATCAGACTTGGCATGTGTTCACAAACACATACCCCTTGGATCACGGAAGGTGATGTAGGCTTTATCTGGGTGAGCAGTGGGATAAGTCACATCCACAACCTCCCCGCCACCGTTGTGCTTGCGCTGGAAGTAGAGGGTCAGCTTGTTCTTCATGCGGCTCGGCGAGACGTCACGGGGCAGGTGATCCACCACCACAATGCGGTTAGCGTCCAGCAAGCCAGCTTCCCCATGGAGCTGCTCACCCAACCCTGATCTTCTCCAGGCCTGGGGTATGTCTACCCAACAATCAAAGCCCACACAAAATCATCAATTCATAAACAAAAATAGGAATATTATGACATTTATGGGATTTAGGCTGTAAAATAAATTCATAATTTAAATGTTATAATTCCATTCTTTTGACCTGGCATTTGAGAAAAGTCAATTATGCTTTTTTGAAAAGGAATTCCAGCCTTTTAACTTAATAGGCTAAGATTAAGTGTTGATTTGTGTTGTCAAAATCCTTCAGAAGTCCTTAAAATTAACCCTATACAGTACTATTGCAAGATTCTCAGCCAAACATGAAAAAGAAAAAGGTAATTCATAATTCAAAAGTTTGCACACACCTCTCTCTTTGGTCCCCAGCTGATAAATGTTAACAACTTTCTCCAGTTGCAGGCTCTTGAACAAGTTGTCCACATCCTCTAGATTAGAGGGAACGATGTTTGGAACTAACACAGGAAACACCAATTAGCACTGATTGGAAGAGTCACACGGAGAAGCGTTAATTAAAAGAATCTCTCAAACACATCAACACACCCCCTGAGTTGCTAATGAATGAAAAAGATCAATGACTGGGAACAAGCTTCCTTGTATTAGGCATTCGGATATTTCTGACAGACACACAGTATGTTGAATGGGGAAAAGGGGAATACAGATGAAGGAAGCAGCAGACGGTGCCTACCGGAGGCACTTGGGAGAAATGGGTTGGTGGGATGGTGCGTCCTGACCACCGGATCCTCGAATGTGATACCCATGTCCAGGAGCTCCTGGGTGTACGACCGTCTCACCACGCTAACAGGGTCACTGGTGGCCAGGGACTGACTGGACTTTGAACTCTTGGGCAGTGCTAAGGATGACATCATGTAAGCTACTTCAGATTGGAAAGACCCGGGAGGTAACGCAGTACAAGTGTGAACACAAAACCAAACAAGGGCATGCAGAATTGACACAATATATAAAAAGAAGATGGTGGAGGGTGGAGAGGGGGCTGTGAATTCATAGTATGCTGTACATTAAGAGAAAGAGAGCACAGAGGAGATAGAAATGAAAAAATATTAAATGAACTATACTGTGTCATGCAGTAATTTGGAGAAGTGAGTACTCACTATTGCTATTAGGTTGCAATACAGATGAAGAGGACCTTGTGTTTTGATCACTTGTGTTTTGTTGTGAAGATATACTGTTTGGATTTGGCCAACTACCATGAAATGAGACCAACAGAATATGATTAGGTTTGCATCTCCATATCACACATACTTGAAGTAAAGAAATGTGCAAGAGAAACCTACATGTTTGTGGATAACAGACAGCACACACCTGCCATAGGGTGAGACGTGACCATCACCTGACCCTGTGAGTGGTGCCAGAGCAGGGTTGGACGGTGCCAGAGACTTCAGTGGATACGCAGTGAACAGCGGGGTTTCCCTTTGAAATGCAGCCCTCATCTCCTCCAGCACTATGGACAGGTTGGACCAGCCCTTCCAGTCAATTCAAAACATAAGCAAACATTTGTACATTCAAGAAATGTCTCATGAGTAGACTTTCATTAGTAGCTAGTAGTAGTTTCCATTTTTTTGACACAAGGCAAATGTTTGAGCAATGCAGCTGAGCATTGTTCCTATTTATTAGGGACATTTGTTTGCTAAACAACAACAAAAAAAACTTACGATTTTCCAGTTGTTCAGACAATGAAGATGCACGTGGCCACTTGAATCTACAAAACTGCTTTTAGGGTTGATCACCATAAAAACGGAAGGCCACACACAGCACTTGGGAGGGCTCTGGGGATGGGTCTCATGGATCCATACACGAATAGGGATGTTGTATGTGTTACCTTAACAAATCATATGCCATACTGTAAATGGTACATTTGTGAGACCTGAAGTATGTTTTTCCCTTAACTTGGACGAGTTGATACATCTCGTCTCGTCTCAGTGCATGCACTCAGTTGATCTGGTGAGCGATACTTTAACATTTTGCTAGTTCTTTCAATAGTCCAAACAGGGATGAAGCTAGAAGCGACCAAACACATCCACGTCTTTCCTATTTACATGCAGTTACTCAAGTAAAGTAGTTACCTGACTAACTATTGTGACACAAAATTAAATATAGAGATTTTCCAAGTGGATAATAAGGAGAACTATAGTGTATGGCGGAAAAAAACATGTGAGTCCTTTGCTGGCAGTGCAGTGATAACAAGCAAAAGGTATATAGTGCAGTCATGTTTCACATGATGTTACTGCACAGACAACAAAGGGCTCCACTTAGAAAATCTCCACTTTTTATTTTAAGCCACCATAGTTAGGTAGGTAACTACTCAAATAACTGCATGTAAATAGGAAAGACGTGGATGTGTATGGTCGCTTCGAACTTCATTCAAATTTGGACATATTACAATATTATACAATATATAGTGTTTTTTTTAAGGCACTAACAAATTACATAGTAAAAATCATTTTATTAGTGGATGACTCAAAAGGAAAGTCACAAGAATTGTACCTTCGTAGACAACAGGTATAGTGCCACCCAAGTAAACCAATTTCTTCTTCTCATTATTAGGGTAACCTAGGATGGAGCAAAGGACACAAGGAAACACATTTTAACATAGTTGAGGATGCTGGGCTGAGCAATAGTGGAAATAATCTCAGGAAATATTTTTGGTCTGCAGCCTTTTTAGTGACAGTGCTTGGCCTCATCCTCTTCATCATTCAATGCAAGGTTTATCCACTTTGTGTAGCAGTCATAAACAAAACCTTGGTACTATACTCAGTCCAGAAATAGTACTTCAGCTGTGTGGGCTAAGGTATGCCTACCTACACCTTTCTGTGAACCTAAGCTATAACAACCCAAGTTCTGTATGTGCTGTCTTGTCTTATGTTGCATATATCTAATATATAATCTGTCTAATATGTGTGCAGTAACTAGTGCACAAAGTGTGCACAAAATGTAGGCTGTCTCAAAAGTCTTTAATATCTTTAATGTAGCACCACTTGATCCATAGTGCAATACAGTTTTGCCTTACTATATAATGTGAATAGTTTATAGTATAATTTTAATTAAACAATTAAACCCACTTGACAGCTCACTGTGATTCTCGAAATGGCAATAACAGGGGAATCTGGTGTCAATCAGTAGTCAGTTTTCAAGGTCACTGAGTAGTGTCAGTAAGAAAAAGAACTAAAGAAATTGAATGTCTAAATCTAAGAATATGCCAAAGTAAAGCTAGTAGCAAGCAGGTAACATTACCTGTCCACTGGCAGCCCTAAGGAATAGGAATATGCATAGGAAAATAAAACTAAAATACTGATTCTCGATTATCTCTCTATCTCTTCTCTAATGATCGATAAAAGGGCTACTGCTCACACCATATTTTTAATAATGTAATAGAAATAATGTAAAGAATGTAATAGATAATAATGAAAAGAGAAGGGCATTCTGTAAGCTACACGCATACCGATTACAGGGTTCAGTAATGTCATAGCCTAGTGCCATTCATTTAATGAGATTCTACTTACTGTAAAAGTCAACATGAAGATTAAGATCTGTGTAAGTTGTTGTGGCACTCTGAACATCCGCCAGTACTTCATTAGGAAAACAGTAATTGCACTGAAACATGACAAATAACGATAAATTATAACGTTAACTTCACTCATCATGAAACATCACAAAGTGTTAAATGATGGTACGTTGGTGTGGTATGTTGAGGTACGCTAATGGAGTGCTAAAAGGGATTACAACTGTCTTCTGTCTCTAAGGATGAACTTCTAGAATTCATGAACAAATCCATACAATTATGTTCATTGGCATTTAAATTATTCATTGGTTGCTTGCATACTATGCACGAGAATGAAGAAGACGGCTAGCTCTAGAGCTCATTTGAGGCATTAAAGGAAACAGCCAGCCACAGTTTTGCTAATGCCAGGTGTCCAATACATTATCACCTGTGTTATACAGTACCACTTGACGACTGACACTACATGAAAAATCCTTTAGTCTGTCTTGCAAAGTTCTTGTGTGCATTACGTGGCTGTAGTAGCAACAGCATGTAGATAAATGGGGTGACAGTAAAACAGTCACTTATCATCCACAACACACTATATTACATGAGCATTGATCTATTGTATCTGCAGGTCCGTTAGCAAAACAAATGAATCAATCATAACAAACGGGCTAGTTAGCAAGGAGAGGGTAACATTGAGTTCTTTTATAGCCTAAATTAGCCCGGCTAAGTTTGCACATACCTCGGCAAGTGTGTCATACTCCTGGCCAGTAGTTACTCGCGCCATGTTATGTATTGTTGCATGAGGAACACTGCAGGTTATATGGCTTGTACGTCACACTAAGTAAAATGTAAAAGTAAATCCATGTACACAGCGGTTTTAACTTTACTAGGAGCCATTAGCAAGCTGGCTAGTTTCGATTTCTTTAAACAAGCTGTCATTACGTCACGGTGTGTCTGCGGGCCCAGAAAGGCCGAAAAGCGGTTCTACTTCCTGCCATTTTATGTGTGGCATGACCAGCGATAGGTAAGAGGTAGAAATGGGTAGCACTACTCTGTGACAAGCTATGGTGCAGACTGCAGTAATTGTTCGAAAGAAAGTACTTGAGTAGCCTATAACACTTGAGTAGCCAAATAAATCAGTTGTCTTCTTATCTGATGAAGTTTCGAAAATTAAGTTACATTACTAGTGCCTAGGCTACTCTGGATGAAGTTGCTTGCACTTGACACTAGATGTCAGTATTACTCTAGCGGCCTAGAAAACGGTCTGTAGCCATTAGGCAAATAGAAAGACTTCCGTAGGCCTACTCTTTACATACAATGGAACTGTAGGCTACTGCCTACAATCAAAGTACGATTTTCCTCTAAACATATATATTCAATCAACCTTTGGATTCAGACAGTCAGCCTAAGGTATGATCAGGTCAACAACAATGTCAACAAAGAGCATTTGTGCAGAGAGAGATAGCAACTATAGTAAAAAAAAAAAAATTACTTAACTATAGGACAGTACAGTGTCTTGAATGTCTACCAAAGTAATTTTTGGTAGAGTATTTGTACCTACTTAAACACATGGAACTTTCAAGGATTTTTTTTTACAACACTGATCAGTTGAGGGATTCTGTATTCTTTGCATGGTGCACAATGGTAGACAAATGTATCTTATAAGACAAATTGAGGTCCATCAGAGGGCTAGTCTGCTAGTGCACACTAGGTATTGCATTGACGATGTAAGCTGCAACTAAAAAGACTGTGACTGAGAGGGACGTATGTGTGGCCAGCAGAGGGGGAGGGCATGCAGTTTTGAGAGTGGGAGATAGGAACAGAAGTGAGACTAATGTCGTTTTCACAGAGCTGTGACAGTAAGACTCTTTTTTTCCCTGCTGATGACGATATCTACCTGCAGCTTGTGATCATGCCACAGTGTGAAGGTGACTCTCTAGTACAGCTACCAGTCAGCAATGGCTTTCGCTGGCTTTTCTCTGAGTAGCCTATATGTGCATGTGAGTGTATGTGTGTATGCAAGTGAGTTGCTCTGCAAAAAGCATTCCCAGTCATTAAATATTTGACATGTAACATATGTCTGCCACCACCCACTCAGACAGCTTTAACATCAGGCACAGTCTAGCAGTGGGTGAATTTCGGACAGCTTAATTTATCCCAACACTTGTCAGGTCATTTGTTTGCCACACTTCTGTCTGAATCACCTGGTAAGCGACACAACTGCAGCAAACCTGGAATGAAATCTCCATGGTCCAGACCTCATTGTACCACTGCCCTACTTCCAGACAATGGACACACACTTCGCTGCACACACACTGCTCCGCCATACCTCTCATGAACGGAGAATGCAGCAGACACCCCAAATGGCCCTGAAGTGAATTTACCCAGCTGTGCATTAGCCTCGTAACCCCGGTCCCCCCTCCTTTGACCCGTCCACATCTCTCACACGCAGAAATGAACACACACACACACACAAGCACATATGTGCACACAAACATATCCGCCACCTCCTAGCAAGAACTTCCCATCCCCCTCCCACACTCTCTCTCTCTCTCTCACACACACACACACGTGTGCACACGACCGCAAACTCTTTATTGGTTCTGGGTGAGGTGATACCAAAAGCTGTGGTGTGCGTTTGAACCCCAGGATCAAACCAACCGCTGTGCAGCGGAGTGCCTCGCTCCCCTCTGTCACACATGCCTCCTCACCCACAATAAAGAACTGGCACCCTGCTCTGCACACAGTCCCATAAGCCCGCAGACGTCACATGCCCTTTAAATTAGTAAGGGACAAAAACTTTTCCAAACAAGATCTAATAGCACACAGCAGGCTAATTAAAGCCATATGTAGGATGCTGGGTTTCCTGTTCCCTGCTTGTATCAATGGTCAGTTTGCCATTGATGAATGTGGACATGATTAGTAGTAAGTACGTTATGTTTTGGATTGTATGTGTAGCCCCATATGAGATAATGTTCAAAAATTTGTTACATGACACTAGTCAAAAAACTATTTACATTTTGATTTTTTAAAGCATTCACCAGTCAGTTTTTTAAAGCATTCACAAGTCAGTCACCCATTTCTACCATTTTAGGAAACATGTTTTATTCAAAGTAAAGCTTACTGTATTTGCTGATTCAATAAGACATAATGAGGCATTTAAAATGTGACATTTTACCTAAAAACAAACAGTACTGCATGCTGCTTTCAAGCTCAGAATGTTGAATTTATCATCCTGCAGAACTGTACCTGGCAGGCACAAGCAGGAGACATTGAAACCAGTGACTACAGTATTTATTTGTGCAAAGAAACGGAAAAGGAGAAATAGACAGAAAGGACGAGATGTGCTTGTGTTTGTACACAAAGAGGGGTTGGTGCATTTGATCTGGGAAAAGGCTAAAAAGGACTTGTCAGACTCACTTGGCCAGAGTGAAGGAGGATTCCTAATGGGGTTTGTCATCTACTAATGATTGCCCATAGCTGTGATGCAGAGAGGGTTTTCAGGGGGGTGGCAGTGGGGGATGCTTGCAGACAGGGAAGAGATCCATAATAATTTGGCATCTCTTAATGAAAGCCATTGGGCATACCCTGACCACCGCAGAGAGGAAAGGCTAGTACAGGGCCCCTCACTGCAAAAAAGAGCATTTAGCTATTACTCTGCCATCAGCTAGCCTACACTACATTTAACATCAGCCCTTCAGCCGTACTCTGTCAGAGGAACTCCGACAGTCTCCCTCCCCATCTCACTCGGCACGGCGCGCAGAAAGGTCGGGTCTTTGAGTTTGGCATCAGGCTCGGGCTTTATCATGCACAGCAGTTCTAATATGATGTGCTACTTCACACAGAAAGCCTGCTCCGCAATGCAAGAGGACCTCTATAATTTACTTGCCTGACTTTAAAAGCATTGATTGCCTTTAATAGAATATGTTCAAATGTAGCAGAGCAAAGTGGGAAAAAAATGGAACACCCACCCCTCAGATAATGCCTTCTAAAAATTATTCCATTGCTCACTGATTGTTCGATCAGATACAGCCAGGTGTACTGAGCTCTAGGCTTTCAATCTCCCAAAAGCACAGGATTACACAAGATCTAACTACAATAGTTGTGATACTGATATGTTGTAGTAATGTCATGAAGAAACACCTTAATAATACACCTCTGCATACAGAGACTGAATTTGATGTAAATCAATTTAGTCAATTTTTCTCATTTGTTAACAGCCACTCATAGATTGTAAACAAAGCGTCTGCAAATATGTGCCATGAAGCTATGAGGGTATTCAGTGGTAAATTCAAATCCACCGATAAAGACATTTAGCTTGAATTCAGGTAAATGTTTAGTTTAATATGGTAAATGTTTTAGTGCATAATGCAACTCTTTAGGAAAATATGCAATATGACTGTAATCCCATCAGCCTTTGACTGATTTGTCTGTTAGTGATATCTTTTTTATTGCTCCTTTGAATAGAGGACACAAAGGTCTGAACGCTGATACCTGCCTCCTCATAAAGTATTATACCTCCTTCCTTTGACCTAACATCACTTCACTATGGTAAGGATGGACCAGATTACTGCACACCAGTCAATTGCTTCTCCTTGGACAGGGTGAGAGAGCCGATTGATTTTGTAATCCATTTTAATTGAAGATGCTTTGCCTCAGTGCAGGCTTGGCCACCTCTTCATACCTTGATACCTTTAATCAGACTTTTTTTTTTTTGGAGGGAATGTGTAGCCCTGGATGGTAAAGGTTAAACAGATGCTTGAAGACATCTTCCCAAGACTATCAATCATACACCCCCTGGATCTTGCAGAGTATAAGAACCGTCACAGAGAAGGATTCTGGAAAATGTGTGTGTGTGTGTGTGTGTGTGTGTGTGGGTGGGTGGGTGG
>JAGFZM010000061.1:3191512-3339902 GCA_017657215.1 Limnothrissa miodon
GGGGGGGGGGGGGGGGGGGGGGGGGGGGGATGGACAGTTGTGTTCACTTCACTGGGTGACATGCAGATTCAGTGTTGAAAGGCAGCAAGAGGTGATTGGGTTTGCCCTGACTTGATTGAGCCCTGTTCCGGCACACCATATCTGACAAATCAGATGCTCTTCAGGATGTTAAGGGGAATAAGTGAGTAATGTAGGCCTCTGGTGGGCTGGTGTCGAGCCTTCGTTGTGGCCTGCTTGTAAAGGCCAGAGGGAGAGCTAATTATATTTTGGGGGCATGTCATCAGCATCTTCCAGCTCCTGGAGTAGACAGTGCCTTAGTGATTCAATGGGAGACAAGCTTCAAAGAACAAATGTTTGCCTTGAGCAAGACTTTGGTTCAACCTTTGGCTTTGTGGTAAACAACATTACACGGCTGGTATATTCACTCTGCTTTACAAGTACTGAAAATCAACCAGTATTGGCACTACATATACTATTCACAGTTATTGAGCAACATATTCTTTTTCACAATAGTTTATGAAGAATTAGAAACAGTTCTCATTTTTTCATTTTCAGCTGTGAAAGCCATTTTCTCAAATCAGCTTTTGCCTCAAAAATAAAATAAACAACCTTCCGCCCACCCAGTTACTCTACAAAACATTTAGGCTCTACTCTGTATAATTTGCATTGCATTGAGTGTTGCATTAATTTAATGAATCTGTTTCCCTCTGTCCTCTTTATTGTTCTTGCTTTGTGCCCTTCTTTTTCTCAGCAGCCTGTCATTTTCAAGAGAGTAAACTGGAAATCATGGTTAGTGTAGTATTCACTTTGAAATAAATGTAGATGAAAGAAAATGCCTGTATAAACATTTAATTAAGCTATAATACCTATATGATTTTCATTAGCTTGATCCTTTTCTCCGATTTCTGTGCATTCCTTTGTGGTGTCTGATAATAACTGCCTGTCACAACAAGACAACTCACAAGCAAGGCTGTTCTACACAGGTGTTTTTACAGCTCTGTGTTCTGTTGGACTGCTGCTAATTATCTGAAAGCTGATTTTCCACATCACTCCAACTATTGACTTGTCTTGTTCTTTCTTTTAAATGATTGATTGGTTCATTCATTCATTCATTCATTCCCATTTGGCAGGCATCTATATGGCCTAGTATAGAATTAATAAACACTCTTGTCAGTCAATCAAATTTCTCAGAGTGATAATTGTGCAGTAAGTGAGATTATCATAATCAATTAGAAGTTAAAAAGTAATGCTGGTAAGGAAAACAAAAATCTGTTTGTGGATCTGACCAGTGTATCCTTTGCAGGATGAAGCTGATGAAGGAGGCTGGAAATTAAGCTTCTTTCCTTTTTTCAAACTGATAGCTAAATGAACTAAGTGAAAACAATGCATATAGAGTTAATTTTGTGTGTCTTTCCACGAATTACTTTGTTTTGTAATGGTAGCCTTGTTTATATGTTGTCCTATTTCATAATCTTTAACTTTTCTCTAAAATTGATGACATGTTTACCTCCCCATAATTGAAGTTGTGTCCTGATGGCATCTTTTGTGTGAGAGATGGATGATCAGCACTCTCAGAGGGCATTGCACAACTGAATTTTGTGTCCTTCTGTAATTTGTCGGCAGAAAGTTGAACCAAATTAAATTGGTCTCTGCCTTTTTTTTGTAAATTGTGCAGTTAAGTGTCTCCTCTTTAAAATCTGCTGTGTGCTCCCCTGCTGTGTCTTTATTCCAGATAAAGGAACAGACGGTTCAGGACACAAAGGACTGGCCAAGGGGAGTAGCCTCTGATTTCCACTCCTGATCAGCATTTTTGTGGGAAATCCTGAAGAATAGAAAATGAAATGCCCGCCGGATATTCTTCATTGCCAAGCAAAATGCTCCATGGATGTGAATAAGAAAACAGCCCCTGGAGGGGGAGCAAATCCCATGGATGTTTCATAATACTGGGTCCTAAAGGAAGATTGCTATGTAATTAAGGGTCCATAGGAGACAAACTACAGGAAAGTTCAAAGATAACCTCGATGCTGTGAAACCAGTTCCATTGAAGAATAGGTAGGTCTAGGTCTCCTATAAATGCAAAGCAAGCTTTGTGGGCAGCATGTAAAGGCAAATATTGTTTTACTCTCTGGTCAAACATATCTGAAGAAACAACCATTGAAAGCTCTTTTGGGTGGTGTGACGACCATCCTTGTCCCCTTCAGGTCTGGGCCCGCCAGTGCACGGGCAGGGCTGGACCTGGTAGCAATTGGTGATTGTGCACACCTGCATCTGTTTGGGGCGGGGTGATGAAAAGGGTCTTTTTTATCTCTCCCCATGGGCACATTCTTCTCTGAGGCACCATTTTGTTTACTTTGTGGCACTGGTTCTTTAGCTCTCTCTTTCTCTCTCTCTTTTATTACATTATCTCACTCTTATTTCTTTCTTTTTGTCCTTGTATAGCCTACACCTGACACTGAAACCATCACGCCATCTCCACACACCTACAGATCCCTAGGCACTCTTTTTGGTATAATTTTCAAGAAATTAATATTAGTTATTTTGTTGTTGTGTCCCTTTTATGTTATGGTCTACAACGAGCCAGGTCGTAACAGTGGGCCATGATTATTATGGTTATAGTGATAGAGGTCCTTACCCACCAGGACAGACTGTTGCTGACAGAATTAATAAGTAATCTCCAACCAGGTATAAAATCCACACACACTCATACTGTAAACTGGAAATACAAATCACCAGAGGCCATGAGAACCAAAGAACACACAACTTTGCTTAATGTTTTGTTTTCCCCAGTGCCACAACTGTCACACAGTCATACTCTCTCCCTACACAGCCATAGACTTACAGCCTTTGTCACCTCTCTTTGAAGTGCATAAGGGTGTGTAAAGTCATTTAAATGGCACCTCTCTTCCTCTCCGTCGGCAGCTAGCCTTAACCCTTGACCCAGGCTTACTTTAGATTTTTGAGTGCCTTATGCAGAGGGAGGGGGGAATTATAATAAGCTTTTATTCAGTGGTCGGCCAATGTGTATCAGAGAGAAGGGAGGTACCACAGAAGGTGAAAACAAGAAGATTATGAATTCCTAATCCGTGATACATTATTCATGCCTGTAACAAGCCCAGAACACAAAGGCGGGCAGGGGAGCCCTCACTTCAAACACCACTCTCATATCTCTGTGTGGGTAACCCAGGCATGCTTCAAATAGAGGAATGGAGTCGTTAAAATGCATACATTAACATCAGAAAATAACCTGTGCGCTGCATGGAGCATTTTGCAAAAGGGGATGAATACAGTCAATTGAAAAGATGGATGAAAAAATAAGAGGTAACACAACAATCCATGGAGAGTGGGATTTTGTGAGGGGATAGACAGGTTGACTGGGGGAGCGCTTCTTTTGATTGGATTCTTTCATGGTTCCCTCTCGAAAGGAATACAGGCCAGTCCTGTTTTCTGCCTTGCCGTTGACTTTGGGTAGAGCACATTATGCTATGAGCCATGCCATTTCAACTGCATTTCTGTGGTAAAGAGAGATGGGTTGAAAGAAGTAACCCATCCGACGCACAGCGGGCTTTTAAACAGCTCTGAAATATCATACACAAACAGGGAGGAAGTGTGTGATAGGGAGGAAAGAGACCTGTAGCAACAGCGGTGCTTGGAAGGACACACTCTCTCACAATCTCTTCAAGTCTAATAATAAACTGCATGACAGCAAAACACATGCCTCAAAGACTACGCCAGAAGATCAACAGATGAGTCAATGTCTAGGAAGAGAAGAGGTCTATTGATTATCATTTATAGGCTATGATCGGTAGAATCACGGGAATGGCATGCTTTCAGGTTTTTGAGAAATTTAAAGCGTGGCAAACATGGATTTTTTTAACAAAAGTAAAGAAATTTAATCATAAAGTAATATTGTCCAGTTTCTGGAACAACATCAGAGAGACAGAATCTTCCTCCCTGTCTTTGCTATATGCTGGATATTCATGATTGAGTTTTTTGTTTCACACATGGTTTTAATTAAGTTTCTTTTCAAATTAATCTTAAAGTTGTTTCTGCTGGTGGATAATAACAGTGCTTACTGCACCCAGTCAGACAATGATTTTAATACTCAGAAAGCTTACACAGTTATTCAAATATAGCTCTCTTCTGCTAAACTCAACTTTAGTACATGGGCATCTGCTAAATAAGAGACCTAATGCCGAAATGGTGATTCCTTTCCAAAGAATCCCCATTCTACTTTCACCACAGAGCTAGGGAAAATTATTATTTCTTTATATTCAAGTTAATGCATTAAGCTCAATTTAGTTTACAATCACTTGGATCTTTGGACATACAATTTTTGACATACTGTAAAAAGCGGTTCTTGGGATTCTCTTCAGAAATATTTGTATTTGTTAACATTACATGGTTTTATGTCACACACATGAGGATAAGCAACCCCACAGCCAGTTTACCAAATTGTGCATGAAATACAATCTCACAATTATTTTGCATACAAATATGTCAACCCATTATACTTTTTCGGACATGGCTTTTTTCTCAGAGAACAGAATACTAAAAATATGCAATATATCAAAAGGGCGGAGAAGCAAGTTTTCTTTGAATGTACAGGGATGGTTAATTAAGCATGTAAAGACTCCTGTGCACTCAGAGTCTCAAATGGCATTTTGCCTTAAAAGATGTTTACAGCTTGCCGACTAATTGTGCACACGCCTTCTGCTAATCTGCCTGGCTATTGTTGTCTTTTTGATAATCCCTTGAAGGCAGAGGAGAGGAGAGGTGAGGCATGCTTGCTGGAGTCTCTCAGGCCCTCTTATGCCTGCTGACGACTACACCTTGACAACAGATCCCCTGAACCTCTTGACTTTCCTGCTGGGCCTGACTTAATTTCATTAGGGAGACTGTAGACTTTCATTTAGCCTAATATGTATACTAAATGTGCATAAGACAATTCCACAGCAAAGGTCTTAAAAACTACCCACCTCCCTTCAGAGATGGGATGAGTAGTTTCCTTCTCTCTTTGGAAATGTTATTTGCCTGACTGAAACATTAAGTCAGGTCATCAGCTGCAGATGTGCTGTGCAGCAAAGTGTAAAAAGAGATCTTAGGAGAGGGAAGCCTTGAAGGATTCTGCTTCCATCACTGATGAATGAGCACACATGACATGCACACATTAAACAGACTCAAAAGAAATGAACAAGAAGCTTATCTATTGTTCTGCTCCAACCTTTAGGCTAAATGTTTATGGTCCATCCATTTGAAAAAATGTAAATAAATTTACAGGTAAGTTAATAAGCAACAATAACAACAAAAAGAAATCATCTACAAGATGAGAACAACAATACTTTATGCCTTATGCCGTCCTTCATTAAGAAGAAACCATAGTGAAGGGTCTGATGCAGTACATTCATCTATTCTCTTAAAGGCCTACATGATCATGTATACTGTGTTTTATGTCTTTTCATGCCATGTTTTTTTATAATTCAAGATGTCTCATCTAACTGTATTTAGTCTCAATTAAACATATATGCCATTTGCCATTTATATATGAATTGTATATTTATTGCACCTACTAATATTCTAATGCAGTGGCTGCTAAATACCACAAGCACAGCCATAGCCATAACAGTGCATATTAGCATCACCTCTTAAAGTTCACCCTCAGCTTCACTAGAGGCCACAGCAGTGTGAGGTATAGGGGAGTCGAGAGCGTCTGGGTGCACTGTGAGGTCCTGAGGGTGCTGTGGGTGCCTTTTAAAAGGGGAGCTTGGTTCATAAGGGCT
The DNA here is from genome assembly GCA_017657215.1 of Limnothrissa miodon. NCBI lineage: Eukaryota > Metazoa > Chordata > Actinopteri > Clupeiformes > Clupeidae > Limnothrissa > Limnothrissa miodon. The sequence continues at coordinate 3,197,290 of JAGFZM010000061.1, forward strand.
CCTGGAGCCCAGGGCGGCTGGGAGTTGGAGTATGCAGAGGCAAGGAGTGTAGGGGTAGGGTAGGGTGGGGTGGGGCTTTGGTGAGCAGTCAAGAGTCAACCCCTGAAGGAGCCATGACTAACAGGCACAAATCCCTCAAGGAAAAATTCACAAGCCAGGCTGAGAAGCGAAAGTGACAGGAGGGAGCCCACCCGTAAATCTGCTTTTCATTTTAATTAGCCTCAAAAACAGGAGGGAGTAAGGGAAGAGGCGAGAGGAAGATCAGCACCGACAAATGAAAGCCCTCATGACACTAAGAGATAGCAAGGAGATGGTCTTTACCTTCCTGTGTGAGAGTCTGTGAACTAACACTTTGCATATATATATATAAAATAAATATTTATAAACAGATTAAATTAACATTAAATAATTAATCTAATCTTGGCTGATAAAACATGAGTGGGAGTCACAACAGCTGGTTTAGGATTTTGAATGTTTCAAAATTAACTAAGTTACCAGGTACCACATCAGATAACACATGACTAAACCTACCTGAAGACAAAATGTCACAAGATACAAAAACATTGGCAGAAGTACTCTACATTCAAAAAGTTAAAATAATTGAGTCTTGCTAAGATTCTATTAATGACCACAAAATATCTCTCCAATAGACAAACTATAGTAACTGCATTAACCAATCATAAATAACTACTTTTATACCCCACCCTAAGGTGTTATATTTCACAACAATCAAAAGCCAGAGAAGTTTATGCTTTGTGACACTTCAAGTTGTAAACAATAACAATATGAGTACAGTCATGAGAATGTATGAGAATGTATAAACAGCCATAAAAACTAAAGTCATTAGATATAAACTGTAATTAAATTACAACCATTTATAAATGCCTCTGTTTTTATGAATGATGGGTTCATTGAAAGTCAAAAATACCAAAATATCTATGTTTGTTATAGCCTGGAATGCAGCATTAGCCAGATAATTTACACATGGGGCTAACCTTATTAGAAATGAGTGGTCGAATTAATTAAAAAAAACATTCTAATTAGTATACCGTTTGGGCACAGCAACATCTTGCTCTTGAAAGTAAGGATTTTTCATTTCTTGGGAAGAGACAAGGCGAGAGCAGATGCTTTGCAGGTCATGGACAAAATGAAATAAAAAAAGAAAACTGCCATAAGTAAATCCTATTAATTCATATTATTGGTCTGTTATCTGCTCTGTCTATTTTGAATGCCTTGTTCACACCTGAGGCTTTGTAATTTCCCAATTCAAAACAGTGGCCTAAAGAACCATATTGCAACGTGCATCTCATATGTCAGATTAAAAAAAAAAAAAAAAGCTTGGCACCTTGCAGGTGGTATTTACTGTGCAGGCAGCCTTGCAGCACAGCACCCCCCAGTGTGGATCCAAGTAGCCAGGGAGGGGGGCTAGCCAATGTGTTAATCTCAGCACAGCCTCTGAGGGTTGTTGCTTGGTAACAAAGCAAGCTTGGCTGGGTCTAATTAGCTGTTTGGGTGAGTCACATGGGCAGTGAGCATCAAGAAATATGCCTCCCTTCTTCTGAGACAAACTGTTTATACAGTTTTTCCTCTCTTTTAAGTCGCTACATGTCAAAGCAACAGTATGTTAACGTCAATTGTTCATACATTATTCCACAGTATCTATAGAAACCAGTAGACATAGATATTGGATTCTGTCTGGTGCCACTTGGTTATTAACATCTTACTGTTAATGGGTGTGTTGCAGTCAGTAGGACAAGGGGACCTGCTAGGCATCTGACTCAAAGTCTCTCTCTTGCTTGTACCATCACACTGAGTGGCCACATGTCTCGGGAAAAATTTTTCCCTAGAAACTAATTAGTGAAAGTTACTTGATCTAGAAATAGGGCCTGATTGTGCAGAAGGCTGTTGGGGAGTGTGTGACATTAATTGTCATGAAACAAATTAATTGTGTTTAATAAGCTTCCAGCAGCAGCTTGGAATACTTTTCTGTATTTTACTTTCTATTCACGTTCACCTTTTAAGTGTTTAAAATTAAATCAATATTTTACAGCCAATGGTACTTCGCAAAAGTTTCACGCTGTAAAATATGCCGACAGCTTATATTTAAATATATGTTGGCCTCTGCAGCCAATATGAAAACAATAAATGAACGTTTACTGAAGGTGTTTATATAACAATTTTCTTTCCTTTAACTTTAATGCGATTATCTAATTGGTCACCCTGTTCTTAGCCCTTACTTCTCACTGCTTTTGATTTGGCAGCATCAAGGTCCATTGAGCACAATAGAATTTAATGCTCCTCTGCCCCAAACACTTTATTTATTTAAACTGTACTGACATTGTGTTTTTTTCATAGTTTATGTTTTTGAACTCATGCTTTTGTATTTCAGCTGTGTGATTCGAAAGGTTAGAAACACTATCTTCAGTTCGCACTTTGTTGTTTGGTGTTCATTTGTGACAACAGTGCATTGATATGCCGACCAGGTGTCCTTGTTATCAGCGCACACTGTAGGCTGTGAAATGTAATCGTCATATCTTGAAATGGCACTTTCTTTGCAATTCTAAGTCAAAGGACTGTCAGTACACAGGCAAACAGCAGTGCATGAAGTGCTGCACCTAGTCCTCCCCAGGATGAATTTGCATTGCTGGGTTAAGTCTATGTAAAGCATATGCACTGGGCTGTGCTCAGCTCAGGAAACAATTGCTTGGCAGTGACAGGGGAGTGACGGCTTCTTAAATACAAGATGTCGTTAACAAACACATCCCTCTGTGGCGCTGCCTTTAATCACCGCCGCACAAAGGCTGTGGGGAAACATGCAGTGTCCAAGCCCAAACCCGCTGCCGTGTGATATTCAAATGACGGGGTGGTGCAGCCGTGGCACAAAAACAACAACATCAAAGAACGACTCCTAACTGACAGAAGCTGCTTCCTTCTCTCTCTCCCCCTCTCTTTCTCCTTCCTGCCATCTTGGTGGGATGATCTGTAAATCATTCTCTCCCTCTCTCTCCCTCCCTCTTTAAAGTTTCAAGGTGGAGAGGCACATAAATAGGATCCCTCAAGTAACCAGGTAACCATGGAGCCACTGAGTAAGAAGAGTGTGAAATAATTCTAAATTGCTACATAATAGCTGTCATCAAGGGTAATATAAAGGGTAATCTCTCCATTTTCCTCACCTGCCATTTCAGACTACATTTCTGCATGATGGGCCACAGGACTGCCTGCCCATGCGCCAGAGGTCTGCCATCTCTTTTGTCCTTCATGCATCCATATCTGTGTAATCTATTCGAAGCTATAATGTGTATAATACCCTAGCGCTATACTGATAGAATTCCAAGGATGGTTGTTATGTAATGTTAACTACACAGTCAATTCATAGTCGATTCACAGTCAATACCATAGCAGTGTGTGCCTAGTTTAGGGTGGCATAAGAGGTTGTGCATTTTTATATGCCGTACTCTATATATAATACTGGGTGGCATTTTATACAGTTCAAAACCTATAAATTAGGTCTTTGCATTTATTTAAATCATAAATGAGTTCTTTATGCTGAACACAGTAGAGTAAGCACTCACTAAGCTCAGGGCAGTGGTCTGCCTGCTATAGCAGCACCAGGGAGCAGTGGCAGGTTAGGTGTCTTGCTCAGGGGCTCTTCAGACATGGTCTGCTGTCCGGGGATCAAACCGGCAAACATTCGGTTTTAAGCCTGAAGTTGTAACCTGTAACCAACGGGCAAAGGCTGCCCCATGCACCAATTTGAACTCTCCAGATGAGTAAGCGGCCCATAACCAAGGCACTACTGCACCCCATGCTATCACAGATGTTGCCTTTTGAACGGACCACTAAAACAAGTAGGATGATTCACCTCCTGGAGGATGGAAGAATCCGTGATTTCCAATGACACACTTTCACAGGACATTTTTTCGGACTTCTGAGTCAAATTGATGGTCAAATGAGGATGGACCCATGTAAGACTGTTAAACATTTGAAATGTTCCTCCACAAGTTATTTTATTGATATTTTATTTTTTTTATCAAATGCATGGCTTGTATGTTTTGAAAATTTAAAAATATTTTGTTTTTATTGCCAGTTGGGCTCATTTATACAGTCTGGTTATGGTGGTGGTAGAGCAGAGACAGAGAAAGTGTTGTGTGTGCACACCAAAAAAGAGCTTGGCAGAAGGGTAGGAGTGATTGTGAGGAGAGGGCGGTCATATTGGGATGACAGGTGATCCTTTCATCTTCTGTGTGAGCGTGTGGCTGTTGGGTACACACAGAGGACAAACACAGCTTCAGTGCCTTTCAGGATCTAAGTGGAATGATTTCTGTCATTGGTAAGGATGATCGCAGTTTGTGGAATGTGATTTGTTAGTCTTTTTTTACGCTTCTGTCACATGCTATCATGATTAAATGCAATGTTGTTATCACCACCATCTAACATAAACATCTCTTCATTCACATCTACCTTATTATTTTTCTGCTTCTAAATGCTTCTGTCATATACATATGTTTGCAATCCAACACTGCCATACATAATAACAGCAATACGTTACACGTTAATTTCTTCAATTGGTTTACATTAAACTTTGAAACCAGAAAACAATCACTGACAGCAACAGAGACATAAAATGAACATATTACCTTATTAACTTAATAATTTGTAAAATCATGTTTAGGCAAGGGAAAATAAAAACTATAACCAAACATCATCATCATCAGAATGCAGTAAAGAGCAGATATGATTTCAGAAGCTGTCTCCCCAATAGCACAAACTGTAACTTGTTGGAAAACACACATGACAAGCTGTAGTGCTACACTACAAACTCCATTTTTATCGCTAAATGTGTAGCATTGATAGTGTTTGGTGCAATACTTGTTTATGCATATAACTTTCCCCATGCATGAGCCTTGTATGATGAATGTGTCTTATTAGGGCCGTCTCTCGCTCATATCTCTGAGGAGAGCACACAGCTTCATGCTCCAGTGGACTAGTCAGGGGCGTCTGTTAGGGCCCCAAACTCAGAGAGAATATTGGGTCATCATGAGACACGTCTCTCGCTGCCACATCACAAAAAAATATTCAATTTAATGCTTTAGCAGACACCACTTGGCCTGCTGTCAGCCTGTGCCCCTCTTCCACCAACTTCTAGCAGTTTGGCAGGTCTATGCCCTCACTGACAATGCTATTTGTTGTCAATATCAAGGATATTTGGAGATACGGCATCAGAGGGAAGAGTTGTTTCAGACCTTGAAAGTAATGTCTTTTGCAATGAAGAGTTATTTTTGACCTTGAAGGTAATGTCTTTTGCAGGGAAGGCCATCTCTTTGAGTGGCTCATTACATGAAAATAAATTACACACTTGAAGGCTCCTTGGGTGTTTAACAGTTCTGTATCAATCAAAAAGTGCACCTGATGACTAGAGCCAAAAACTAAATTGCTCAAGTAATCCATGCAAACATTTGTTATCCTGACTATTGACATGGCCACAGATTGTTCTAGAATCCATTTGTTTTAGGCCTTGTCATTGATGCAAGCATAATGCCATCTTCATCCCCTGCATTTGTGTCATAGAGGCCCCATGGCCAGTCCAGCCTCCATCACAACCTCCTTGGCCTCCAGGCTTCCATTCTGGTGGTTGGGTTTCTTTAAGAGTAAATGATGGTGGCTATCCTCTTTTATTTCAATTTACAGTATGGCCAAGGACTAGAAAATGGAGGTGTAGGGGTAGGATGCTGGGGGGAGGGGGGATTGCCTATCCACCAAAACCCCTTCACATCAACCCCTTTGCCCTTCTAGCACACCCCCACCCTAGCCCACACCATTTCAGCGTTTTTTTTCTGCTTGGTTATTGGAGCTGAACATGATTCAATCAGAGCAGCTGATGAAGAAAACACTTTTATTGTGAAAGGAAAGGAAGGGGATGGAGAGAAGATGGAGGCTGGACCTGGGGATGTGTGTGTGCGGTGTGTGTTGGGGTGGGGGTAGGGGCATACACAGACATCACTTTCCCCTTGTTTAAGCCAATTCTTACTTTGCCCCTTTTGTCTTTTCTCTTTTGTACATCCTGTTTATGATTACAGTGAAAATAAATAGCCTCAAACTTGATTAAATGGTTGGCGGTACGACAAAATGTCAAAAAGTAAAGTAGAAGTTGAAAAGTTAGAGTGACCAGACCACTTTTTCCAAACATGTCCTCTTTTTGAGGCTTAAAAATATTTTGCTCTGCTTCAAACAGAGACCATCAAATTTTCATTGTGTTTCTCTATCGTTCACAAATTAATTATGCCCTTCTGAGACATAGCTTATAGCCAGCTCCTACATGCTAGCTTGAACATACAGTATTGGAAATGTTGTCTCACAAGTAGCCCAAGCATCACAATTTAGAAGAGACATTAAAATGCCACCAGATGTATATGTTTCCCAATAAACCTGATTATGCAAATACGCTATAGTGTTCCTGACTTCCTGATCATGTACTTACTTAGCTACCGATGACATTTAGCATGGCCTGACCATGAGGCTGCTTAGATTCTCGTCTAATTGCTTTCATTTACTCTTTTTTTTTTACGAGATTCATACAGATAATTAAGACAAAGAAACATGACATTATGTTTCTATCAGCAGTGTAGTTAAAAAAAATATGGCTTGGCTTCAGTGTGGCTTGGTGATAAAGACTCCTTTGAGAGACTGGAGAAGATCAGATGTTTTTAATCAGTGAGTGTAATGAAAAATATATTGTATGAGCATCAACCTTAGAGCTATAGTTATTATGTTTTAACAGTGATTTATAATTGGGGAAATACAGTAAATAGACCTAACCTTAGAGTAGATCTAGATGAATAAAAAGGTTGCTGGGTTTATCAGACAGAACATACATATAAGTATGTTATATATAAGGGTATAAGTAGATCAGACTGTGCTTCCGACATGGATAAATCCATAGTCTAATCGTGATTCAGATATAAGCATAAAAAAATGTCCATAATTCCACAAGTGTTAAGTCATTCCCTCCACTTCAGGTACAGTGGGTCATTAACTGGTTGCTAATACTGATTAAACCTGCTCTGTAAAGAGGGAATAAAGCACTGAAAACCTGCAGGAGGGAGCCATAACCGGATTGGCCTCCCCTGCAGAGCAGATTTCTGTCTCTGCTGCAGTTCTGCTCTGTAAATACTATAAGACTGTTTTGTTGAACTCACTCACAGCTTAACTTTGTCACAGCCTATTAAATCCCACAGGCGTTGGTTCTGGAAATCATGGAAAGCTCCCACAATATGATTTAGTCAGACATAAAATGTGACTTAAAAACAGGAGGAAGTGGATATAGTTTTTTAAGCTGGTAATATTGATTGTTGGTTGTTTTTTTCATACCCTGCTGTAAATATGAAATTGATTTAGAATTGAGTCATCACACTATAAAATGGAAAACTGTTACCTGTAAAAAGGCAGGGCTTTGGAAACAGCAGAGCTGTTTTGCTCATATGGCCATATGATGGCTCAGTGCAAGCATCACTTCATTCCCCAAACTGTCTGTCTAGTTTTTGACTGTACAACTAAAACATGTCTGGTTTGGTGGTCTGTATAACAGCCATAACGTGTAGCATAATTCTAAATTATATCAGTAATACATAGAAAATAATTATATTTGGAATCCAAATCTATATACTCATAACCAAGAAAGCTATCAGAATCAGAATAACATTGGCAAAACCTTTGGCTAAACCTTTGTTCAATGGCAACAATATTACTTATCCGGATGCAGAACTAAGGGCAGATATTTGTTCCAGCAACCAAACCCACATACACACATGCACACCTTTACTCTCAATGTGATTAATCAAAGTATGGGAAGAATATGAATTATCTGAAAAAACTGTATATTCAAGCAGAAGTTGCATGGCTAGGCAGAAGTTTCCTCCCCAATTTCTGTGAGAGTAAAGCTCTTAATCTTGAAGTGTCATCTGACTTTAACTTGGAACAATACACCCTGTGCAGATGTAGTGTGCTGCTCTGCCGAGCACGAGAGCAGCCTTCATTAAGTGGGCACATGCTCCTCCTCTTTGAGGTCTACCCACTTATTCAGATGCTCCGTAACCTTGTCTCCACACGGCACTCAAAGGTTCTCATCAGAATCATCAGTCACAAACCCTCTTGTGGCCTCTGGTACCCCCTGAGATACTGATCTCTTTCTCTCTCCCTCTCTTCTCTCTCCCCCTTTCCCTCTCTGTCTCTTGCCCTTTCTTTCTCTCTCTTCCTGGATCTTCCGACACTCCAGAGCCTTGTTACATTTCTTGCTCCCACTCCTCCATTTCTTTATTTATGAAGCACTCTGAAATACCATCCTCGTGCATCAAAGGCTTTTGTCAGCAGAAATCCCAGCACTTTTTGTTCTGCATTTTCACTTGCCAATGCTATCTAATGGAAACTTTTAGTCTGCGTTGTAATAAGATGAAAAGGAAGGAAGAATTAAGCAAAATATCTGACACTGAGAGAAGGTGTACTTGAGCCAGCCAGGATTGTTATAAATTGCATACTCTATTATGGGAGAGCCAAAGCACATTTTAACCAGAGTTCCAATCTATGCTGGCTAATGTAATTGCATTCAGACTCCAGATCCTCACTCCCATTTTTACCAGCCAGATCACTGCATGAAATTTAGTTATTTCTTAATAAGTCACATTGCTTGGATAATGATAAATTCCCAGAGTGACACATCCCTGGTTCTTACACTTACTGCTACATGCTCTGTAGGTCAGATAGGTTCATTTCCTGTGATTTCCTTTGGAGTGGATTCAACAGAAAATGCCTCTGCATGCATTGGACCATCTGTTTCAAAGAGAACACAGAGTCAAATGTGTCATAATTTGAGACAAAACATGTATTAAGCTTCCATCACATCAGAATAAAAATCAGGGTTTGGTCGATTCTATATCTTAAGCAAAGAGAATGAGGTGGAGATAGGCCTAGTGGCCATACTGAGCTGCATAGCAGATTAGTATGTATGAGAACCAGCGAGTCATACTATCAGATGGGTTAAAACTAAGTGGGTTGAAATGAAGCCAGCAACCCTGTGGTGTGTGCAACAGTCACAACAGGGCAGGAACAGTAAAAGTTGAATTTGGATCCAGTACATGAATATTTTGTACATGGATATTTTGTGATTTTAAACTGACGTGTTCTTTTTATCCAGGGGTATGTGCACACAGGAAAAAACATAGTGTTAATTTTACTCTTTAGTTGAATTTAACTCCCTGTCAGATAATATTTGGTCCCACTCAAAATTAGTGTAAAATTTACTCTATAGCCAGTGTAAGATTTTCAGAGTTAATTTTACTCTATTTTGTGTCCAAATTAACAATGAAATGTGTAAAAACATTTAACACTGTGATCCGTTTACACTATCAAGAGTAAAATTATTTCACTACCTAGAGTAGTTTCCACTCTGAATTCTTAAAATACACTATACAGTGTATATTTATTTATATTATATTAATGATGAAATAGTAATGTCTTAATATAAAACAATACACACAATCAGGTACTGCAGCACCATTTATTTCAACAATAGCATCAAATGCACTTTTCACATGACACTTGTTCAGATGCTTCCTAAAACCAGAAAATATATTGAAAAATGTGAGCATCATTGAAGATAAAGAGTCCTTCTTGTGCAGAGTCCATGTATTACTTTGAGGTGTTTTACAAGACTGTTTCACTAAAGGTCATTGTGGCAAAGCCCCTCATTGTTTAATCTCAAGAGAGTCTAATGCATCATTCTCGCTCGCAACTCGGCAATTCTTAGTGTTTCCTTAGCTTTCTCTATGTCAATTTTGTAAATGAAAGTTTGCTGAAAAGTGAAAAAGTTGTTCAAGACAGGACTTTAAGATGTACCAAAGACATAGTGGGCCTTAAAGAGTTCATCCAGGGCTCCGACTGAGCTGGTGGCTTGGCATGGAAGTGTGTGCTTGTCGATGGCGATGAAGGAGGAGTGAATGCTGCTTTTTGTGGGTCCCTGAGCAAGGAGGTAGGGCTGACGGCTTTGAGTGATGTCTAGATGCTGCTGCACGCTTGTTCCCGTCTATAACAAAACACATTCAACAATACAATTTATTAGAATAACATCATGAGATCACTCCAAATCTAAACAATTTTAAGATTCAAGAATTTTATGTCACATGCATAGATAGTTAAATAGATAGATCAAATAATAGTCTAGTGTACCTTTTGGAATTTGATGAGATGATCTACTGCATTAGATGCTGATATCTTCCCTGGCCTCTTTTGTCCCTGTGCGGATGGCGGTAGCAGATGTAGCAGCAGTATGATAGTAGGCATGTCACTGTCCCAGCCTAGAGGCCAATAAATATCAGGTTAACTTTATGCCATAATTTTCCACCATGCCCAATATATTTAGCAACTCTACATGCTTCTCCCCATTAAAAGACTTACCATTTTCATAAACCTTGGTGTCCAACCATCTATCAGTCTTCAGGATTTTTTCAGGATAAATTTTAGACTCACTAAAGTAAAAGAGATAAACAATGCACAAAACGTTTTGATGAGAAATAATAAGCAATAAGCCACCACTTGAAAAAATAAGGCTACTTTCAATCCAAATTAAGTGACTGACCTTCTCTCAAGACATCACCAAATGTTAGTTCAGGCATCTTGATGTACTTGCTCTCCACCAAACGAGACATGTATGCATCTGCAGTTTCTGTTAAATTTAAGAAAGGTCAAATAACTGTTAATATCCGTCAAAATATTCTCTGAAGAATCAAAGTTATTAGAAAACATAATGGTCTCGTTTATGGTGTAATGGACTCGAATAAACAAACACTCACAAAGTTATGGTAGCAATAGGCTAATTTAGATGGTGCAAATACTTGTTAGCTGAAAGTATAACCTTCTTTCTTTGCCATTTAGCAATTGTTGAAATTACCCTCACACTATTTCTGGTTTCAGACTGGCACAAATTAAGCACAAGAACATAACAGCTTGCAAATTATCAAGCTAGCATGTGAACATTTTGGTAATGCTACGTTAATGCTAGGTTTCTGCACCGGGCAGAAACCACATTGTCAGGCTAACTTGCTAACATTTTGGTACGTTAACCAAACGTCACCCACCCAGGTGAACAGCATCAATTACTACCCTTCACATCGTACAGTGTTAACAAGCAAATAAAGACTGAAATGTGTCTTAAATAAATTTCGTTACCAACTTACTCCTAAGTTCTTGACCTGGTATTATGCAGTCGAATGCATATGAACTTAAAGTCATTGAGAAATATTGATGAACGTTAGCTAACCAGCAGCAATGCATGCCTAACGTAACTTAATATGCCTACAATCGTCTATCATCGTCAGTGTATAACAAAAAGTTGGTAATAAGTGGAAAAATATCTAGATAGATGGTTAAAACCTACAAATGTTAAAACAAACTTACCACGATATGGTCAGGGAGAGGCGAAATCCAACGTGTCTGCTCGAGCTACAGTTCATTTTTTGAACTTTCGTGGGGAATCGTCACTCTGTAGAGTAAATTTTGTCAATGTGTGCATGTGGGACTTAACTCTCACTTTTGACACTACTGTTTTGATGATTTTACTCATAAATGATCTCACTCATGATTTTGTCATAACTGCTCTGTCCCGAGGAAAACATGTTTACTCTGCAATAATGACACTCCATTTTTTACTGTGCAGGTGCTTAAGAAAAGCATTAAAGGGATAGTTCGGTTATTAACACATTGAGCCCCTTTCACAGGTTGTCTAAAATGAAAGAAAGTGGTTGACACCAAAATCTTGATGATTGCTCCTGTCTCGGCTATTTGGGAAATATAGAATCGGCTCTGCCTGCCTTTAAAATGGCTAGCAATGGGCATGTGTTGTTTCTATCCTTAAAACACTGGTTTTTAAAAAAGTGCTACTCATGGAGTGATTAGTGGCGCTTGCTGATGTTCCAACCCAAGTATCGTAGCAAAATACAGTTTCTGTCATGTTTTATTTGCCATTTTGTAAGTCCCATAGGGATCTATTTGCTCCGTCATATAAACAAAGTGCCAAATAAAACATGACAGAAGCTTTATTTCGCTACGATACATGTTTTGGAACATCATTTAGCACCACTAACCACTTGGTGAGTAGCACTTTTTTAAAACCAGTGTTTTAAAGATAGAAACAACACATGCCCATTGCTAGGCATTTTGAAGGCAGGCAGAGGCGATTCTACATTTCCCAAATAGCCGAGACAGAAGCAATCGTCAAAATTTTGATGTCAACCACTTTATTGCATTTTAGACAACCTGTGAAAGGGGCTTAATGTGTTAAAAACCAAACTATCCCTTTAAGAAACAAGGGCTGGGGAACTTGTTTTCAGTTTCACTTGATTCAGCATTCAGATAACTCTAAGGAGCTGAAAGAGTCGTGAGAAGCATTTGCATATAACAGTAACTCTCAGACACAGAGTACGCCAAAAATGAGGAGGAAAACCATTGTGTCTAATAGTTCTCTTTGATAGATTATGCAAATATGGTGCGTAAGTATGCTCATGGTATGACTACCTTGTTAACAAGGAAAGGAAAGAAAAAAAAAGAACTCTTTCATTTGAGTTATGCTTGCAAGCTGACCATAATTAATGACAGTGGGATCCACGTTCAGGCCAAGATTGCAAAGAAAACTGATTACTTCCCCTGATCAATTTGTGTGTCTCTCCAATTAATGCAGGGTGAGCTAATAGTCCTCTGACGGTATCTCCACACACATTCCTCAATCTGGTTTAATTAAAAGAATGGGCCTCTGACCGTTTCCTTGGCACCATAAGTCACCAGAGAACACGGGGAAACAGTGATAGCCAGTGGCCCTCGACATGTTTAACATGGATTAATGGCTGTCTTAGCACACACACACGGCTTATTTGGCTTCACAAATCAGACCGCGAAGGGCCATCGGTGGGGTGTGGGGTGCCTGTGGCTGACTGGTTCACCAAAAAAGAAGAAAGACACAGAGGGATGAAGAATTGGCCTCATCTGCCTGTGCATTACTTGTGTAATAAGGAGGAATGCTTCATCTCTAAAACGGATGCCATCACAAAAACATGCCACCTTTGGGAATAACAACCCAAAGGACCCATGGCATGAAAGTATTTTAGAGAATTATCTTAGCTGCATTGCATTGGATATATATATATATATATATATATATATATTTACATATAATTAAAAACCAAATATAATTTTATACAAATGGGCAATTTATTATGGCCAGTGGACAGTGTGAATGTGAATGTGTGTGTGTGGGTTTGTGTGTATTTGTGTGTGTAAATGTTCTGTGTTCACGCCTACTGCAATAAACTTCTCAGCATTTCTAATTTAGGGTGGTTGCAATAGTCAAAAAGTTAATACTTTTCTCTGGAAAGACATCAGGCTATCAGGGATTATATTCTGCCTCAAATGTGTGACACACACACACACACACACACACACAGAAATCTATAGGGAGGAAAACAGAAAGTATTTGGCAAGGACACCCATGGTGCATGAGTAAGAGATAAGTCTGGAGGATATTATTTCACAGCTCTCGCCTGATATACAGCCTGAGGTTATCACCTATAATTCAGAGTCCAGCTCACGGCATATTCAATGGAATGCTTGAGAATCACACAGATAGAAATGACAGGCTGACAGGCTCAGGTAAATTCTCCTGCTCAGTCATTATGATGACATTTCTCCACTTTCCAGACATGCCGACATCTTCACAAATGCATTTCAGTACACACTGACGCTCCTACCCACCGCACCCCCCTCAACCACACACACACACACACACACAAACACCCACACCACACACACCCACACAAAGACATACATGTGTAGTTAATCATGGCTCAATCTTCATCCCTTATCTCTGAGCACATTTCTGGTGTCTGGCAAGAAACATTTTAACCTTGTCAGAGGTGGGAGGCAGGAGGCGGCTGCTATCTGATGACATTTAAGCAATGATATGCTATTGAAAGCCTATACATAAAGACTGCTGAATGTGATAAATATTTACTGTAAGTGTTGAATTCAATGAAGGAATATATTGACTCTATATGGTATATGTTTAGTGAGTTGTTGGTCTTGAAAACAGGTTTAAAATAAAACAAATTGTCTATATATATGCATATACATAAATACACAGTGTGTGAATGGGATGCAATGTGATGCAGGCATATACAGTCATCATTCTTTATGAACTTGTAAATGTCAAATGTCAGAATCATACTAAGCTTTAAAACAAAATTAGACACAACTTGAATATTAATGTCATAGATAAATACATGTAAATAAAAATATGTAAGTAATAATTACAAAAGTTAAAATACCCATGCAATAGAGACCAACACAAAATTGTATTTGAGGAATATAGCCTAGAAATGTAGATGTACCATAGTGGTAGCAAATAGTTTAGTTTTGTCAGTCGGTACATCTACAAACGTGCCATATGGCTTCTGTAGCTCTTTGACCAAGTTCTGACCTATCATGTTGTTCTCTCCTTGTAGAGAGTCAATATCCTTATCGATATCATATCATCTTATCAGTGTGCAAAGGCAGTTTGAAAGACAACCACTTGTCTTTCATCCTTGGATTGAGCCCAGTCTGTCAACCATGGCCGATGTATTTGATTTTATAGTCTGGCTTGTCAGGCTATTTGGCATCAACCCTCAAAATCAGGATCAGATGGCATAGTCTGAAAGCAAGAATCTCTCACTCTCTCTGCATGATGAATGCTCCAGTGGAATTGCAGATTATTGCATATTTGCAAATAAATGAAAAAAATAAACAAGAAATGTCAGTGCTGACTGACAAAAATACATGATGTGTGTCAAAGCATTGTATTTTGTGACACGATGTAATCAAAAGTATATTCATGTGTATTTATATATCTGTTTATCTGTTCCCTTAAAGGCCCACTATGCAACATTTTTTATTTAATTAATCCGTTTAAACCCACTATGTGTATCCACTATGTGTATTTTTTTCCTATGAGAATTTCTCCCATCTATCGGCGAAGTGGTATACTGCACATGTTTGAATAAAATGTATTAGCCCTTCCCTTCCCACGGTCCTCATTTCCCATGGTCCTCATTTTGAAAATGGCGGCGCAAAATGGATATTCTCATTTGGTACCCAACCACCTCTACATATAAATGGAAATTACCAAGTTTACGGGAACACTACAATTTATTAATGGAGGTAATTACCATCGTTTTACATTATATTTTTAAAATAAAAAATATATTTTTAATAAAAGACGAAGATAAATAGAAGATAAATCCTACACATAGTGGCTTTAATACTGTTTAGGATGCTAAAATGAGTCATTACACGGCGAACGAACAATGTAGAATGCGCCACCGTGGCCTATAGCGGTAGATACAGCACTTGCAATGTTCAGCAGCGCGGACCTCCTTCAATAGAATGCAGTGCAATACAATGCAATACAGCGGTCTTTAGAAGGAGCTTGTGGAGGAAAAAAAACTGAATGTTACTTAGCCCTTCTTTAAAGGTCTCCTTCCAAAATAAACCGTTTGATACTTGATTTTTTTTACATTACCATAGGTCAGCCCAAGTTGCACTTCAAATTGCTACTTCAAAATGCTCTCCTACCCCTGTAGTCTGTATTCGACTTTGATAGAATACAGCCGGGAAAAACGAGCGAATCGGAAAAGTACAAGCCTACGTCATATTAAACATTAGCTATGCAGTTAGCCCGCCCTCAAGAAAACATTATTAGGCTGCCTGCAGACAGACCCACTAGAGGGAGCGTCATAGTGCTGTTAGCCAATCAGAGGCAATACGTTTGCATATCATTAATATTCATAAGAATCCTCTCACGCTATCCCTACTCTCGTTTTCACCTTACTAAAATAGCTTGAAACAAGACAACCACAGCATAATTTTGTCGAAACCAACTCTCATGACATTATTTTAGACACGAGACCACTACATAATTAATGAAAATACGATGGAATGAGACCTTTAAATACTCCGAAAAGGCTTTAAAGGATTTTTTAGGGAAGTCTTACACTTGGGATCTGCAAACTAAATCCGTCTCTTAAACTTAAACTTAGCAAACTTAAATTAATGTCGGACACCCACTGCTTCACTGCAAATGTCACAAATTAAGTTGAGCTGTCATTCTTACAGAATATGCCACTAAAATCAACACTTGATCATTTCACACTGATGGCCAATGCTTTTTCTCCACATCCTTTTAGGTTGACCCCTAATCGGAGTGTGTTTTTTTAACTACATTTTTTCCCATGCCCCAGAGACACTCTGTCCTTCAAACTTATCAAGGGGCAGCCCAGTTGCGAACATCGTAATTAAAAGCCAGCCTTATGTCTGGGGAGAGATAACTGTACTGCGAGCGAGTCGGAGAGCACGGGGCCAGGATAATGAGGGGCTGGGGACTGCTGGGCTGGTTTTAATCAGAGGGACTTTCACAGCTAATTGGAGATGAGCTGAATTGGCTCGACCAGGAGCATCCCGTTGACGAGCCATGGCTCACCCTCCCTAAGGATACATGGGGACGACACACAGGCACCCCTTCGCCCCCATCTCCCCAATCCTTCCCCTGACCCAACACCTGCATCCTGTCTTCTATCTCGATTGTCATATTGAGTTACAGTATGTATTGTTTTAGTGTGAGATAGTGTTGCTTTCTGCACTGTCACTTCTGGCTGGAGCGTCAAACAACAGCAACAACAACAACAATAAAAAAAACGTTCTCATTTACCTTGATGAATAAAAACACAGAGCAGAGGTTAGAGTCGATTAGCTCTAATGAGTCAGCCTCAGAGGCATAATAAACAAAACACAGAAAACAAACAACCAAGCCAAGCCCCGCACAAGACTAGCTGCCTGCCTCTCACTGGTCACATTGTTGGCCTGACTTCCAGAGGCTGCTGTAGTCTTTGATGGCATGGTCGGGAAAACGTGGCACCCTTCCATGATTGTCAAAACATTCCAGCCTGCTGACTCACGAGTGTGAAACACTGTTCCTAACACATCCACATGATGCTTTTGTGAACCTATTGAAATATTTAGTCAGTCTGCAGTTTGCAGGGAGAACCTGGGCTCTGACAACTGGTCAGTGGATCACCTTGCCTTAGGATTGACAAAGAAACATCCCCCTTATTACTCTGACAAATGTCCTATGTCATATCAGTCCTGCAGGCCAGCCAAGATGGATAGCATTTGAAAAGAGACGTCTGCATAACTACACATCACAGAGGTTTTGGTTGGCAGGGACAGACCAAATTATTTTTTATGCACTCTCAGAGTTTTTTTTTAAATGGAAATAGCTGTGCTCATGTTGATTTAAAACTTCACGCAGGAGTACAATACAAACCAAAACATCTGAGAACTAGCAAGGTGTGAGGCTTCCACACCAGAAGGCTTTCCCATCAAATCTCAGCACATATTTTTCAGGAATTACTTCACGCTGGTATGTTTCTCTCGCAGACAAGTGCACATAAATATTTCAGGCTGGAATGAAAGTAAACGAGTGCACATGCTGTGGGCTGGGTTGCACAAACATTAGGATGTTCTTTTAATTTGAGAGTCTGTTTCGTCTGTTCCTGCTCAAAGTCTCAAAGCTGTTTTAGTAGCCCACAGTGTCGCCCCGTTACTCCTCTCTCCTCCGTCTCACTATCTGCTTTTCTCTGCTTCTGAATCATAGGCTGTGTGTTTTCTTAATATGTGCACTTGATGGGAGTTGATATGTTTGCTGTAGCGCTGGAGATAGGGGCTATTCCAATGTTTTTTTTAGCAGTGATATCAGGATCAGATATCATCCGATATCTGATACCATCTAGTCTTGCCTGGTAGCACAGCTCAATGCACCTTGAGCCTGGTGGCTAATTTGCTCATGTCTTTGGATTCAGTAAAACCATAGCAAATTCCACTTTGTCTTGCTATAGGGGTTGGATATTCTTCTGCTGCACACATTGACTCAGCTGTAGGAAAGCTTTTTACTGAGCATTTGTGTCGGACAGCTGGAATGTTTTTTTTTAAAGAGAGGGCTGGTGTGCACAGATATTGTGGAGTGATTACCTATTTGTGTGAGTGTGTGTGTGTGTAGTGCACATTTCTTGAGTGAGATATTTGTTTGTGTTTCTTTAGAGATGGAGAGATGCATGTTCATATTTTTTCTTTTATTTTCAAATGGATCTATAATGCATGGATAATATGTTTTAAAGAGATCTGTTATTTTTTCTGCTGCCTATTGAGTATTTTTGAAAAATCCAATTATTATAAAATAACATATGGCATTATTGTTTCGCTACCCTCCCTCCCTCAGTCCTTATTGTCACGTGTTTAGCTAAACAGACCCAGGCAAGCAGATTTTCACCACAACAAGGTTTATTATAACAAATGGCAGACTCACACACGGAAGACACGGAACCAGGGGAGTGCGACACAGAGCGGGGTAGTAGCGACAATGACAGACAAAGGACAGAACAGAGGCAGGGGTTTAAATACACAGGGCCAAACAAGGAGACAAGACACAGCTGAAACCAAGTAGGGAATGACTAGACTAATAACGAGGGAACGAGACAAGGAGCAGGTGAGGGGCGGAGACAGGAACACAGCAGGGATAAACAGAAGAGCACATGGCAAGACAAGACCAGGAAGTGACATGGAACAAGACACCAGGAAGTGACATGGAACAAGACACCAGGAAGTGACATGGAACAAGGGACCAGGAGGCGAACACAGGAGCACATAAACGGACAGGGCGTGACATCACCCCCCCTCAAAGGGCCGGGGTTGAGCCTGCCTCGGGCACAGGGACTGGAACGCGGGTTGAGGCCGCCTCGGGAACAGGGACTGGAGAGCGGAGAGCGCCCGCCTCGGGCACAGGGACTGGAGAGCGGAGAGCGCCCACCTCGGGCGCCGGGACTGGAGAGCGGAGAGCGCCCGCCTCGGGCGCCGGGACTGGAGAGCGGAGAGCGCCCGCCTCGGGCACAGGGACTGGAAACGGGCACAGGGACATGAAACAAGGGACCAGGAGGCGAACACAGGAGCACATAGACGGACAGGGCATGACACTTATCCTTCCATTAGCATTAAAGATTCTTTTTGTGTTTATCACTTTTCTTATGCTTGTCCATGCACTATTCTGATAGTCTCCAACCTACAGTAGCCTCCACAGAAACCCAGACATTCTCAAATGCCCTAAATCAAGCTTCAAGAGATGTTTGTAAAGCTCACTGTAAGGCTATGTCCACACGAAATCAAAACGTACATAATATCCAAAACGTGTTCTGTAAACATGGAGCCAGCTCATAAAATGTGTGTGACCACATGAATGTACGCAAAACGAGTGAAATCGATGTAAAACGTACACCAAACCTGCCGGTGGCGCTGTGACAATGTGAAAACGGAACTACGCAACAACAGACAACAAAACAATACGCATGCGCAGTAGCACTTGCTACTTGCACTTGGCGCCATTGTTGTTGTCATTTGCGAGTTGCGTGTTTATAAAGGGGTGGAGCTAAGAACCAAGCGTTTCAGAGGAGGCAGTAACTATGAAGCCACAAAACCTTTGGAGTCCTTTGGACTCATTTCTAATTTTCTAATAGCACTAATAACATACTCATAAACCCATCTTCTTATCACTGCTGCAGGGATTGGCCGATCTTATTGCTCCAGCGCAGCATGACACGCTGTTTTTCCAGCAGCGTGAACCTGTGCCCCTGCATATGTCTACGCCCTTGGACAGTTCCATTGGTTTCAACCATCAGATCACCAGACAGGTTAATTGTGGAGTGTTCCCTTTAAGTGGTATTTAAGGCATGACCAGGCCATAGAGGTGTGAAGGTCATTCTCCCCTGAAGGGTGAAGTTGCAATTGCCAGCAGGTAGGGCATTTTTCAGTAAAGTACAGTTAGAGTCCTGACCAGAGTGGTGAGATTTGTTAGTGTAGAGTTGTTTTTTTTTTTTCACTGGCTTTGAAATGTAAAGTCTACACTGCAAACAATTATGAGAACACTACAGGTAGTCTAAGTGCCCTGTTTTCACTCACGTCCTTTCTTTTTATTGTTTTTTTTTAAGCGCTGTTGCATGTGTTTGTGAATGCAGCAGTGAATGGGCACTGGGCCATTGTTTCATTTTATTTTCCATTTATTCTGAGCTAGCAACCTGTGTACAACAAGGTTGTTTGTTGTTTTTGTTTTGAATGTGTGAATGTTGGTATAACACCTGTTGTGAGTGTGAGGGTGTATATGTGCAAGGGGGTGACCATCTGTGTAAGCGTGAGTGTGTGTGTGTGAGTAGCTTGTGTGTGCATAGTTAGATGTTCTCCTTTTGTTTTATACAAGAGCGGTGTGGCCTGTTGGGCTGACCCTCCAGTGGTGGGTCCCTTACTTGCTGCTGTCTGATTGGTGGGTAGTGTTTCTCTATATGTGTGGCGTTTGTTTTGGATCTCTCTATCTTTTTTTCTGTAGCCATATGCTGTGCAGAACCATTGGTGGCCCAGTTCCAGCAGCTCATTTACTGTAAAGAGAAGCAGCCTGTGATTGCGTGCAGAACATTAGTGAGTGCAGTAGTCTCTCGTGATGTTAGGCCAAGTCGATGATCAAAGGTAACGTGAACCTGCTAAAACCACTGCTGCTCAGGCAGAGAGTCTACTTGAATAGGCTAGGCTGAGACAAACCACACATTTTTGTAGATGGTGTACACTCAAGAAGATATGAAATATTGCCACCACAGGGCAATGGCTCATGTTTTAACCTTAACAGACCCTATCAATGTCTTCCTCTTCTCTATTCCTCATACATTTTTACAGTTCATAGCTTTTATTGTGTAGTATTTACAGGATATTCATTTATTTATTACATTATATCAATTATTTAGGCTGTATTCCATCTGGTCCAGCAGGTTAAAGAGACTGGTGTACAGTATGAATTAACCACATTGCTTCATTATCAATAGGGGAGAACTATGGAGAAAAGACACTCTCCACACAGACAGTCAACCAACGGCAATTCTCCTGAACCTGTGTTCAGGGCTTACTGTTTTTCAACTGCAAATCATATTTTCGTTTAAGGATGTCAGAGACTACAGAACAAAAACATTTTGATTATTGAAACAGTCTTTGGTGCAAGCCACTGTCATCAGTTTGGGTAATGGTGAGTAGACCTCAATTGCGGCCCATGATAGTGTTGGGGTGAGTGGCTTACTGGCACTATGGCATTATTATAGGGACCAAATGGCTGTAAAAGGAAGTGCTGGCTGAGTACCCCAGCTGTTTGGCTGAGGACCTATCGAGCAGTGGTAAAAAATGGGACAAGATCCCCTTTCTCCAGGCAGCAGAGAGTTTAAACAGCATTGAACAGAGATAAAATAGCCTTTCAGTTATACATGAATGATTTTTGCCTAGATTTTGGTCAGTGGCGCACTTGCTTTCTGCATCCATATATTATGGCAACATGCGCATATTAAACTGGTGGGGTTCGGTACCTCCAACAAGGTTAAGAACCACTGCTCTAGAGATATAGCAGTCACAATCCTTAGTCCAGACCTGATCCTTTGGTCCAGTGCACAGCACAAGGCATCCTTTGTAGAACACACTGTTCCTTTTGGAGGATGCGACACAGGAAGCTTTTGAGAAGAAAAAGCTCAGATGTTGCAAACTTGCACTTCTCTTCAACCACAACAATTGGCTGCTCCATACTGCCAGCGTTGCTTGCCTGGGGTAAGACCTGTCCACTGATCCCCAGGTCTCATATTAGTCTTACCACGGGTGTTGTAACAAATCTCGGAACTTCTCTTGAGTAAATCTTTGTTCGCCAGTTTCCACTGCTGAACCCACTGGAGATGTTGTGGGCATAGTCAGATAAATATTGCATTTCAGAGCCTACTTGACAACCCCAATGACATCTCTTTCTTTCGAATTAGCACATACAGTCATCTGGAATACAGCATAAATGTACGTGTTAGTCACTGGCCTCTATGTTGTTTATTAACATTTAAAGGGTTTGGCTGAGGTGTAATAAAGCAGTAATTACAATTTCACAACAGATTAATAACTTCACACAAACTCACCCTTCAGGAACCCCATCTGAAATACTGGAGCAGTTTCCGGTTTGGCTGTTTTTAAGCAGCAGGTGGTCAGTGGGCAGCATTAGATTTTGTACATTCTCATTGGGGGTGCAGTATATGTGTCTGTTTGCCTACCTGACTGGAGCTAACTAATGTTTTCTCACTGTATCCTAGGCAAAATCAGCAGCGCACTGGGAACAGCAGAGTCACAGACAGTCACCTTGGCTTTGCGTTCCCCTCATCTTGCTCTGCAGGGGCCTCATTAGCATGCCAATTACAGAGGGGGCCGAGTGCGCCTTGCCACTGGGCCAAAACGAGACATTATCGTATAGCTGAGGTATCTCTCATTCCCAGATAAAACTGCTGGATAACTAACACCACTGATGTCACTGGCTTCTCCTCAGTGGTGAGTGAACAAGTCATCCATCTCCACATCACAGTGGAGCCTAATTACTACTCTCTGGCGGATGCATAACCAACCTTATGCACTGCATGTAAATAGTATCAACTTTAAACTCTGATACAAGACAGGCTTATTGAAAAGACAGTTTTAGGAGAGCTTGAGCATGAATGTAAAATATGGTTTTGCATTCAAATTGAATTTGGTCTTTTGTTGTTGTTGTTTTTAAATTGAAACAAATGTAATGAACACTGTGTTTATCACCCTTTTAATCAACATCTAGTCTTTGAAAATAATCATTGCTGCTTGTTTTACATTGGCTTGTAAACAAATACACATACATATCCTAAGTTACAAAAAAATGGTGACTGTTAGGGGGCCTTTGTAGTTAAAATGTGATTGATTTGCATAAGACAGCTAATCTTCAGCAATTACTTGCCTGCCCATAAAATCTGCATCTATGTATGCTAAGAAAGGACTAATTGGCCATGCAAATAAATACATAAATAAATAAATAAATAAATAACAAGCTACATTTACAGTACACTAGGTGGATAGTTTAAACATGGGTGCCAAGGGGAATTATCACCGAGAGAAAATACGGTTTTCAGATTGGCCAACGGGATGTTAACAGAGTTGACAAGTTAATATATACAAAATGAATTGTGAGGTGGAGGATAGAACTCCTCCACCAAGCAGTTTTCCCACTTATCTCATGTTACATATGCAGGAATATATTTATTTATTTTTTACCTTAAATTAAAGCCCATGGAAATAGTAGAAGAGGATTCTAAAGCATTATGTAATGTAACTATCACCATATGTAATGTAACAGTCCATTGGATACCTTAAGCTACCTAAATTCAACAGGAACAAGGTAAATGCGGTTTTGCATTCTATGAGCCCTTAAATGAACATTCTATTCCACAACAAAGCTCTTTTCAATTGTAATTATCACAACCATAGTAAACATCAATGATAATCATCACAATCTGTTTATTTAAGATAAGTTTAGAAAGATTTAAAAAGAAGCTTCCGCAATTCTGTTGTTGCTGTCATCAAGTTCAAAATTAGTAAATAAGTACAACAATATCTTTTCCAGCTAAACCATGAGTTTATGTTTTACACGCTGGCTTATTGTCTGAGTTGCAACCCAGTGGTAGGCAGGATAATGGCCTTCAAGGTGTCCTGGTATAGGAGAATAATGTACTCTCCCCGCCTCCATCTATTATTCCCCTATATCGGGACACCTTGAAGGCCGTTATCCCCTAATCTAATATTTGCTGTCATTGTTTATCATTATAAAAGTAAATAAGTCATCGGTTAATATCCTATAATGGTCACCTGACAATGGCATATAAGATCTAATGTGTAAACAGTCTGAACGCACAGACTTATGTAGGCTGAAGTACATGATTTGTGGCAATTACAAATAATATTATTGGACAGCATCTCTTGATGACACAATGACACAAGCTCTGAGATGTCAATATTACAGGCCCTGCATCCATGAACAGCAGGGGAAAACTGTCACTAATATTTCTAATAATTAACTTTCTCCCTGTTCTCAAATCAATTGGTAAAAAATAAAAAGTCAATATGAGGGAGCTGCCAAAGAAAACAGACATATTTGCTTGAAAAGGTGAGAAAGGCCATCCATCAAGGTTTCTAACGATTGTTAAGTACACATTATGTGCCTGGCAGATGCCTGGCAGGGGGCTGTCAGTGCTGAAATGCACAAAGGTGCTCGCTTATTCAAGATATAGTATATGACAGTGCTGTAGGATATAAGTGTCAGTGCTTGTTTTGTGGTAAAATTTAGTTAGCGAGTAATCTGTCTATGCTTTGAAGTGGTTTTAGGAGGAGAGAAGGACAGAAAACAACTCGTGAACAGGACTCCACTCAAGCCTCAATACAAGAACCAACTCTGTCTGAGAGGTTGACTCACTCTAGAACACTCTCTGTGTTCACATTAAAGGTGCTCGATGTTTCAGGATTTTAGCATGATTTAATTTTCATTTCAAATCGTAGACATCTCCCTTTGCTCGACCCCCTGAATGCACTTTGAAAAACCCCGGAGATGCCTACGATTTGAGATAAAAATGAAAAATAATGCAAAGTAATGAAATATAATGCAGCATCTTCTTTAAAGACTTTGGTCTGGGCCTGACTTAAGTTCTATATATTTTTAACAGTGGACTACACTGATTGTTTTGCATGACACATTGTTTTCCAGGTCATTTTAAGTTGTGAACTGCCACCTCTACTGAGACATTGGCAACTGAGAAGTGCCAACATTTTTTACTGTCCTCTGGTGAACATTCATGAATTGAATTTTTTAACTCTGAACCTGTGAAATGAAAGCCTAATCTGAAAGCATGGCATGAATTATTATATCGTGTTAATTAGTCCTCTCAGTGAAGGTCCTATTTTCCTGTTTCTTCATTTGCAGTATCAGGCCAACCCCACTGAGATGTATTTCCTAAAAATAAAAGAGCAGTGAGGAGTCAGAATTATTTTTAACACTTGCAAATTTCATGAAGCTTGGTTAGTTGCCATTGCAGATCACTCATAATTCCGTCTCAGATTTGAAACAGAAAGGTAAAGCTTTGTTCACTTTTATTTAAATCTATGAATGGCAAAGGCCCTGTTTATATTTTAGACATGTGTCAGAAATGTACTCCACTGAGGTCTCTAAGATCTGTGGAAAAGAATCTGTTGATCAGACCCACTGTCAGAACGAAAATTGGTGAAGCAGCTTTTTCTTATTATGCTGTGCAGCTATGGAACCAACTTCCAGAAAGAAAAAAAAAATGCACCTACCGTTGACAGTTTTAAATCAAGACTTAAGACCAAATTATTTTCTGATGCTTATTCCTAATGCCACCTGATTTTAATTATTTATCTGTTTTGGTTTTATGATTAATTTTCTCTTTATGTTCATTTTATGTTCATTTTTACCTGATTGTAATTATTTATCTATTGTGGTTTTATTATTAACTTTCTTTTAATGTTCATTTTTTACAAATATTTTAATTATTTGCATTTACTATTTATTTATTTTCTGTTAATGTTCATTTTATTTTCTTAAATGATCATTTTACTTCATATATTTTATATTTCCTCTCCTCTTTTTTTCATCTATTTTGTTCATCTTTTTATTATCAATTTTCTTTTAAATTCTCTTTTAAATTTTTTCATCTATTTTATTCATCTTTTTATTATCAATTTCCTTTTAAATTCTCATTAATGTTCATTTTATTATTTATTTTCTTTAATGATCATTTTACTTCATATATTTTATATTTCCTCTCCTTTTTTTCATCTATTTTATTCATCTTTGTATTATCAATTTTCTTTTAAATTCTCATTTTTAACACACACGTTTGTTGCCTTGTATTGTATTTTGTTTTGGTCTCTGTACAGCACATTGAGTTGCCACTGTGTATGAAATGCGCTTTATAAATAAAATTGCCTTGCCTTGCCTTCCGTACATGTTACATTGCACATAAATCCACAGTAGGGTGCATGACACTAACCGAGATTTCCAATTAGCTGTTAACTATTTTTACATATAAGAAATTTTCACCTGGAAACACTTAAAATGCACATATGGACTCTAACACACATTTTATTTGGATATACAAGCAGGTGTGAATTATATTGTTAGTTCAAAAGTCAATAGAGTTTGGTACACCAAGCTGAACTATATAAGCCCAGTATTGAAATTGGAACCAAGTTTAACTCACATGCTGGCAGCACCAACAGATCTACCATAGCAAACAATTACCAAAGCATTTTTTTGGCTTCACTTAAATTGGACATTTAATGAGCAATTTTCTTAGATGGGGCTACAGTATGGACCTAGTTGCAGTCCACTGAAATATTTGTTTTGTTACATCATTTGTTTTTTTCTTCCCTGACTGACCCTATAATTGGACAAACAGAACCTTCTCCTCAGAAGGGAATGAGGAATGTACTACATGAAATTATACTAGTCTGCATGCACCTCCCTGCCTGTGTATTGGCCTCAGATTTATCACTGCTGTCATCTAGAGCGTTCCCCACACTGTAGCTCTGCTGATGCTTGGTTTACATGTGCATGGCTAATTCTGCACTTCTGTGGCTCTGGGCTTTGCTGTGATAAATCAACAGGAACAGATGGGCTTTAATGTTGCCGTAACGACAGTAGGGTGTCTCCCATGTCTCTGTAGGAAAAATAAAAATCTTTACATTATCTTTTTTGCCTGTCTGAGTCAGATGTACCTCATAAACTATTACGTCAGGAGTGATTCTTTAAGTGCAACTTGAAGACTAATTTCAAAGATGAACAAAGAAATAATGCTGGACATTATTGTGGACTTGCCCTACTGGCAAGGCCACTATTGTTCTTCTTAAGTTTATTATTCAGTTTCCGACACGATTTTTGTCCGACTACTAGTCCTTGGGCTTTCGAGATAGAGACACCGTTCAAAATCTAAAACGTCTTGATCTTGATCGGTGTGCTTCCATTCAGATTTTTGATATCCCTTGTCGTTCATCCATTATTCGTGCTTTTCTTGTCGTTTTTTCCCCATTGAAATGAATGGGAAATATGTGTGAAAGTGTGTTCGAGATAGAGACACCGTTCCAAATTTAAAACGTCCGGCCTGATCTTGATCGGTATGCTTACATTTATCTTATCTCTTGACGTTCGTCTGTTGTTCGTGTTTTTCTTGTCTTGTCGTTTTCCTATTCAAATGAATGAGAGAAATGTGTGTGTGTGTGTGTATATGTGTCTGCATATGTCACATAATCATTGTCCGTCATCACCATAGCAACTGCTAACTGCTAGTTAGCTACTTAGCATTGTTAGCATAGCTAGCATCATTAACATTGTTAGCATTTTAGCTTATATGCTAATTAATCTCAGCTAAGTCCACTGAGCACCACTGTTAGCATAATTAGCATTGTTAGCATCATTAACATTGTTATCATTATTAGCATAGAAGCTAAAAAATAGGCGTCGCGGTGACATGGTGGCAAGTCCACCCCATGGTTTCTGCCAAGAAAATGCAGTCTAGTTTGTTTGCCTTTTTTCTGTATCACAGACATTATGTTATGTATAGCTTAGAACATTTATTTGCATACGACTCAATTTAAGAATGAAGTTGGGTGGAGTTGAGTTGAAAACCGTTTTTTTTTTTTAGTCCAAATAGCGAAGTTTTTTTTCTTTTAAATTATATAATAATTTGAAGAACTAAGACATTTCATCATATTGTGACATATATTTTTAATGTATTTTATTCAGTCACAGACACTGACAACGCCAGGCATCAGATAAATGATGTATAACTGTTTGACTGTTGTCCTAATGTTGTCTGACTAATGTCCCTTGTTTTTGACAAATTCTGTGACTGCCAAAATACTGCTGTTCTCACACCTTTTTGCAGACTTGTCACCCAGCTGACTTAGCGGCTTCTGCATGTGTTAAAGTCTGTTTGAAGGTTCACTTCTCGCTGCAGTCATCTCGCCTTCATCAACCCCACCCTAGTTTAGTCTCCACATGTCACATTCTCTGTTCTTTTCGTGACTTGGTTTGCTGTTTAACTCCACCTCAGTATTTGGATCTTAACATTTGGTGTTGGTGTTTTTTTTTGTAGTGTAATTTTGACTCTTTATTAGGTTTTGTTCAGTGACCCATCTGCTCAGGTTGGACTCCCCCTACTGACCTTTGTGACTAATCTTGTGAAACAACCTTCAAACGGTTCTCTATTTTATATATATATATATATATATTAATATATATCGGTTTGTCCTTGAGCTGTCTCCCTTTTAAAAAAACAAACATGATACAACTTTGCTCTTTAATGTCTGGGTTCGAGCACATCCACTTCTTTGCCCAATGCTGCCATGGCATATACAGTTTATTGCTGAGTTAAGGCTCTCTTTTTTCTCTAATAATTCTCTTCTCTGTCACCGCACCATCTTAGAGCTCCTCTTGCTCAGGCGTTCTGTCTCTTCTTTCAGTCACAGGTTTATTAAAGCTGCAACGACTGCAAATCTAACCAGTTTCCTCAAACTCTTCATGCTTTTTAGCACGATGTCTTACTTTTGCAGAGAAACTAATTAATTAACTAATAGCTAACCAATCAGTAATAATGAAACTATGCAGTCATTCTTTATTCATTTGTTCTTCTTATGACATTACAAAACTAAGAATGTGCTGCTTGCTGATTTTAGGGTTTAAGTGTATTGGTTATTTCATAATGTAATTGAGACAATTTATTTCAGACTTCTGCCCTATGAAGGCAAACCACAGAACACGTTTTTTTTTTTTTTTTTTTCAAAATTAAGGCTTGAAATTTATTTTGTAACATTTACTTTGTCTTACCTAAAGTAATACTTAAGTCCAATCATGCATCATTTTACAGAGTAGTGTTAGATTTGTAGTACAAAATGAAATCAAATTGGCAAAGTGGGCTTAACTAACAACTACTCTATGCAGTTACAATATTTTGGCTTAGACCCACTGGCAACTTTTGGCTAAGTTTACCAGTTAGGCTAACTACTGGCTATAGTTGCAAATAATCACATTCAACACTAAGACATTGTACCTGCTCCGTAAGTTATATTTCCACTTGTTAAAGGTGCTCTAAGCGATGTGACGCGTTTTTAGGACTAAAACATTTGTTTTTACATACAGCAAACATCTCCTCACAATCTGCTAGCTGCCTGTACCCTGAACACACTGTAAAAAAATGCGGTCTCTGTAGACAGCCCAGGCTCCACAAACGGCTAAAAAACACAGTGGGCAAACCTACCATAACACGTTCATGAGTCTTTCAGGAAGCATTGGAGGGAGGGGGAGGAGGGAGCTATCCTCCGTTTTGTTTGACAATACTTCGAACGTCAACAAGAAGTGACATCAAACACCATCGCTTAGAGCGCCTTTAACATCCTAAAACCAATCAAAATATTCACATCTGCAGGGATCTCTCACTACTTTGAAACATTCAAAACAGTGACGGTGACTGCTGGCTCGAAAACACAGTCTAAAATCCAGTGTTTGTCTACCACAGTTTACAAAGAAGCACTGCAGTCGACACTCAGCTTCACTAGAGACTTCAAGCAATGTTTCACAATGAGACGCAAGCGCTGTCACAATTGCTGTTGTTGACATGGGACAAACATAAAAAAAGAAATAAAAGTTCTGTGGTTTTGCTTTCCAGGATCAGAAAGGCAGTCTGAAATAGCTTGCTGGGCAGAGTGGGATTAGCAAACTGGCATTGTTTGGCACTTTATCACGCTGGCACATTCTCTGACTGCAGTCAAAAACTCTGCCAAACACTTAAAACAACAGCTTAGGTTTGTATCATGGATAGCAGAGCAGGGACACTTGAAGTGCTATCTCTTATTCTCCACCCATGAATACTGAGCTCATATTCTTAGTTCAACTCCAGAGATATTGTCCTTGCAAATGAAAAGATCCCATAATGAAAGGCCTTTCTACATCAAGAGGGTCCTAAGCATATTTTGTCTTTATGAGATATTTAGGTTGTATATAAGCACAAACCCAGTCACTATGTGTGGAAATCAAAAATCAAATAATACCAATTTTCTAAAAGGCAGATTCACTATGCTTCTTTGATGCACTGCGTGGAGTGGAGTGTCTGGAGCAAAGGGAATGCGCAGTGTGTTATACTGCCTATCATAACACGAAATTTGTTTGTACACATCAGCAGAAAGACCTGCAACATGTCACTGGACCTGTCCTGTCTGTTTAGTGTCACTCAGAATGACATGGCTCCCACAGGGAATGTAGTTGGAAGGCTGTCATTTACTCAGAGCTCACACAGAGGACGGTTGGTTTTCAATCCGAGGATTGCCTGTTTTCTATTAGCAGTATCTTCCTTCGCCTTTAACCAGAACAATTTTCTGTCTCTTTAGTGTGTTTTTTTACCCCCTTTTTTCGACAAAGTAGAGAACGATTATCTTCAGGCATTTCTCCCCATGGGTCACAAAGCTAGTCCTGGATAGGTTGATCATTTGTCACTGATGTGTTTGAAAAAGGAAACTTTGAAGCACTAAATCCAGGCAGCAAACTAATATAATGATGAATGTGAGAATGAATGAGAAGATCTGAAGCAGATGTTGCCTATTTTGTTGGTAATGAAATTGTGGTCCATGGAATGAACAGACGCTCGGCCATAAAAAAAAAAAGATTGCAGGGATTTTCCAAAATAGTTGAAACAAAGAGCATGGAATACATTAAAGTCTTTGTCGCATTCCCCATCTTCAGTCGAGGCCTTGAAGCATGCTAGCGGGAATGGAGCCTACCCCCGACTGATGGACAGGAACCAAACTGGTGGTGGTGGGAAGGAAAAAAGGGGAAACAGATGGAAAATGAGAGAAGGAATTATAAATGAGTCATTATAAATATGGGTGTGGTCTGTTAATTGGACAGCTGAGTGAATGAGTGACATACTAGAGTCTTCCTGGCAGGACCACAATGAAAGAGTCTACTCATTAACTCCAAATGTGCAGTTTGACTATTCAAATAAGAAACCCTTATTTAAAGTGCCTAAACTGTAGTGCTCTGTAGTGAAAATCCATTCAGTTGGTTAATTTTGTTGTTATTTAGATCAATATTATATGTTTTGGTCATTGAAGTCCACCGGCCCCTCTTGATTTGGTTAACAGTGTGAATTGTTTATTCTTATGATAGAAATGTGCTTTGCTTTGCATTTTGATATAGCCAACAGACAGTCAGATCCCTGCAGGGCTTCCCAATGAGATTGACTGAATTAATAAAAGAGGTTGCTACAGTACAACAATGTCCGGCCATTTCGGTCAACAACTCTCTGCTGGTACTCTATCCAAAGCTGAACTTGTAGGGGTGGACCCAAGTGCATTGCTCACCCCTTGCCTAAAGCACCACGCCAAAATCTATGTGGAATAATAAAACGGCAAAGTCCCGCAAAAGCCCGAGACTCCATAACAACACACAGACGGAGCCTTGGGGATGTGTCGAGATGCAGCCAGCTGCAACAAAGTCATCAGTTCAACACTAGACAGTTGTTTATTTCCACATATTCACATGTCAAAAATGGCTTCCTTTTGCGGAAATCCATTACAGGAGCACCTTTAGTCCCAGCTGGATGCCTGAGGAGTAAAAAGAGAACAGTAAGCTAAAGGAGGATTAATTATTCATTTCTCTCCCATGACAAATCAGGGTATTTAGGATCATTTTATTAATGTTCATTGGTATTGTGAATATGTATGTATAGAGCCTCAGGAAAAATACATCACGATATTTTGCCTGTAATTAATCCAACAGGGTGAGAAAGTGCTGAATTTAACATTGAAGACACAAAATATTTATTAATCGCAACATTAAACATTAATATCTTTTTCCAATTGAAAGAAGGCATGTAAAAGCATTGTGAATGTTTGACCCATATGTAAAAAATGAAAAGGCAACAAATAATTGCTCAAAATGCTTAAGGGGGTGGGATTCTTGGAGTGGAAATAATAGAATTGTAGTTTGAGGGGCACTATCTACTATACTGAATATTTAATCCCATTGGACCAGTCTTGTTTGTTTATTCAGGGTTATGCACAAACACAATAAAGGTCATAGTCACCATCCTAGAAAGCATATGCAAGGTAGATCACTTCTGTCGTGAACACTCCTGTAAAGATGTGCTGCACACACAAAGGAGGTCACAAATATTATGAATAAAGATTATGCTCAAAACTGTGCCCTTTGAAGATGTAAGAGGTCTAGTGCCCGCTGTCACATCTGAATAGACGTAGCAAATGACTCGATATTCTCTCTTTATTCTCTTTATCTTGACACTGGATTGGTTTGGAGTGAGGGCCACAGAGCCACAAACAGTGAGCCAGTCTATGGGTGAGACAGCTGGAAACAACATAAATACAAACATGAAACTGCTGTTTAGAGTCTGAACTGAATCTAATTTAAGCTTCAGAGACAGCAAAGGTAATATGCTACTATATTCCAACATGTCATATCTTTCATGGCTCATGATTTGTCTCAATTTCTTATATATAACTGGACAAAATGAGCATGTTTGTCAGAATGTATTGTTTAAATATGTGTAACAACCTGACCAAATTGTGGGCAATTCCAATTCTGTTGGATAAGTCTAAAAGAGATAATCCTGATAACCTACTCTATTTGATCCTTTTTGTAACCTGTGACTGCCTATTTTGCATATAAAAATTTACTTTTGTAAGACAGCTTTAATATCGATATGCTGTGCGTGTATTGGTTGGCCCAAGGGCGTAGGTTTGGTCTAGGCATTGGTGGTCCTGCCAAATTGTCTAAGTTGAATCGGTGTACAACCAATTACTCACACATGCGTAGTTAAGATTTCTGAAACAGGTCTACATCAGCAACATAAAAATACACAAACCAAACCAAAGTGACAATTCCATAACAAAAAAATTAATTAAACTACAAGACAAACCTTAACTTTAACCTTAACTTAACTGTTGATTTTTCAATTGTAAACACTACTGTTACCACAGCAGACATGGACTGCTAGTACCACATAACATAATCTATATGAAGGAGCCAAACACATGCCTTCGCCTCTGATTAACTGAGATAAACTGCTGGCATATTTGGTTTACATCTATATCATCCAATATGTCCTATTATTGTGTCACAAAACATCTAACGTTGATATGTCAATTTAACAGCCACTGTAATAATAATATTCTTAACTGGAAGTGAGTTGTGCTATAGATAACTTACAGAACATTTCCCCCTGCTAACTTGCTGTTTTCCAAAAGATTGTCATTGACGTTATAACGTTCAGACTAATTTCATTAGCGATAGTGTGACTTACAGCTTTCTTTGAGAAATAGCTCCTTATGTGTAGTTTTTGCTTTTTCGCTGCCATCCACACTCGCTTCACCTTCCAGTTTTTGGCACTCCTAGCAACCAAATAACTCCAGAGTCTCACGTGAAAGAAGGCAAAGGCAAAGCCAATCATGTTGGTTGTATGTGTCAGCGCTTCAGTAGTGAACGTGATTTAACCCTTTCTGCGCTGCTAGGTGAATGAGACGTTTACCTATCATTAATATTTTGAAGTGACCAAATAATATTGGTGGGGACATGACAATAATTGCTGGATATGGGTGGGGACACGTCCCATTCGTTCATACCAAATCTACGCCCTTGGGTTGGCCCTATGCACTATATTGGAAAAAACGAGGACTTTTTAGGCCCATTCTGTCTCTTTTGCTTACAATAATTAAGCCATCTTTCATTTGAGTCCATCTGGTCCCAATTATCAGTTTAAACACCGGAGTTATCCGTTCCAATTAACCGTGTATTGAATGTTCGAAGTTGTGTATGGCTAAAGAATTTATGACTGACTCGCAGTTAACGGTATGAAATGGGAGGTGGCAGGTCAAGATGTAAAGCAAACACAAAGATCAATCTGCCCAAAATAATATGACCATGTGCCTGAGGCTTCACTGAGGCCCGAGCTGAGATATCGGGCAGGATTGCCTCGTCCGTTCCCTCACCTGTCTGTCAGGCACACAGAGTTCTTACTTAGATGGAGGCGGAGGTGGTGGGAGTGCAAAGTTCTTCCCTCAGTTGTCTGTTTGAGTGTCAGTGTGCCGGCGTGAGTGCTCTTGTCTGCTTGCTGTGTGAAATCAAAATAAAACCCACACCTTATTGATGTGTGCACCGACTGGAGAGAACACTCCACAAAAACAAAGAAACAAAAGTCATGGCAATTTAGTTTCGACTGTAGCCTTCAACAGGGTCACCTTGATTTGTTAGGGCCAAATGACCCTGATGAAGCCTACTGCCGAGGCATTGATCAAATAAATAACATGTGCTTTGAGTTGGGCTTCTTTATTTTGCTGCAAAGAAATGTGCATAATTTATTATTGTTAGGATGTGAATGAATGTATGCTTGTGTATGTATGTGAATATGTGTAAGTGTGTCTGTCTGTGTGTGTGTGCGTGTGTAATTGTTCACATACCTGTATGCATGTGAAGGGTAAATGTGTGTGTGTGTGTGTGTGTATGTGTATGTATGTGTGTGTGCGTGTGTTTACTAAGGCTGTGCAGTGCTCAAGGCTACATCAGTCTGCCTGTTAATGTAATCCTTCCCTCCGAGTGATTGACAGTTGGACTGGTCCCCAGGGAGAGAGCAGTGTCAACACCCAGAAGAGGTGATTTTAGACACCCAAATCAGCTTTCAGTGACACTCCATCGGCCAGGAAGTCCAGGTGTCACTGGAAGGCACACGGCACTCAGGGTGATTCGATGTACGAGTCCACTGCGTCCCACTAACAAGATGTTGTAAGATATTCAAGGCAAGGTGAAACTCCCTGCAGTGGACTTTTAGACTGTAATTACACCCATTCAATCTGCATGACCTTGGAACAGGGTAATGCTATTACCACTTACGTGCGTTTCATTTTCAAACACTTATTAGACTTGAAAGAGGTCTCCAAGCAACTAATTATATGCACATTAATCACCCTTTATGCATGCAATATAGCATTGTTAGCTGCACTTGTAATGGAATTCTCTCTTCTCATTCAAAGCTAATAGCAATGTTCTTTGAGGGAAATTAAATTAAGATTACCCCAATAAAAAGTAGTTGGAGAAGGTGTGTATTGTTTTTACATTACAACAAATGTCTGTGCATACAATATCTCAGACACGAAAATTGCGCCCCTGTAGAAAATGCGCGAAAATTTGCTGTTCTAGAATTTTAAGTCAGTCAGTCAGTGAGTGAGTCATTCAGAGAGACGATGGCAGCAGTAACGTTAACGGTTGAGGCACAGCCTCCCCCAAATTCAGTAAGATCTCTTCTAAACTACCCATTTGCCAGAAGGACGATGGCAGAAAAACTCCACGTGAAAGAATTAAAATCACCCAGGCAACGAAGGAGAAGTCAAAAGCCTACAACAGGACTTTTTGTCGGAGTTGGTTCCAGCGTAAAGATGGATTTAATACTTCTGCGTCGCACCGACGCCGACCGAAGTCATGGCTGACAGGCTGAGGAACAGCTTAATGCACTGTTTTGTTTCCCTTGCATCCTGTTCAAAAGTGACAAATGTGATTTGACGTGGACACAATCTCGACAAACCGACTTAAAGCACCTCTCCGAACACATCAAGAAGCATGAAAGCTTACGAGTTCATATATGGACAACAGTGTGTAGCTAGCTGTGGGAAGATTAGCATAGCTAGCTAGCAGCGCAGCTAGATGATGGACATTGGATTGCTTTAAAGCCTCTATGTGTAGGATCGTATCAGAATTCCCCATCTATCGGTGAAGTGGTATACTGCATACGTTTGAATAAAATGTATTAGCCCTCCCCTTCCCACTATCCTAATTTCTTGCTACGGAGGCCGAACGCTCGCTCGCTCTTATCTCAGTTTCTGCTACTCTGTCTCTGAGCGGAAACGCGAAAGGCGGAGCTGAATATACGATACTGCTCTCCCCTACAAGAACCCGTACTTTTGAAAATGGCGGCGCAAAATGGATATTCTTCTTTGGTCCCCAGCCATATCTTTATATAAATGGAAATTACCAAGTTTACCGGAACATTACAATTTATTCATGGAGGTAATTACCATCGTTTTACTTTATATTTTTAAAATAAAAAATATATTTTTGATAAAAGACGGAAGATAAATAGAAGATAAATCCTACACATAGAGGCTTTAAGAAGGCACAACGAAGAGGTAGATAAAAACCGTCATAATTTATCTAAAATCATTTATTGTATTAAGTTGTGGTGCTTTTGAGCTATCAATGTGTTCATTTTTACAAATCTATACAAATGGCCAGAATATGGTTGTTCATTTTTACAAATCTATACAAAAGGCCAGAATATGGTTGTTCATATTTACAAAACCATACAAATAGCTGTGTTAACCTCTCTAGAATTATTTTCAAATGACGTTGAAAATGTCTACCACTGTCCCTGTTCATTTTCACAAATCTATACAACAAGGCAGAATACGGAAGTATATACAAATAGCTTATTACCAATAACTTGCATCAATGTTTTTAGTAGCCTCTATCAAAAGCTCCTGCTCACATGTTGTGAATTATGCTCTGGTGCACAATTCAACCAAGAGGCCTTTTTGAAGTAATGTAATGTGTATATCAGAATTATTTCGTTAAACTTAGCAGCACCTCATCATTCTTGTTTGCTCTTCAGTGTGTAAAGCCATTATGCACAGACCACACTAGGTCAAGCCTTGTTCATTCACTTATTTTGGACAACTTTACTTTGCTTTTATTAAGTAGCACTTTGGTGATATCCTACATTCCAGAAAATGAAGTTCTAAAGATCCACTTCTCTCAACAATTTGTCTACTTGTTATTGCCATGCTGCTACTATTTAGTGTTTAAAGTTTGGACTTCCCTTTACTCTAAAAGATTATTAGGCTGCATTACCTTTGAAATGTTGTAAAGGTGGCAAAATGTCTTGCTTGATCCTGCAATCTGAACAAATATCAAGATGCTGTATTTTCAGCTGATTACAAATTTGTTTCTGGAAATGCAGATTGTTTATGCAGTGTTGAGGGATGTGAAATGTGAAACACCCTTGGTTATTTGTATTTTTATGTACCACTGTGATAACTTATTTTTTAGTAAGCCAATACTTTCAAGATCAGTCAATAAATGCCTCTGGTATTGATTTATATAATGCACCCGTCTTTATGTTGTTGCTTGACTTGTCTTAAAAAATGTGTCCTGTTTAGCTAGGCCTATTTTACATCACACAACATTGGATTAATGTAGCCTTAGTAATGAATAAGTGGAATAATTCATTGTGGAACCAAGTCATTTTTGCTTATAAAGGCTCCTGGATGCTAATTTCTTTCACTTTCTACCTTTAACTAATGTAGCTAGAGGGGAAATCTTTCTGTTGTGTGTTGCCATCTAGTGGACATAAGGTATAACTATGACTATCACTATTAGTGAATCATCTAACAACAAATTAATATTGTCTTGCTTAATTTACCCATTGAATGGGTCACCTTAATCATCATCATAAAAATTGACCCCCCTGAGAATTTTTTCAGGAGCCGCCACTGACACTGTAGGTTTATTTTGAAGAGGTTTGTCTTTAGAACACTGGCGGTTCTACAGGGGGGCACACAGGGGCAGCTGCCCCGGTAAAAAATATATCCTGCCCCCCCACCTGCCACCCCATTTTATTTTATTATTTTTTCACGAAATCTTTTTTTTTTTTTATGAAATAATGAAATTATCTATCCACAGTAGCACAGCCCTTAACCTTTTCCCATCTATCCTTGCCTACTTTTCAAATATACATCCCCACCCCCCTCTGAAATTATGAAATGGTTTCACCCCGAGAGACGTTGTTCTTCAGTCATTTTTCTGGATCGTAACACTACCGCAGCTAGGATAGTAACGCTAGTCATTCTCTCCACTAGCTTGCTCATTGACCTCGGGGGTGTGCGAAATCTGCGCAACACAAAACTGAGAGTTTGCAAAGGTTACACCAATTATTGAATACTCAGCTTTAACCTCTGGTTACACACATACTGAACTTGTCCCTACCACATTAAAAATGTTTATCAATTTGTCATTAATGAGGTAAAAAAAAGTTGATTGCAATGGCTACATATAAAGCGAAAATTCCCCCTAATAATCTAGCCTACCGAAGCCACAGAAACAACAGTTGTGCTCATTAACTTTGTTAAACAATATAACATTGTTTAACGAATTTTGAGACCCACAAGCATCACAACACCGGTCTCACCACACATATAAGGCATGGAAACGTTAGGGCCTACACACGGCTGTGGCTGTGACAGTAGAGGAGAAAGTGACCAGATATGCAGCCCATTTTTAAAAATAACTTAAAGAGGCACTCAGTAAGTCTGTTTTTTAACCCTGCATTAAACGCCACAAACCTGTAGGGGGAGCTCTGTACAGTTAGCTGTAGTGCTGTAGTGTACACTCCCTCTGAAGTTGCAAGTTCTGTATTCACTATACAGGGCTGTACAGCGGTGCGCTCAATCACCGTTTGCAACACAACAGACAAGTCTAACAGAAAAAAAACTATTTCTAAGCGATTTTATGACCTCAAAAATGGTCGCATAAACTTCCTGAGTGCCTCTTTAATGTAGGCTAATGTTAATAAGTTTTCATCTCGTCACGTCGCCTATGTTGTGAGAGTGTGGAGTCGTTTGACCTTTTGCAAAGGGTAATATGGAAACATAGTATATGGCATCATGTATACGAGCTTTTAAAATCACTTTGGCCAACTGTAAAATAAAAAGTCTACCAGTTAACCAAAAAGAGTGGAAGACGGAAATCTGAAGACGACGAATAATTTTATTCAAAGCAGACTGCATATCTGGCAACTGCTAACCGGTAGCTTGGCAGTAGATGAGATGTATGTTAACTGCAGTTAACTAACTGCGAGTTAATATCAAAGATGATATGCTCATTTCGTTTACAGCACATTTTTGCTTGCTGAAAAATGATCATCAGGGTGAAATATCAGTTCCTTTTTTTCTCGTAGACATAATGCAGGATGGTCAGCTCAGAAAAAAAGCATACATAAAATTAGCTGTATGTAAAAGCACTTCTGGAAATGGATAATAATCATAACCTGGTTGGAGGGCGTGTAAGGTAAGACGTATGGTTTACTTCAACTTTGTGGCTATTTACTTCGGTGTATTTGTTTACACGATGGCTAAATATAATTGATATATGGCTGTTCCAAAATGGTTTATGCCTAGTTGTATCGTGGTAGTAAGTAGTGGTCTGGTTGAGATAGATATCTTAAATAACCTTGCATAAAGTGGGATTCTCCTGCACGGTTTTTACTTGCAGTCAATCTGTCTGTGACTGTGACAGTGTCACGTTATCAATGAGTGAACCTAGTGTTAGCCTACAGGTTACGTTTTGCCAGATGCAATTCCCGGTGGAATTTACGTTTATTTTCTCTTCTGGGCCCATGCATCAAGACAGGATAGACCTAATTCTATGGGCCTACAGTAGGCATAGATCTAGGCTACTGGCCACAGGTTGCTCCTCTACAAAAGGCTGATGCTCAGTATAGGCTATAGATCTATGTCTTGTCATGCAAGGTGGGGTAGCTGCGAGCAGATAGTTGGAAAGTTACATGTTTATCTCGTTTTCCCATGCTCTCTCTCTGTTATGAAATTTGCCAGGCGATGTCATTTATAAATTCCCAATGGATGTTAGATCTAAGTTCGGAAACCCATTGAACTGCTGTTTACAATAGCCGGACGGTGGTTTCAACACTGTTTGGAAAACAGTACAATGCGTACTCTTTTATTGACTGAACTAGCGCAAATACCTATCAATAGAATACAGTGCATGTTGTAATGAAACGTCAAACGGATGATGTTTCAGATAAGTTGTATTTATACAGCGCCTATAACAAAGGCATTGACTCAGGTTGCCTCACAGCAAGGAGTAATCAAGAGTGATGGGCAAGGAAGAAAACACACTTGACTAGTCGCATGTGTTGTAGTGCATACATATGAGTATGACCAGGTATCAATGTAGAGAGGGAGAGACAAGGTGGAGAGAAGAGTTGTGCGGCATAAGGATAAACTTTTTTAATATCGTTTGATGTGATGTTAGATTACATCCTGAGGGAATATACTTTTAGATAAGATGGTTTAAGTGGTTGAATCAGTTATACCTTAATGGTACAAACAATGGCTCAGCGATGATAGTGTTTCTTGATCCAGTTTCCTAAGCCCCCCTTCTGGGACCTCATGCCACACCTTTGCCACCCCAAGGAAAAATCTCTAGAACCGCCACTGAAGTTATTGAAATAAAACCAAGGCCATCACAATACTTTATATAATACAGGCTTTAGGCATACCGAGAAAAAAATAGTCTACATTTTCATCTGATTGATGAAATAAACCGGACTTCATAGAGTGTGTTGTTTAGAATTATGTTTGAGCTAATACAACTCCATTGTTAGTTTAATGACACATAGGCCAATTGATCAGTGTTACAGCTGACACTTTCATTTGTGAGCACAGAAAATACCTTCTTAATGCTTATTCACAATTTGATTAATTAGTTGTTTAAGTAGTATGTTTTAATGTAAAAAAGTGTTTCCAGTATCAGTTGTCTTTGCATCTTGTCATGATCACAAAATCATTTAATCAGCTATCTCTCTCATGCTCTTTTTAGTTGCTACACTCTCAGATCAGTGCCTACCTCCAGCAGTATCAGCAACAGAAGCCTCCCCTCCATCCTCCACAACAAAAGCTTTTCAATGTACCCCATCAGGTAAAACAGACTACACTTGCTTTGCACCGCAAAGATGTCAGGTGTGGACAATGCCTGTACAACACTTAACGTTAAAAGTTGTAATGTAGCACTATAACTAGGCCTACCTCTACTTGCATTACTCCACCACTATTGCTCCCACCATCTTGTGCCAATTGACTGTACACCAGTGCATTATCCTGTGCAATAGTTATCTCGACCTATTCAAATTATTTACTGTATCTGTTTATTGATTATACACTTTATTTATTTATGCAACTACCTGAAACAAGCGATATTATTTAGCCTTCACTCCATATCTCCATAGCCTTTTCTTGTACAAAATGCACATAGACTACAGCCTATAGTTGTTATTGTTTTTTTCCCATGGGTACCTTTATTAATCCGTGCTTGTCTTGTGTTACTGTGTTTACCACCTGTCTTAACTGTTTTTGCTGCTGTAACGAGTGAATTTCCCTGATGTGGGATAAATAAAGTTTATCTTATATTATCTTGATATGGTACGTTGTGATTCCATGTTGCATTCTTCATGAATATGGGTTGCGACAGTTATACCGCTACAGGCCATTATATTGTAACGTATGTTGCTGTATGGTGTTTCAAATTCTTGTTCCATGTGCCCTTTTTTAACTTTGAGCACCTGCTCCTCCAAATGTCTCTGCACGGCCCTGCAATATCTTGGAAGAATGCGTACAAATTTATAAAATGCAATCCAGAATCCAAATTCTGGATTTATTTGCTTTTTTTTTTTTGCTAATTATTGCTACAGAGCAGTGCTGTGCCATCAATACAGAATGTCATAACAAGACAATTTGTTTTATATTCCCCTTTTGGAACAGGAGGCGTCGCTTTCAACAATGCAGCTTTCAACAGGAGGGCGTCTGTCTGTGTCAG
Source organism: Limnothrissa miodon (assembly GCA_017657215.1). Taxonomy (NCBI): domain Eukaryota; kingdom Metazoa; phylum Chordata; class Actinopteri; order Clupeiformes; family Clupeidae; genus Limnothrissa; species Limnothrissa miodon. Next base: position 3,238,994 of record JAGFZM010000061.1, read on the forward strand.
CGTTGCCTTGAGCTTGCTTTTGGGATAGATCTGCTGTTGTATTGTTGTTGTGCATCCACAAGATGTGAAACCCAGTGCACAGTGCATGCAAGAGTGGACAGAGGGAATGTTGTGGCAAGGTGTTGAAGTGTAGAGGGCAGGATGGCTTTAGAGGTCTGGGATTGAGTCAGCGGCGAGGGAGGTAGTGTGGAAAGGAAAGAGTGATCACTTCCTTTCTGCCCTCAGCTTGCCCCAGACGCCATACATAGCTTGAGCTGCACATACTCACACACAAATTCTCTCATGCACACACGCACACACACAGAGAGAGAGAGAGACAGAGAGAGAGAGAGACGTCTTTTGCCATTGACTTTCTGCCAGAGCATTTTGCTGCCACTGCAGGACTTGACATTTAATGATCTTTAGACCATGTGATGTCACATTTATCAGTCTTCATCAGGGGGGGAAAGATCCAAATCCCACAATGTGCTCAACACTGTTCATGAAACACACACACAACCACATACACACACACATAGACACAGGTTCACATACTTTAAAATACATACACATGCACACAGAAAAACATTGTGATATACCATAAATCCAAGAACATATAAAAAATGACAAACTGAATGGAAAAAAATACTTCATGAGCAGTCATAACTAGACCCATGCTGTTTCATAGCTCAAAATAATAGGGCAATTTCTTGCCTTGAAATTCATTAGTTCTCCGATTTATTACAGTGTCTAAATGAATTTCTCATACAATGAGGCACACACTTTTAAAAGTTTGGCCTAGATTTCTTTCCCTTCAATTATCAGTAAAAAAATCATTGCACTGCTTTGCGTACAGTCGAACTCTGTGGTGACAATAATTGTTTACCCATCCATGATATGCTTCTCTATTGCAAGCCAGTCTCACCATCTGAAAATAGCCTCATGCCTGGACTGTTTCATATGGAACAACAACTCTGGTCCTTAAATTTACTGCAAAAAGGACCTTAAATGGTGACCTGGCTTCAAGGGCTTCACCTCACTTTCGCACACTGTTTTCAGTTTGCTAGCGTGTGTTAGAGAGTCAGTCAGGGAGACAGAACCAAACTGCAGTGCATAAATCTGGAATATAGTGTAAACAAAAATAGTTGATATGCTTAGCAGTAGACCATGGTCAGATAAAATTGACCTTAACTGTACGGAAAAAGGTTGGTGAGTGTTGTGTTTTTATAACAACCCAGAGATAGGAGACAAAGAGAGCCTGCATGGTTGATTTATTTTATTAGCGACAACCACATTCTTTCATGGCAAATAAGTTTGTGACATAACCCCAGACCCCAAGTGTCTTTACGATTCAGTCAGCCATTTCTCATCCCTCTGAGATTCATGAATTCAAATGTAAAGCGGTAAAATTTAGCCTTTAGATTAGCGGTGGGGCTTTTGGGACTCGGTGAGCCTATGGATGGGACTGGCAGCAGGCTCGCCTCTCCTGAGTCTTATTAGCCCTCCTGAGGACGTGCAGGACCGGGGATGGCGGCCGCCCACACCGCAGATTTATGGGCGAATAATGCACCTTGGCCCAGGCTCTCAGCGCCCCCGACACCATATCCTATTAACCTTGGTAATGTTTATCAATTTAAGTGTGGCCACTACCCCTAGAATGGCTGAAATAATGTTATTGAAACACTGACCCTCCGCCACAACCCGGGCTGGGGATGTGATTGCTCTGCGGGAGGTCAAGACGAGGTCGGGGGACCAGAGGACACTGGAGACATCAACTTCCCCTCGGCGCTGGCACCGGCCCCAGGACCTTCCACCTCCATCCCTCTGCTCCATATGCATCAGAGGGGCAGCGCTGGATATGACAGATACTGTACATGGCAGTGGCAGGTTATGTATGAGAGGAAGCAGCGTGAGTAACCACAGCAGCAATTCCATCAGGGAGATTGAAGAGAACATAGTGGGCCAGAGCACCTTCACTCTGACACAGACATCTGCTTGTTCTGACACCATGTAATGGAAAGGAGGTGATTTTCATTTCTTTCGAGGAGGGAAAAGAGGTTAAGTACGTGATTGCCCCAGTGCCTAACTATCTTTTGCTTCATTTGATTAATTTGAATGTTAGTCTCTCAGCCATTCCTAAGGTCAGTGTCATGGACAAGGGAGGCTGGGTTGAAGAACTGTTTTCCGATGTGAAATGTTAATGCTAGAAACATACTTTTGCGATTCCTATGTATGTCCAGTATATGTAAATAAATTGACAATAAACTGACTTAAACTTAAAGCCTCTATGTGTAGGATCGTATCAGAATTCCCCATCTATCGGCGAAGTGGTATACTGCATACGTTTGAATAAAATGTATTAGCCCTCCCCTTCCCACAATCCTAATTTCTTGCTACGGAGGCCGAACGCTCGCTCGCTCGCTCTTATCTCAGTTTCTACTACTCAGTCTCTGAGCGGAAACGCGAAAGGTGGAGCTGAATATACGATACTGCTCTCCCCTACAAGAACCCGTACTTTTGAAAATGGCGGCGCAAAATGGATATTCTTCCCCAGCCATATCTATATATAAATGGACATTACCAAGTGAACCGGAACATTACAATTTATTCATGGAGGTAATTACCATCGTTTTACATTATATTTTTAATAAAAGACGAAGATAAATAGAAGATAAATCCTACACATAGAGGCTTTAAAAAAGTGTCAGTCCCTTCACTCCGTGGCATCTTGGTGGGCAACTATTTCGAATTAACACGATCTAGGCCCCAGATCGGTTTGTGAATCTGAAGTCTGAATGTCTAAAACGACATTATTTAAATAACTCTTAAATTCAGCATGACTATCAAAAGGATGACAGAGTAGAGTAGTAAATTTTACTGTCAGTCATACTGTCTCCAAAAATATGATTGATTTTACATATTTTCAATCGATAGGACCTTTTTCTCAACACCATATTTACGTATGGCCATGATACATTTCTATGGGAGGCCCTTTTAAATGATGTGTCTGCTTCCTCCCCCTATATGTGTGTCTCTCTGGAAGCAACCAGCACAGTTGTTAGATCAGCAGAGGAATTCCCCCAGATCCCAGCCGTGCTCTACCTATTTCCAAAGCTTTTAGAAGCTTTTCTGAAGTTGTTAAAGTATTCAGTGATGGATAATATTTGTTTGAAAGCCAGGTTTTTTGTAGCATTCAATGTACTGGAGTCTTCCTGAATTGGGCAAAGCAGCACACATTTTGCTGCAGACTTGTAATCGTCTGTGAACACGTTTTTAAACCAGACATAATATTCAGGGAGGGAATCTTGAATGAGGCAGTCTTACTTAAAGGTCTCATTCCATAGTATTTTCATTAATTTGGTGGTGGTCTCTTGTCTAAAATAATGTCATGAGAGTTGGTTTCGACAAAAAATTAGCTGTGGTTGTCTTGTTTCAAGCTATTTTAGTTAGGTGAAAATGAGAGCAGGGATAGCTTGAGAGGATTCTTATGAATATTAATGATATGCAAATGTTTCACCTCTGATTGGCTAACAACACTGTGACGATTCACTCGTTTTTCCCGGCAGTTTTCTATCACAGGCGAATACAGACTACAGGGGTAGGAGAGCATTTTGAAGTTGAGCATAGAAGTACAACTTGGGCTGACCTATGGTAATGTAAAAACATCAAGTCTTAAACGGTTTATTTTGGAAGGAGACCTTTAAAAGCTCCTCAAAACCCCCAGGTAAATCTGATCTGGTGAGAATAAACCTGACCCACAGTATAGACTCTGTGAAGCTTAAAGTTGTCCTTCATGCTGCATCCTGACTATCTTCCTCCTGAGGAAGTCACTCAGAAGGCTGCAATCGGGGGGTGATGGTGGTGTTTGTGTGTGTGTGTGTGTGTGTGTACTGTGTGTGTGTGGGTGGGTGCATGGGAGCAACCCAAAATCCACCCTATAATGGAAGTATTGGACCGCAACATACAGTGAAACAGCGACAGCAGTGGAGCCTGAGTGTGTGAGAGCAGTTGCATTTCGAGCAGGGACTTCCTGAGGACAATTCGGTTGGCATGACTAGCAGGTAGACTTGAGTCTGTACTGATGCAAAGCAGCTGGAGATGTCAGAGCAAGCCTTCAGGAAAAGACTTGTCAGAGCAACTCATCATTCTTGTCTTCTTTGGATCATAGGTTTGTTTACCTTCAGCAGTTTTCTCACAAGTTGTGATGGGAAATAATTGGAGATATACGTTTCAACCCTGTTTGCCTCTAAAGATCGATAATTAAAAATCTGTCAACACAAACAGTAAAGGATGCGATGCACCCGTAAACACACTTTATTTTGTTAAATGTCATTAACACTTTTACACGTTTCAGCGAAAGAGTTAGCGAACACCTTCTTCCATGTCGCCTTCCAGGCATCTGTCAGGATTCCAACACTGTTTGCCATATGCCATGCCATCGGGATGCCTGACAGGGTGAAATGTCTCCCTTTATACTAGCAAGACTCACTCCCGAGCACAGCCACACTCATAGAAATAGCGGAAATCTATTAATAACTACTGAATATGAAGTGTATATTTTAGAATCATTCTTGGCAGGAACCACGAGAAGTTAAAGGCACCAAAACATGTGTTCTATTGTCTTTGAATAACTCAAGATGCTTCTTTCCGAATGATGACGGTAGGAAAAGAAAAGAAAAAACATAATTGAAGGGCATGTGTAAAGCCTTTCCGTAAATGTTAGAGTTGCTATCTAGGTGTGCGCACTAGCAAGAGCATAACTTGCTCTCTCTTTTATTCCATTTCTGTTTCTACCATCACCGGAGCATTATGGATCACTACGAGTATTGTCACAGCACCTCCAGCTGACAAAGCTCTGCCTGTGCAATTTCAATTAGCCGGGCCATGTAGTGATGGGCGATTAGGCTGCACTCATTTCACTGTGGCCTGGAGAGAAGACAGTGGAGAATAAGCATGAGAATAGCATGTAAACAAAGCGACAAAAAAGGAGAAATGCTATCTTCTCAAGGTCACTGGTAAATATCTAATACATAATATATAATAGATTTTCCCCACTTGTATGAAGACCTTGTGATTAGTGTTTGTGCAGTTCAGCAGATGTGCCACCCAATGAGTCACCACTCTTTGCAAGGTCATAACAAAATGCAACAGTAGCAAGCAGCAATTCTTAAAACAATGCAATGCAGTACAAATTATTTTCATTTGTGCAATTATAATTATTTAAAGGGAGCTCCTATTTTCTGCCCAGGTTTGTGTCTTCCACAGAAAATTGAAAATCATCTACTAATATTTTGCTAATTGCTTGACACAGCACAGGTGTCACACATGGAGAAGCAGGAGTATGTGGATCCGGCCAAGGAGTAGACGGAGAGAGTGGAGGAGAGAGAAAGAGAGAGAGTGTGTGTGTGAGAGAGAGATGTGCTGAGGCAATGGACCGCACACAGCAGGAGGAGAAAACCTGATCCCAGCAAGGGGCACGGGAGCCAAGGCAAAGGGAGCGTGTGCGCGGCCCGACCTCCGGCTCTCCATGCGACTGCCACTGAGCGAGCAGGGGAGGCTGACATTTCCCCCTCCCCTCTGCACTGCCTCTCAGCAGGCGCTCTATGCATGGGCGGAGGCCAAGCGCAAAGCTTGGGACTGCAGCGAAGACTTTATGGCAACTCCCAGTGGGTCGCTCCCATTTTACGCTCAGCAAGAGCGAAATCTTCAGACCAAAGATGGAAATGTGGCATGACTTGTTCCACCACGCTCACCTCTCTCTCTTTTCCTTTAGTTTTATGTACTCACATATCACTTGTCATTGGTCCTATCCACAAACTTACCAAGTAGGCCCACCTGCTGTGACCATATCATGTGAAAGCTTTGTGAAACTGCTGAACTAAGTGACTTCAGTCATATGACCCAGTGTTTGTGGTCATAGTTTATTGCCAAGAGTTGCAATGTGTTAAAAACATTTTTTTAATCTGTGTTTAAAATAGTTTCTAACAGGTACAGTTCTAAGGTAGAGCACAGGCAAGAGATTCAAATTGTCAGTGAAGAATAGAGGAGAAAAAAGAACAACAGCAACATGAAAGGCCAACAAATCCTGTCATCGTGCTGTTTCCTTCCAGACAAATGCAAATCAACCCAGCAGCACCTCAGCTGTGACAGTCTCTTCATGGATTGTGGCCTCAACATGGACCCTGGCTCCCTTTAAAAAAAACGGAACACAAAAAATGAAGAGGAGGGTGAGGCACCGTGATGCGAGATGGAGTCGAGGAGGTGAAGGCGAGCGCAGAGCAGCAGCAGCTGCAGCTGCTTCTTCTCCCCGTCTTCCGCTCAGTGGTGGCTTCACCAACTCCTCTTCCCACACCACCTCCGCTGCCACTTCTGCCGGCGCTGCCGTTTCATCTGATTGATCAAGCATGTTGCTCCACTTCACATGGCCAGCCGGGGGGAATGCTCCACCGCAGGGATCACACACAAACACCTGCTGACCTTCATTACCTCCGGATCCATCATCTATCATGCACCGCTGAGGGGGGGTCCACGTCCCACCACGGCTCTGATGAGACTGAGGTGGCCGGAGCAAACACTTGGCCCCCCTTGTAATCGCAAAGAAAAATATATAAATAAATACAAGGGAGGGGAAATAAATAATAAAACAGAGGAAAAGCTTCCTGTGGCCCTTTCAGAGGTCTCAAACAGCCCATATTGGGGGAGGCACACTGTTCTAGTAATTACATGATCAAACCGGAAAGGAAGCAGAGCGTGAGACACTGAAAACGCTGAAACCGCCCACCCCGCCGTCTCTGGCGCTCTGATGTCAAATGCACTTATGTGGTTAATGCTACACTGCCACTCTGCCTGCTGCCGCCAGGAGGTTCCTGCTCTCCCGACCATTCTCTTTTAGCGAGACTGTGGCTGCCCTGAGGGGGGAGAAGTGCTCACCTTGCGAGGATGTGTATAGGTTTTGCACATCAGAGGTGAAAAATAAAGCACTACTGTGTTGGAAAGAGGCTTAGTGCACAGGTGGGGAGGTGGTTTAGTGGGCCGTGGGGGGGGTGAAGTGGGGGTTGGAGTTTGGGGGTGGGGTTGTGGGTATGAGAGGGACGTCCAGGCCTCAAGGCCTTTGCTCCCCGGATGCCCCTCGTCCCCGTTAATCTCACACAAATCATTGTCCTCAGCTTGGAGGATTTTGTTTGCTTACCTTTAGTGTGTAATAATAGCAGGAGACTCTTGTGAATATTATTTACTCCAATGCTCATTATTCATTCCGCTTTCACCGGGGGAGCAGATTTACATTGCAAGATGAATACTAATGCCGGTTTATTTTATTTTTTTCAGAACACTGGGTTCTGCACAAATAGTTTGAGGCTTTAAGGCTAGTGACAAGAAAACTGCATGTCCTTCCCACAACAGTCACCTCTTAAAAAAACACAATATTTTTGGAAATAAAAATTATGATTAGTGGGCCTTGTCTATATAATATATATATTAGAAGTCAGTATAATGCAAAGTGTACACAAAACACTGGTCCAATGTTATTCTATTAAAAAAAAACTGGGATATTCAACTATGACCTTCTGGAACTGGTTGCTATGGTGTCACTATGATTTCGTAGTACTTTGTGTATTCACTTTAAGCAGTTCACACAATGTGAAAAAAACAATAACTAATAATTTACTATCAGGCAAACCTATTATGGACAGTTGAACTATTCAAGCAACAATGGAATCAATCATTATCAAGCTCATCATGGTCAGTGTTAACCAAAGCAAATAGTAGGCCTACAGCAACTGAACACGTAGCTTCTTTTTAAACTGAACTAGGTGTTTCTTTTATTCTTTGAACAGTTGCTTATCGACGTCGCAACCAGGTGATAATTGGGATAATGGCCTTCGAGGTGTCCTGTTACAGGGGAATAAAGGACTTGTGCTGTTGGGATGTTGTGCTGTTATTCGTCCCTGCCTCGTCCATTATTCCCCAATAATAGGACACACTCGGCGGCCGTTGTTCCTAACCTATTAGCAACAATATTGTACATTTTCACTCGTCAAAGCAGATTGTTTGTAAACCAAATAAAACAGGAATCAAGAGCTTAATCGACAAGGTAATAAAGCGTTTTTATTCACATTCAGTTTTAAACACCTATAACATTGGGGCATTGTCACATTGCAAATACAGTAACTGTACCAGGTAAGCGATAGAGGGCGCTGTTTGGTAGAGGTGTTGTTTGGCATCCAGATGGTTACAGGTTCAGGCCACGTTCTGACTTACCCCATCATAAGTGTCCTTAGGCAGGATACTGAACCCCTATATTCTCATGAGGGCAGGATGACATGATGCATGGCAGCCTTCATCACTGGTTTGTGAATGGGTAAATGTGAGGAATACATTGTGAAGCACTTTTAACCTCTTGAAGGAGTAGAAAGCGCAATACAAATGCAGTCCATTTGATGAACAATTCAACCACCAAGTGACTATACAAAGCTGGTAAACTAACATGTTGCCTGGTCTGTCTTTCAGCAAACAAGGGTCACAAAAGGGTGACACAGGTAATGTAAATAACTATCTGAAAACCTTTACTTTTTTTATCTTTTTTTTTTTTTTTTTACAAATTCCTGAAAGGGCTAAAAATCTCAGAACAGGACATACTGATATGTGAGTGACTGAAGCATTAAAAGATGTTTAGCTTCTGCTTAGTTAATTATACTTGATTTATCTACAGGCAGCTTTTGACATAATGAACTATGATGTTTGATGTTGGTATGCCTTGAATACTACATCATACAGATATCATAGATCAGAAGGGAGATGCGTGATAGAATATCTTGAAACAGTAGCCTACACTTCATCTCACTTAGAACATAAGCAGAATTGATACAAAAAAAGACAAGTAGAGTTAAGGTAGAAGAAACCAGCTCAAAAACATCATTGAGGATGTGGTAACAGTCAAGATTTTTCTTTTTTGATACAAAATTCTATAATCATTTCAGAGAAGTTCAAAAAGTATTACCATGCAGTATGTTCTATAATCATTGATACATATGATAAATGTTTGTACTCATCTTTGGACAAACAATTAATTTGATCTTCTCCTGATTAGTAATAATTCCAACAAAACTAGTTTTATGTCTACCTCTATGAAGATTTTAGAGATTATGCATGATCCTTCTCCATCTAAATATGAGGAGAGAAAGGACAGTAATGGAGTTAAAGATGTAAAGGCCCTTACTAGGCTGATAGCCACTGTCTGTACCTGAATGAGGCTGATAGAAGTTATGTGCAGTTGTAATGTAGTGTAAATCTAACGTGTTGCCCCATTGCGCTTGCTTATAAAAATGAAGATACATGAGATAATCCCCCATTTGTTTCCACTTTTAGGTACCAGATTTCCTTCTTTATTTCTTTTTTTCTTTGTCCATGTTTAGAGATGTAAAATTTAGCCTGAAAAAAGAATATGAAACATGTACTTGAATGACAGCCTCTATATGAATCATACTTCATGTAGGATAATGCAAAACACCATTCATATGAAAATACAAGGTTTAGGAATGATACTTCAAGGTCTGTAGAAGGTTACTGCACATTATTGAAAGTATGATTTTTTTAGATGTTGATGTACAAACGGTTTAGAATTACCTCATCTGACAGCCATCATATACATGTTGAAAACTGAAAGACAGGTAGTGATCTTGGAAATGTGATGAACCCCAGAAAGATCACAAGCTCCATATTCCATATAACTAACAGCATGTACCTGATCATAGAAAACTGACACGTGTCATGTCCGGTGTTATGAAAGAGTGTTTAATGTACCATTTGCATGTAATTACTGTCCTTTTAAAATATATTTATTAATAATTCCTATACATATCTATATTTGAATATATAATAATATTCATGTATTTAAACTATATATTTCTCCCAGTAGATACATGAATAAATCAGATGCATTTGCCTGGAGCACCCTAATGCTGGCTGGAACTTCTTTGTTCCTGGAAGTTTGCTGAACAGGCAGGACCTTTTACCCCTCTCACTGGGAACGCCAAACCACTCCACTGCATGTGTTTATTTTACTTATATGTGTTTATTTACATATATTATTGTGGATTTATCCTCAGCAGAAAGGGCTGAAACTGCATCTCACCGATGTGAATGGAAGTCTGCATCACCGTGTTTATCGGGTTGACATTTAGAAGGATAAGGAGCTCTGAGCTATGCAAATACTCTGTTTATTAATCAAGGCATACTGCCTGCATGCTTTATCTCAGACACCACAGCCAGTCAGTCAAAAATAACCGCTTGTCTTTTCCCTCTCATACTCTCCCCAAACTAAATAGTACAAGCTCAGCAAAATTTAGGCCAAATTAAGACCAGGGAAAAGAGAACATGCTTTTTTGGTCATGCACCGCAGGGTCACGCTTTGCCAATCAATCTTAGATGTGTGTGATCAGCAACAAATTTAAGCCATGGAGGTGGACTTGCTATCAAATTATTCCCATAACATGCTGCTACCTTGCATGCTACTTGTAGTTCCTGGACTGCTTTGTAGGAAGTTAATTTACAGGTACAAACTTATTGTTTCCAACAACATTCTGTACAATGGGAAAGATATCTCTATTTTAGTTTCTAGCAGTACAAAGCCTATTAACGCTACGTACACTTCTAAATAGTTAAATGATAATAAATGATACAGCGTGTATACAGTATATTGCTAAATATTGCACGTCTGATGTGTTAATAAGGAAACAATGCCGAACTCCTTTCTGCCACACGATGACTGGAATAAACTGCCTTTAATTGTTCTAAATGAACAGTTGTAATCTGTTATTGTCAACCATCATGCCTCAGGATTCTATCCCATCTTGACTTTTGTTTAGTTTAATATACCCCTCTGCAGTGTAACAGACTTAAAGATCCCATGACACGCTGCTTTTGTATGCTGTTCTATAGGCCTTTGTGGTCCGCTACAAAATGCACCCTCAGTGCAGAATTACAACCACACCTTTACCACAGGTGCTCAAATGTGTTTAGGTACTTGGCCAGTCCATCACCTTTATCTTCAGCTTCCTCAACATGTCATTGTTGGAAGTGTGTTCATGATCAGTGGTCCCCAACCCCCGGGCCGCGGACCGGTACCGGTCCGTGGATCAATCAATACCGGGCCGCACAAGAATGAATTATTTATTTCTGTTTTATTTATTATCTGAATCGAGCGGTCTTATTTTGAAACGTCTTTTATTGTGAAATGACCGTATTCTCCTCTCTGTTACATCTCCTCATTTGAGCGCCAAATTTCCTCATTTCCTCCTCATTTAACCCAGCAAAATGAGTAAACAGGTGTCTTTGGAAAGTTTCTTTGTGAAAGGGAAAAGGCACAATGAAGAGAGAGAAGAGCAGCCTACGACTTCCAAGAAAAAGAAAGGTTTTAGCAGCCAGTACCAAGAGTCCTACTTGAAGTAGGGATTTATCGCGACAGGTGATTCCCACACACCAAGCCCGCTCTGCATAATATGCGGTGACCGGCTCTCAAATGAGGCAATGAAGTGCATGTAAACGCCACCATAGCAACCAGTATCAGCGCGTTAGGGCCGTGGTCGGTAACACAGAGGTGAGGGAGAAGGGAAAGGAGAGGGGAATGGAGAGTTTCTGAGTGTCGGGCACGCAAGCATACAGGAGATTCATTCACGGGCGACCAGAGAGTTTGATGTTATAATATCGTTATATTGTTGGAGCAATCCCCGCCCCCCCGGTCCGCGGTAAAATTGTCAAGCGTTGACTGGTCCGCAGTTAGAAAAAGGTTGGGGACCACTGTAAAACATCCATATCATCAGAACTATTGATCCACACTGTCAGCAGAACTCATGCAACTCTAGACCATGATGCCACCTTTACCATGCTTGACAAAGGACATTTGGCTCGGGGCTTACCAGGGAACCATACGTAAACAGCTCAGGTAACACCTCTCAGGTAACACCTCTACTCAAAAACCCCTCTCTTGCTCCCGACCAGGTGGGAAACTACAGGCCGGTCTCTCTCCTTCCGTTCCTTGCTAAAGCTATTGAAAGGGCGGTATTCAAACAGGTTACCGAATTCTTGAGCCAACAGAATCTACTTGACCACAACCAATCTGGCTTTAAAGTGGCCACTCCACTGAAACAGCTCTACTATCTGTGGTTGAAGCCTTAAAAGAAGCCAGAGCGGAATCAAAGTCATCTGTACTCATCCTGCTTGACCTGCCAGCTGCATTTGATACGGTAAACCACAGTATTCTATTATCTACAGTATACTGTCAAACATGGGCATCAAGGTGATGCATACTGCTGGTTCAAATCCTACCTCACTGGGCGACTGTTCAAAGTATCCTGGCTAGGACACACGTCTGCGCCTTACCACCTTGCTACTGGAGTGCCCCAAGGATCTGTGTTGGGCCCCCTTCTTTTCTCCATCTATACCACTTCTTTGGGCCAAATCATTCGCCAGCACGGCTTCTCTTACCACTGCTATGCCGATGATACCCAGCTCTATCTGTCATTCTCACCTGATGACCCAACCATCCCAACGCGAATCTCAGATTACCTCTCTGACATCTCTGCATGGATGCAAGACCATCATCTCCAGCTGAACCTCTCAAAAACCGAACTGCTAGTCCTCCCCGCTAAACCAACGATTCACCACAACATCTGCATCAACTCTAGCTCCTTGTCTCTTGCTACCTCACGGGTAGCCAGGAACCTAGGTGTTATGATTGATGACCAGCTAACCTTCAAAGACCATGCTGCCTCTGTTGCCCGGGCCTGCCGCTTTGCACTATTCAATATCAAAAAGATCAGACCATACCTAACTCAACAAGTCTCCCAATTGCTGGTTCAAACTATGGTCCTCTCACGCCTTAACTATTGCAATGCCCTTCTGGCAGGACTTCCTGCCTGTGCCTCTGCTAATCGAGCTCCACTGATTGCCTCTGGCGGCTCGCATCAAATTCAAATCACTGATGCTGACTTACAAAGTGCTTAGAGGATCTGCCCCTTTTTATCTAAGCGCTCTCATAAAGGCTCATGCTACCCCCCGACAACTCCGGTCCTCCAATGACTGTCGACTGGCAGTCCCGGCACCTCGCCCAAGGCAATCCAGACTCTTCTCATGTGTCGTCCCACGTTGGTGGAATGACCTACCAAAAACAATCAGAACAGAGCCATCTCTGGAGGCCTTCAAAAAGCTCTTAAAGACCCAGCTATTCAGAGAACATCTTCTATCCTAGCACTAAATTGAACCTAAGCACTATTCCCTCTTTAAGGTTTCTGCTATGTAGCTTGATTGTTATCCTCTTTTTGTAAGTCGCTTTGGATAAAAGCGTCTGCTAAATGCATAAATGTAAATGTAAACAATATAGCTTAAAATTGCACTTTGAGACTTTGATGTGCAATTTTGTTAGACACTAGTAGCAGGTTAGTTAGTTTACACAGGCTTTTTTGGCATGCAAGCATATGCAACAGTTTCAGTCATGCCAATGTGAAGAGTCCATTTCCATTAGTTCCTTCTAACAGAAGACAACGGGGTGATTGGACATGATGAAATCATTACATTTATTATTAACATGGAAGAAGCCTACAAAGGTTTGTAATACAATTTAGCTTAGTCTAAATTTTTCAGTTGTTGATTATAATGATGGGAGTGATGAAAATTGCCTGTTTCTAGTCACTTCAACTGGCATTTCTAAAACTAACCTCAGTTTTAGAAAAGTCATGGTGTGCGAAAGCTGAGCTCCTGTGTCTGTTACCAGAGGTCAAAGTGGGCCAAACTGCATTCCAATACCTCAAATACATTTACAATGAAATTGATTCTTTCCTTTTAATGTTTACACAGTGCTGTTAAAAATATTTCTGTGTACTGTTTTTATTTACAGTCTAAGGCTAACCCTAAAATTTCCTCTTTTTTAATTGCATTGATTAAAGCAGCACCAAGGAGTTTTTAAAATTGCACCCACCACAGATTGGAACGGAAGCATCCCATAAGGCAAGTCAAGTGTAGTTCCCCTTGAACTACAGATCTCTACCCGATTGGGCAAACTTGTTTAGCGCCGTTAAAGCCGATAGAGGGCCGCAGAGCAAATGCAGCAAGTATCGTTCAACTTGTAATGAATTGATGGACCACCGAAATGATTTTTAAAAGGTTTAAAAAGTCTTTGGTGCCGCTTTAACAAATCAAAACATTAATATTATTTCCTAGCACCACCCACCTTCCTCTTCAGTGAGTCACTTTCTGGTACAGTATGTTCTCAGTGCGGGTGGCCTAATTGCATTTTGCAGTTCTAGTCAAAAAGGATTAGGTCATTCTGAAAAGAAAGCATTCCAACTAAAATTAACAACAAGGGCTAGGACTGATTTCTTTATTTCTCCAATCTACGTGTTTGTTCCTCATTCTGACACTCCACTTTTAGAAATAAATGAACAGCATCAGACAGGATGTAACGGACATAGCCTTTTGCCCATTGCCATGTTCCTGTATCTGTAGAGAAACCTTTTTATATCCTGCCAAATGTTTTAAGATGGATGATATTAAATGAATTTATGCAGAGATGGAAAGTAAAATGTATAGATTCCAGCTGGAACCTTGCCTCAGTGTACAGTATATGCAGGTCCAAGAAACAAAGAATTTGTTATTTTTTATCTGCACTCTCTCTCTCTCTCTGTCACAGCCACACACACACACAAATAAGGCCCAAAGGTTTTTTTTCTAAAACCATCACTGTATATTTTTGGCATTTACTAATTGAGTTCTTAAATGTTAGCTTTGTCTTTGGGTTTCTGACATTCTGACTTTGACTGTATTGGCAACTGACTTTAAAGGCAGGTCTGCCGGTGTGTGGGCAGCTTAAGCATAGTCATTATCTAACACAAAACGACTACTCATTTGGCAGCAGATGGCAATCTGGTTCATACTTTAAGTGTTTTTTAACAAAGGGTTATACATCATTAACTTTCAGCGGACTTATTTTCTAGTTTCATACTTAATACGGTGCAGTTACCTGTATATAGTTGCTATGCCTTCATGGTTACCATTCACTTACCACACAAAACATTGTATCTGTTACTTGTCTCGTGATAGCAGCCCTGTTGCTTTTTACTTCATTTACAATACTCAAAATAAACATCTTCATCATCTTGAACTTATTATCGTGCTAATAAGGTTTTGTATAGACCGGGATCTGTTTATTTTCTTATTCTCTGGCTCTTCGACTGTCTGAAGTTGTGAAATACACACCGATCCCTTTATGTCATGCATTACAATAGATGCTGTGTGTTAGCGCTGGTCTGCTGCGGAATTGGATCTCGCTGCCTCGGTGCTCAGCAGGGGAGGAGGTAAAAGGGAACACACTGGGTAATAAATGCAGTCTAATGAAAAAGGGACGAACAGTATGCACATCATATCTGCAGCCTCCCACATTGCTTAACCTCCTCTCCCTGAAGAACAGTCAATAGTATTACTGAGAGTGAAGATGCTGTACACAAAAAGAAAACTTCTATTGTCTTTTTTTAAATTATTTGTTAGTGCTGTTGAGAAACAACATATGTTTTATTTATCTGACATGGCATCAGGGTGATGAGCGATAAAATAAACTTAGTCTGAAGAAGCAGAGAGAGAAGAGAGAGACAATATGTGTGATGCAGCTAACAGTGAGGGTTATCAGCACATGAAGGGGCCTTGAGGTACAAGGGTTATGAAGAGAAATAAACACACAGTACACACAAGGGCTGTGTGAGTGTGAGCGGAGTCTGATTACGACATAGAATCACACACACACACACACACCTACACAAACACTTACAGGTGTACAGGTGTACACAAACACCTACACACACGTTTCTAGGCTTAATGTGCCATGAGCCCTTCAGAAAAAAACACACACAAAGACTCACTCTCTCTCTCTCTCTCTCTCACACACACACACACTAGTGCTGCTACTGCATTTGATTTGAGAGATGGAACACCTGCCAGAGGCTTCATCGGGTCAAGTGCTGGGCACGTCAACCTTGTAAAAAAAAAAAAAAAAAAAAAAAAAAACCCTGTACACTCAGAGCACTTTCATGTGTTGAAACCCAGAGGTGGGAAATAGATGTGGGGTTAATTTATCTCCCCGACATGTCTCATACACAGTCACCATAAAATCCAACTGTGGTGCACTCACCCGCATGCACATGCACACACCCATACAGACTGTGTGTGCAGGTCACATAGGCTAACCTTTACTCTGTGGATGTAGAGGGAAATTGGATTCCAAATGGAGCTGTCACTCACCTTCCCCAGATGTCACTTACCTGTAATTAGTGGTAGATCAGTGAGAAATAGACACACTCCCTATAAAGTATTTTAAAAAACAGACAATGCTGACTAACGGCAAAATGAAACAAGATGTACTGTATACACCGCTTGGAATGCTTTGACTATGTGTAATACCTGCCAAATGCGTTCTTTATTTAAAAATGCCCTTTGCCTCCCTTGACTTACCTCTCTTGAAACTGAAACACATTTCAACCGCAGGGTCTTTTCAGCCGAAAATATACGCTTATAAATTTCCATTCCATTGCATATTATTGCGGCTGGTGCTGTTAAAAAGCAGAATGATCTACCTAGAGGCATTTCTAGAGCTGCATTTGAGCCATTTCTTTATCGCAGTCAGCAGCGCTGTTCACAGAATAATAGATTCATGCATGGATCCTCTGAGGTGAAGGGGGGCCTTGGTGAAGTGAATTGGCCCTTCAACCCCTCAGTGAAAGTTTAATTTCTCAATACAACACATTAACATGCTCCTATTTATTATTTATTTATACTTATTATTTAAAATGTTATGACTGACTCTTGACAGTAGAGAAAGATGTTAAGCACCCCTTAAATGACAAATCTGGGGTGTAAATCAATCCATAAACATGTTGTTTAAGGTCACTGAAAGCTATTTGTAAGAAAAAGAACCAGAATACTAAAATGTAAACCAAATGATGACCAGAAACCAGAAGTTCACTGAAACAGGGCATAGTGGAATGTAACTGTGTAGCATGTAAGTGAGTTTCTATGTCCTGTATTGTTAGGTCTGTTTGAGGGGGGCCTTCAACAACTCTAAAATTTTCTTCTTGAGTCTTCATCTGGCTTTTTTTTTTGTTTGTTTGAAATAAGTGCAGACATGCCCTTAACATAAACCAGCAAGAAACGGTTGAACAACTTGAAATTACATGAATAGACATAGATTTTTTTTCAAAAACAGCGGGATAGCCTGGCCACCGCGTCACCCATTTTTTTATGTGCGTATGTATGCAAAGTTAGCTGCTGTTAATTCGCTTCTATGCTAATAATACTAACAACGCTAAATGATGCTAACAGTGGTGCTCAGTGGACTTAGCTGGTGTAAATTAGCATACATGTTAAAAATACTAATAATGCTAGCTGTGCTAACAATGCTAAGTAGCTAACTAGCAGTTAGCAGTTGCTAGGGTAACAACGGACACTGATTATGTGACAAATGCAGACACACACACACACACACACCTTTCTACCATTTATTTGAATGGGGGAAAAATGACAAGAAAAACATGAATAACGAACAAACGAAAAAAATGTCACAAATTATCCCATTCATTTCAATGGGGAAAAAACAACAAGATAAACACAGCAGAAAAAGCAGACCAATCAAGATCAGGCGTCGACGTTTTAGATTTGGTGTCTCGGTCGTAGTCGGACAAAAATCGTGTCGGAATAAACTTAAGAAGAACAGTAGTGGCCTAACCATTAGGGATAGTCCACAATTATTGTTACATTTCCCAGCCCTAACCAGGTAGGTGGGGGCAGGCATAGGGTTTCACGCACGAGTTTATTATTTCTTGCTGTTCCTGAGGCCCAGAGAATGATACATATAATGAGATTGTAAATTGATGTGAGTATTTGTAAATTGCTTGGTGATACCTATGTTTATCTAAAGTGTATGGTGGTACTGTCCACACTAACATTAAAGGCCCACTATGCAACATTTTTCATTTAATTAATCCGTTTCATACTGTTTAGGATGCTAAAATGAGTCATTACACGACGAACGAACGGTGTAGAATGCGCCACCGTGGGCAATAGCGGTAGATACAGCACTTGCAATGTTCAGCAGCGCGGTCAGCCTCCAATAGAATGCAGTACAGCGGTCTTTAGAGGGAGCTTGTGAGAGAGAAAAACAGAACGTTGCTTAGCCCCTTTAATCTTGGCAGCTAACGTTCATGCATCTCTCGTATTTCAACACAATATTAGCAGGCCTAAATTGTTGTAAAGTTAAAACTAAATGGCAGAGTAACATTAGTTTTAGAATGTAGAATTAGAAAATTTAGAGTGTCCTTTCAATTTATTGGCTAGATGGATATACAAAGACTTTTTAAAGGAGCAAGTAAGAAGCTGGAGAGTGACAACAGATCTGAAGCTGAGAAGGTCTGCGTGATCAAGGTCAGTAAAGGTCTACAGAGAAAACAGGGATGAGTTTGGTTTTGCTACAGTTTAACCATTTAATTGAACTAGGAGGAACCATAGGGCACCAACGTAATAAAACACTTTCCTTGAGTTAAATATGACAAAACGTTGCAAAGTGTTTCATATTTCACCCATGGGAATGAAAAATGGCCTGTCTTAAAAATCTAGGGATGTCCCTGCGATGCCCCATCTAGTTACTGTAGTGTTCATTATTGAACGTTTATTGTGTGTTGTATCAAATGAAGGGTTCAGATGCAAAAGCCTCTAAATCCATTTTCAGAAATATTCAAAAAGGAGGTTTTAATAATATTTTATAAGAAATCAGTATAAAACTACATTTATTTTTATTCTTTATTCCATTCTTTTTATTATGTAAAAACTAATGAGATTGGATTTGGACTGAATAGATAGTTCGTCAAAATTTAAAAAATATATTTCTGTAAATTAATTGAAATGGCTTTTAGAGGCTTTTGCATCTGAACTCTTCAAATGTTCTCCTTCTTTTTCCTGCCAACCGCACTCAAACAACAGGGCTATGGATCAAAACCCACCGGACCTACAGTACTTTAATGTGTCTCTGCGCCTGAAAGTGGCTGTAGGTGAGGGGATTTATTTAATGCAAGGCTGCCCCAAGGGATTATTCTTGTTGTTGTCTCATTATAAATATCAATCTTTGATATTTGCTTTTGTGAATCTACAGAATGGTGTGGCCTGTCAATACTAAACTGCTCAACTCATTATGCCCTTTTGTTTCAAGACACAAATGTATGAAGTGGAGGCAGTGTAAATATTACATTATTCAGGCATCGGAAACTTAGAGCTATGTACCTGCGTGTCAATTGCCCCTGACAGCACAATGACTGTTGCGTGCTTCCTGAAGATATTAAAATGAATGAATGATTTAACATGCGCCTCGACTGTCTCTGTTTAGCCAGGGGGTGCGATTACATTGAATGCAAGAAAAGTATGGTGGTGGGGGGTTTGGTAAACACATTGACACTCTGTTGTTGACTATTCGGCGGGAATATCCACAATGCATGAGTCTCTAGCCTGAGTGAATTTCTGATGGAGGTGAGCTGAAATAAGCATTCGGGCTGACATGAAGAACACATTCCTGTTTTCATGGCTTTCTGCTGCCCTGATATTGGATTGCTCTGTCACTGGTGGATTTGGTTCACAAAAGATGGCTCGCAAAACCACACGTTTTTCCAAGTTTTATGTCTGTATGTACTGTAGCAAACGTAATGTTCAAGTACATTATTTATTATATAAACCATCCTCATTTTTTTGGCTATAGCTGAGATTTAACTTTCAAGTGAAACATTATAAATAAAAGACTCAGCACACATACCAAAAGATCAATCTGCAGCAATAACTAAGGTGTTAATATACTGTTAAATCCTCATTACAGGGATGTCTTATGTTTTATAAAAACATAAAATGACACCCTAATGAGGAATCACTGAATTCTAATGTACACACTGTTTACTGTATACTCATATGGCAGACTGACCTGAGAAAAACCCAACCCATCCAGGAGCTCATCTGTCAGTCTGTTCTCCCATTGACTGTAACCGACTACTGTAGGTTGGTGAAACATATACTGTACTGTATGGACATAACAAAGGCTGCAGGGATTTTAGCTGGACGGTTCCTGTGGGTAAATATTTTTTACAAAAACAAAAATGTGCATTAATATAGCTTTGCAACTAAGAACATGAATGCCACATGTGATGGTCACATACCTATGTACAGTAGTGAGGAAATGTTCAGCAGAGGTTTTTTTTTTTCACTTAACCAGTGGCTGTTGGGTTGGAGCACCTATGAGCACTTCACTGTTAAACTTTAGCTCTTTCTGGGGCGAGCCTGAACTTCTGAATTGAGTTGGCATCCACACTTTGCGGGCCGTTACCTCTATCAAGGAACATTGACCATCACTTAAACTTGGAACGTAGCCTTACTGCATAGCCTCTTCTGAAACCTCGGCTTAAATGATGCATTCAAACATACTGTCGCTCCTCCGCGTCTCACCATCACCTTCAATTCAAAGCCTCGGCTTCCTCCCCTCCATCTCTGCCACAGTCAGCAAAAGAAGTCTCTGTACCTCTCCACTCTGCACCAGTAATGATGGCTGCTGAGTTGCATGGTAAACTTATTATAGGTTTGTTCCACCACAGACCTCCCATGTGCCAGGCCATACTAGCCTAACTTATTTATCTACTTTTGCTACAACTATCTCGGCTTAAGGTCTCCAATTCTTAAGTAGACTGAGAACAATTCATAGGAGCACTATGTCAGAATCTCTATCCTATAGAGGCCCTGCAAATGACCCCTTCTCAAGATGGCACCAAAGATCTTTTAGAACCCAAGATAAAGCATTCTAGGCTTCGTCAGTGTAATCAAACAGATACTTTTCCGGTCTCCTAATTACGGACATCATAACATTAACAAATTCTCTTAAAAAGATGTTAGGCAATATACATAATTTTGTGTGTCATTTTTTTAACATTGCATGTGTGTGATACCAATAACTCATATTTTAAGACACGGGACAATTAATTTTATCAGTTAACCTAGCAAGCTAGCTTGCTAACGTTAGCACGGCAAATCGATTTGACTGGGTTACTATGGGAATATGGCTAGCGATGCAGGCTAGCTTGTTAGCACTTAAGAATTTTGGTTAAACTTAAATATTGTTGTAAACAAACTTGAGATGTAAATGTTGATTTGATCCCCTTGGGGATCAATAAAGTATCTATCTATCTATCTATCTATCTATCTATCTGATGTATAACAAGGTTGATTTTAATGAGACTGTTATTTAGTAGTTATTTATTAAGTAGGCTATGGATGGCTATGGATTCCGATTTCGTTGGTTAGCAATTAGAAAGTAATGCATATTTCTGGCTGTATAGGCTGAAATAAAGTTAGTTTTCTTCCATTCCGTTAACCTAGAAAATATATTTTTAAGCTAGTATTGATCACATTTACCTGCCTGTGGTGACAAGGGATGTAAAAAGTCCCAAAGACTTTGCTCAAATAAGGGAAATTAATGTATTGGTGGAAATGGAGTGAATTCCTACTAATTCCCCATTAAGTTTAACAGGAGTCCCTTTTACTACCGGTCTCCTAAAAAGGCGTGGCACCCTCTCAAACACTACGTCATTGATATAGGAATAATCTCCTTATGATTCGTCTCACTTCAACTGTCTCTGATGACACTGTTACCTTAGTGATTGATCTCACTCTGTGACTGTTATCGTTTCAGGCTGCTACTACACTGTCAATGTCCATCATATGGACTGTTTTGGAATTTTTGTGATGCTCTGGTAACGCTAGCGGTAGACTATCATAGTTAGTAATAAATCAAAGTTGTTCTGCATGGCCTAACCAGTAAAGTTAGCCACTTGCCCAAGGTTTCTAAACTAGTTGTTTTTAGAGTTCTTCTTTGCTTCTGTTTCTCATGGGTGTCTTTGGCTGTGGAGCACCACGAGACTATGGCCTGGGTTGCTATGATGATGGCGCTGTACGATGGCTGCCGTTAGCCGTATCTCCACTTTATTTTTCACCCTCTCTGGGCTTTTTATGTTTTTCTTTTTCATTTCTGCCACTGTACTGTAGCCTACAGGGGGCCTTGCATGTGGTTGTCACTTTGTTTGGTTCGGCGGAGTCTCTGTGAATTTGGAGGAGCTTTGTTGGTTTTGGACATTTTTTTTTTGCGAAGTGAGTGTGTTTACTTTGAATGATGCGTTGCGACCGACCGTCGTTTTCTCTGTCTGCCCTGCCGTCTTTGTCTGCGGAGCTTGGAGGAGGTCAGGCGGAGACCCGTCGTGAGTGTTGGATGTGGAGGGCTGCGGAGGTTGCCTATGGAGTGGAGGACAGGAACTCACGGGAGGGCCGTGTTTGGAGGAGGGCAGCGCTGCCTGCAGATCGGCTGCTGTCCAGTGGTCTCCGACGCGATGTCATCCCCTACTTGGTGTCGCTCCTGTGTCCCGACTTCAGCTGCGAATCCACGACCTCAAAGTCATCTTAGCTCGCCTTCTGCATGGATCCTGAGTCCTGTTTGTTTGAATGAACTATTTATTTACAGTGGCTAAATGGCAATGGCTATTTATTTTGGTTTCTTCTTTCCCTTTATCCATCTTCTCTTCAATGCAATTTCACTGCATGTTTTGCGTTAGTGACTCATGTATGTGACAAATAAACTCCTTGAATCCTTGAATCCTTGAGACAATACTATTGTAAAAGGCACTGTTTAAATGCAACTGAGTTGAATTGAATTGATGCTGAAGCAGGAGAAAAGGGGCTGTGGGCTCCTGATTAAGATCATATAGGCGCCCTCCTGTGTGCTTGTCCTACCAGTGCTGTCCGCTCCCTGGGGCTCTTGGATCCCTGCGTAATTGATTCTATGGTTAATGCTGACGCTCAGACACACGTGGGAGCTCTCCAGGATGTCCTTGTCGGCGCTGGCAACAATTTGGGATTCCTCCCTTTGCGCTCGCCTGATTCCCCTTGCACCCTTGCTGTGGGGAAATCGACTTGGGATCGACATGTCATCCCCACCCCTGCCGCACTCTGCACAAGGAGAGGAGAGAAAAATCAACAGCACTAAAGCCTGTGGGAGGCGCCTTGAGTGCATGATTGATGCATTCCATGTACACCACAGTCATTAATTTATTTCCCGTTGCCTCATAGATCTGTAATTATCTCCCATCGAATGGCTGAGGAGTCCAGGTCCTTGCAGGGGTGACCCAAGAGCTGTGTGCTCCATTATGGAGAATAGAGACGTGGACAGTAATAATGAAGCTGGATGCAGGCCCGAAGAGTTCCAGATGTTTCCTTGCAACAGTCTGTTAAGCACAGACATGCACAAACTTTAGATTATGAGGAAAAATAAACTAGATGAATGGAAAGATCTCAATGGAAAGACGCAATGTACAGTGAAGTGATTGCGCTGTGTTGAAAGGGAGACTCCAGAGGTCACTAACTGTATGCATTCTGGCTTGGACCTCAAGTGCCACTTCCTTGGATGTTCCCAGAGGGGGTTTAGCTTTAATTGCGACTCACACTGGACTAGATCACACAGCGCTGGCACTGTTGCTACCGGGGCTGGAAGGGCTGGGTGCGATGGCAGCGTGTGTGCGCCTGTCTCAGGATCCGAGCACGGTGTGATAGCAGAGGGGTGCTGTGAAATTCAAAGGCACCCCTCCACACACACACGTCTCCCTCTGCTGTAACCTCTGCTCATTAAAAAATAATTAGCCTCATTAGCATTTTCTGCCCCGTTATTTTCAACGTGGCTACCACAGGGAAGAGAGGTGAGAGCAGTCTTGTTTTCTCACTCAAGTAGCGCGAACACGAGTTACATTGAGATGAGTAACTTTTGAGAAAGAAATTTGTGCAACTTTGAAAATACTATTAAGTGTCACCTCAGACATGCAGGACATAATATCGATTGGTTTGACCTCCTTTCCATCATATATCTGCTTGATTCTCTTTGTTTCCATCATGTATGTGTTTTGATGCTTTAGGACATTGTTATGACACTGTTATATATGTGTAATAATGGACAAAACAATATTAGCTATTGCCGTTTTGGTCAGAGAACTAATACAACTAATTTTATTGCATGTTAACAAGAGCAGGGTATGGTGTTAGAAGTCTAAATTCCAGAAATGATTTGTGGGTCTCTGACGTAGAAGGTTAGTGTTATACTTTCTGAGAGGAAAAAAAACAAACAAACAAACAAAATAAAATCATTTCCATCACAGTCAGAGCTGGATATGAGGAGTGATGAAAAATTAAGTTGTAAATGACTGTTTTGAAAGGCTGTGTACAGAGCAAAGGAAATGTCATTACGGAGGAGAAGCTTCAAAGACCTCCAAACCTACTGACAGGGTGGCTGCTCCTTTAAGAGTTGATGTGCTGCTGCTCTGTCAAAATCCAAATAACATATTAAACATGTTGCGAGTGTGCCTTTGTTAGGGTCTCATCTTGCTTTCAAAAAGCTGTCACATTTGCATTCCCCCGTGCGACATAGCTCTATAATCTAGTAGCACAGGTATGCCAGAAGCAGTCTCTATAATGTTCAGCTTTTGGTGAGTGCAGCTGCCTCAAGATAAGGGGGCTGGGGGGACTTATGCCATGTTTTGGCACAGTTCTCCGAGAACAGTGGAGATTACTGTCTTAGATTTAATGCCTGATTCCATTCTTCCCATTGAAAAACCAATACTGCAATTTATTAGCAGAAATTATGCACTAGAGAATTTGAAAAATGGCTGACTTTGTGTAACCCTCACAGCTGATATGTAATGCAGCAAACGTTACATTACCATTCAAGTATAAGCAAATTTCATTCAGCTGGAGGTTTCCAGCGACATATTTAAACGAGGAGAAAAAAAAAGAGAAGGGCATTTGCATAAGACGGATGAGACAGTTTGTTCGTAAGGGTAAGTCTGCGTATGAATGCACGGGGCTTAAAGAAAACCAGAGACTGACTGATCACACGCTGTGGAGTCATGATAGCCTGTGCCTGGGCTACCTCTAATGACCTCTCAATCAGTCCCCTTGCTTTTTTCCCTCATGTCCTATTTGTCTCACCCCCCATCAGCTTGCCTTTTTTCTCCTGTTTGGTTGTTTAATAATAGAACAACATTAACCACTCAATGAGCCTCCTCATCAGGCTGACTGTTGATGTTGATTATTAACCTTCCACCAAACCATCAATTAATCCACTTAGAGGTCGTGCTGAGCCGGGGCGGGGTGGTGCGGTGTGAAGCAGAGCACAGCCAGGCGCAGCCGGACTGGAGCACTGGGGCTGAATCCAAACAGCCTGATATGAGCAGCATTTGGGCCCATTAGTATTCAGCTCGGCTCAGGGTGCGCGCGCGTGTGTGTGAGTAAGTGTGTGTATGTGTGAGTTAGTGTGTGTGGAGACTTAATTTGTTACATATGTCATGTACCCAGTGCAATCCTGGCACGCATTATAGCTGGTTCCTCCGGGACTAAATCCCCCACCTCACCCCACACTTACACACACCCAACCCCCTCAATCCAACTAGCCCTACCCAGACCAGACCTAGTACCTATCTCACCCCCAACCCCCCACCACAAGGGAAGGAGTAGAGAGTGGGGAAAGAATTAAGAAATTAAAATGATGAACAGCTTAGTAGCTCAGGCTTTGCCCAAGTATGGAAGGCTAGGAGATTCATGTTCCTGACATTAGCGTTGTTTATAGGGTCTGGATTAGGATTGTGTTTTCACACAGAAAAGATTAGCATTTGGGCTATTCATCTTGTTTGATTGATGAATCATTTCAGCTAAATGAATTCCTATAAAAAGAACAGAAGACTGGGAAGACATAATTACTGTAATCTCTTAACGGGTATTGTTGTGATTACCAGTTTTAGAGAGAAACATAGTTTGAGCTCACACACTTTTTTGTTGACAGAGTGAGTATTTCACCACATCAGAACAATTACACCTGTTTGTATGTTAGTAATGTCAATGCTGGTTCAAGTTTAGTATAAGCAGAACTGATTGGGAAGATAATGACTTGAGCAAAATACAAGTGGCTTAATGACAGTTTTACTGTAAGTACTTCATACTGTGGGGATCTGGGGATAAAGTGGCTTTGTTTTGCTTAGTAGACCTCCAATTTTTTATCAATGCTTGTTTTTTTTGGGATAACACCATGATCACACTAAGACGGCATACACAAACCATTGCATATACATGTACTGTAAATACAATTAATCCCTAGACAAGATTATAACAAAAGCATATAGATTTTTCCTGGACCTGGATCTAATGTAACTAGAAAAAGTACAATGTTTTATGTTTTTTTATAAGTGCTGATCCCAGTGACTTAAAGTCCATTTCAACTACGTCAATGTAAACGGGGTTCTGGACACTGTCAGGTTGGATCTGGAAGCTGCTGTTATGACAACAGCTCCAATATGAAGGGAGTCAGTGTAAATAGTTACGTCTGACCAAGAGGTAACCTCAAGTGTTAAGGTGAAATATGTGAAGTCTGTTTAAATTAACTTCACTAATGAACTGTAAAGTGTGCATGTATATATATTCAGATGCATCGTTAGAAATATGCAAAATCAAGCAGTTTAAGCAATCACTATCAAGGTGCAAATTGAAAGGTATTACCAGAAAAATCTATCCAAAACAATTAAACTTGAATTGATAATGAGGTTTCAAAATATATTTCTGTGAATTCATTACAAAAAGTCGTCTAAAACTATATTTAAACCAAGGTACAAGGTACACACACGTACACACACAGAGAGAGAGAGAGAGAGAGACAGACACATTGTTTGGTATAGTCTTGGAGGGACGCACAATGACACACACTCTCTCTCATCATTGTCTTATCTGTCCACTCCGGTCACAGCCACCTGCCAGTCTTAGCCCCACTCGTACGGTGAGATGGACATCTCTTTGGCAACTCTGATGGATGCCCACCCCACAGCAGGCCATCTAAACACGTCCTCCTTCTTCCCGTGCTTACCCACTCGGAATGCTGTCGGCTGCTCTATCTCTCTTCTTTCTTTCAATCGTTTTCTCTCTCTTTTACTCACTTGTCTTATCCCCCCTTTCGCTCTCGCACACACATACCTCTCTTTCTCTATCCATCTCTCTCTTTCTCTCTCACTCTCTCTTTCTCTCTCGCTCGGTTATTTACAGATGAGCAAAAGACAGGATTGGGAATACCTAGATTGCTATTGGTGAACATTTGTCTTTAGGGACAGTTTTCACTTTGATGTGACATTGGCACATCAATGCCTTTAGAGACCTAGCCCTTCTCAGGATGGATAAACAGTCCTCTATTTCACCGGCTTGACATGCTCTCACTTGTCCTAAAAGCAAACACCATTTTTCTTGTTCATACTCTTGATGGCAAGTTTGGTGTGAGGCGTTTATGTTTATCACCCTGGAACTAGACTGAAAAAATTCATTGGTTTTGGAATGGTTAGTTTTCTATATCAATGTTTTATATTTATATTATATATATATGTATATATATATATATATATATATTCGTATATGGGTATGTGTGTGTGTGTGTGTGTGTATCTGTGTGCTCATTATTCATGATTGTCATGTAAAGTGTAAATATGCAAATATATGACTTTATGTACTAATACTGTATAACAATACATATATGAATATTGTAACGAACTGAGCTTTGCAGTCTGTGTTCTGGACTCCCATAATGCTGTTCAGTGTATTTCATGCCAATACAGTTAGTTATACGTGTTAAAGTGTGTGTTATAAGTTACCACTTCAGTAGGAGATGTGTATTTTTCTGGAGTAATCAACCTAATTGGTTCCAAATGCACAGTGTGTGGTTCACCTCCCTTGGTGAACAGTAGTGTGCTGGTATAAGGGCAACATATCTGTTAAAACTATCTACTGAATTAATAAACTACAGCAATTGAGATTTCTCGTCAGTTTCCTCATTTGTTACATTGGTGTCAGAAGTGGGATGGCGACCCCTGCTGGGTGAAAGGATGACATCGCAAACATTCCTCTTGATGCAACTTTCCGGCCGAGACGACTCTTCGACAGCACCGTGGCCCACGACCATCTGCTAGGCCCAGCAGATAGAGCCAGCCTGCAGCGCAGCTTCATCGGAGGAGATTACCTTCAGGCACGGGAGGTAATGGGCAAGGCTGAAGATGTTATGCCGCCACTGGAACCGACCTCCTGTGAGAACAAGGAGGACCGGTCAGCACCGGGTACGACAGCAGAGAGAGAGGGACGGCCTAACACCAAATTACCCCGTTACAACGGTGAAAGTCCACTGGCAACGTACTTGGTCCAAGTCCGGCTGGCCGCTAAACGAGCTGAATGGCTGGACGGCGGAAAAGACCGGTGTACAAGTGGCGTTGGCTTTGGAAGGGAAAGCACTACAGGTGTTGGAAGATCTTCCGCCGGCGGAGCAAACAAGCTGGACAGCGATCGAAGCGGCCCTACAACAACGATATGGCCGGAGGATCTTCACAGAGGATGCCCGTGATCAGCTCGCTTCCAGGCGGTGAATCAAGGAAGAGAGATTGGGCGAGTTCACAGCTGATCTGCGACTATATGCACAGCGGGGCTATCCAGGCTTTAGTCCAAGCCAGCAGGAAGAGATGGCACTGCAGGCGTTCGTGCGAGGCATCTACCCGGAGCGGCTAAGAGAACATCTCCGCCTGAACGTCCCTAGCTCGCTATCCGCGCCGCTCGAAGAAGCCGAGCGAGGAGAACACATCCTGTGCACTGCAGAACCAAAACACCACGTCCGCCTAGCAGTGAGAGGAGACGAGGAGGAGTTGGAGGCGACACGTCAAGTCTTGGCACAACCACTACAGCGCCACCAGCGAGAGTGGAAGAGACCGGCTAGGAAGGATGGATGTTACCGCTGTGGCCCTGCCCCTGCACCTCTCACCCCCGCACCTCAGTTAAACTAATAAGGGGTGGCATGACGGGAGGGTTGCCACCTTCAAGTTCTACTACCTCCCTGGCGTTAGACTGTGTGCGTCTGGGCCGGCTTGGTCAGACAAAAGGGCTCTGTGGACTGCTCGTTAGATGCGACAAAATGCCACGCACTGATCGATACCGGCTCCACTATTTCGCTGGTGCGCTCCGGCCTCTTACCCGGCACCCTAACGGCCAGACCCGATGGCTCGGAAGGAACAAGGACATGCATCACCACCGTAACGGGAGAGCGAGCTGAACTGTACGGCATGAAAGCGGTGAGGGTGTGCATTGACGGGGAGACAGTGAGTTGTCAGTTATGGCTGGCCGGCATCCTAGATGAGTGCATTCTCGGCCTGGACGTGCTAGAGAGTTGGGGGGCTGTGGTGGATCTTCCGCGGCTCGCGCTTCATGTCGGAACGAGCAGTGTGACACTGCACACAGAGGGAAGGACGGGGGCTAAAGTGAGAGTAGCACAAGCATCAACAAGCATCAGACTTCATCCCCGCCGATTGCCGATCACCAAGCGACAGGCAGCAGAAGACAAGATCAGGGAGATGGCCGCAGCTGGAGTAATAGAGCCAAGCAACAGTCCGTGGGCTGCACCGGCTGTGCTCGTCCGTAAGAAGGACAACTCCTGGCATTTTTGTGTCGACTACAGACGCCTCAACCAGGTGACTAAAGCTGGATTTATTCTTCTGCGTTGCGTCGTTGCAAACCTTCGCCGACACTACGCAAACACCTTTCGTGCGCATGAAAAAAATCCTGACTTCGCGTCAAAGTGTCGCCGACACGGTACGCAGACCGACGCATACGTCATGGATTGTGATTGGTCCGCTTTACATCAATTCCAGTTCTCCGCCTTTCCAGTGCGTTGTGTGTACAAGACCGGCATTTTTGAACTTACATAAATGGCCTTATAACTACCCATTCACCTGACAAAGACAGTTGACCATAGAAAGTAATGACCTGATAACTATGCTTATTAACCAGACAAAGCTTCCCATCAACGCATCCGACACAGTTTGGGAAGTTCCACAGTCAGTAGAAATCTCCGGCTATCGTTTCCCACTGGTTAGTTGACGGACAGGGCAAAAACTCGGGCTGCAGTGTTGTCCACAACGCTTGCAAACCTCTGACACAATAGATGACACTGTTGATGAGGCCAGCTTGTAGCTTGCCGCTAGCTACAGCCTGTTGATTTGCACCAGAAGCCAATACTCGCAACGCAAAGTCCGGAAAACACACATGCAAAGGACCCTTTCTAAACTCAATAACCCCCTAGCGTTGTGGCAGTGAACTGCCACGCGCAGCAATTACGCGGACGCAGAGGTATAAATCGACCACGGAAGTATAAATCAAAAACGTCGGCGAAGGTGTCTGCGACAGTGTCTGCGACGACGCGACGCAGAAGTATAAATCCAGCTTAAGAAGGACTCTTATCCCCTCCCCCGCATCGACAATGCATTAGATAGCATCGCCGGCTCCCACTGGTTTAGCTCGCTGGATTTACGTAGTGGCTACTGGCAGATTGAATTAGCCCCCGAAGCTCGGCCAAAGACTGCATTCACAATCGGGCGGGGGCTGTGGCAGTTCCGGGTACTTCCATTCGGCTTATGCAACGGGCCAGCAAATTTTGAGCGGCTGATGAAGCGTGTTCTGGCAGGCATTCCATGGGAGTGCTGTGTAGTGTATCTTGACGATATACTATGTCACGCAGCGAGTTTTCCCAGTGCAATAGATAACTTAGAGGGATTGTTCAGTGCCATACGACATGCCGGCCTGAAGTTGCATCCGAAGAAATGCCACTTGTTCTGGAAGCAGACCGGGTTTCTGGGCCATGTCGTGGGGGCTTCCGGGGTGTCCACGGATCCGGTGAAAGTGGAGTCGGTGAAAAGCTGGCCAGTGCCACGTGATGTCCCCGAGCTTCGGAGCTTCTTGGGCCTGGCGTCATACTACCGACGATTCATCCGAGACTTTGCTACAGTCGCCAGCCCGCTCCATTGCCTGACGCACAAGGGACAGCTATTCGAGCTATTCCAGCGGCTGCGGAGAGTGTTGTGCGAAGCTCCAATACTCGCATTCCCTGACTGTCGACGGCCATTTATCCTAGACACCGATGCGAGCGATGTGGGTGTCGGTGCAGTGCTCTCCCAAGTGGGGGAACAGGGCGAACAGGTGATCGCATATTTCAGCCGCGCACTTGATCGCACTGAGAGGAATTACTGCGTAACCCGCCGGGAGCTGCTCGCAGTGGTACTGGCTGTGCGCCACTTTCGGACCTACTTGTACGGCAGACGGTTCCTTCTGAGAACGGATCACTCACCTGGCTGCTGAACTTCAAGGAGCCCTTTCCAGGCGTCCGTGTGAGGTGATCCAGTGTCGGCACTGTTTGCGTCGAGAGGAGAAGCGGGTGGCTGCTCCACCACACCACGATCACTGCGTCGGAGAGAGGGAGGTAGCCGCTGGTTGTGGTCACACCGGCGGAAGTTGAGAGCATTCAGCGAACAGTAACACCCAAGGGTCTGGGAGCAACGTGCCACAGCCCGCCGCTATGGCGCACCCCTGCAGAGCAGTAACTGGAGCCACTCTGACCCCGGTGGACGCAATGTCTGTGTCGGAGCTCCAGAAGGCACAAATGGAGGACACTATGCTCGGCCGGGTGTGGGCATGGGTTGAAGCGGGTCAGCGACCAGCATGGGCCAACATATCAGCACTCGACCCAGAGACTAAAGCGATCTATTCACAGTGGCCGGGAATCATAGCACGCCACGGGCTGTTGTATAGACACTGGCGAGCCCCGGATAGGCAACCGGACATCTTCCAGCTGCTGATTCCTGTGGGACTGAGAGCTCGTGTACTGAAACAGGTGCATGGGGCAGTGGGGGCGGGCCATTTCGGCGTTGCTAAGACGCTCCACCGGCTGAGAAGTCGTTTTTACTGGCCGTTGATGTGGTGGGGCCGCTGCCACTAACGGAGCGGGGAAATCGCTATGCGCTCGTAGCAATGGACTACTTCACTAAATGGCCAGAGGTGTATGCCGTGCTGGATCAGAGTGCCTCCACGATGGCGGAAAGGTTGGTCACCGAGATGTTCGTCTGGTTTGGAGCACCAGAAGAGCTCCACAGCGACCAGGGGCTGGACCTTGTGATGTGTTGGAGAAATTGTCTGACGTAGTCTACCGGGTCAGAATGATCAGGCACAGGAGAGTCGTGGCTCTCCACTGTGATCGACTGGCCCCGTACCGACCCTTAGCACCAGCCGAAGGACAAGAGGACGGCGATGAGGTTGGAAATTGCGTCAGTGGAGCGGTGGTCGAAATGCCGGCCACTGCGCCATCTTCGCCAGCAAGCCACTGGCGAGTCGGCTGGGCGCACTCCACGTCGACGTCGCCTGCCCGCTAGGCTCATGGACTGTGTGAGGTAAGACTCGAGTCGATGGAACGTTGACTCGGTCTAGGGGGGCTGTGTAACGAACTGAGCTTTGCAGTCTGTGTTCTGGACTCCCATAATGCTGTTCAGTGTATTTCATGCCAATACAGTTAGTTATATGTGTTATAGTGTGTGTTATAAGTTACCACTTCAGTAGGAGATGTGTATTTTTTGGAGTAATCAACGTAATTGGTTCCAAATGCACAGTGTGTGGTTCACCTCCCTTGGTGAACGGTAGTGTGCTGGTATAAGGGCTGGGAGATTGGCCGGAAACAACATATCTGTTAAAACTATCTACTGAATTACTAAACTACAGCAATTGAGATTTCTCGTCAGTTTCCTCATTTGTTACAATATAATATATGAATGCAAATGCCAGATCTCTTGACTGCCTTGTTAAGTATCTCTGTGAGGACATTGAGGTAATGGGGCATTGTGCTGATGAAATGTATGTATCAGGAATGAATTTGTACGTGCTTGTAAACTTTAACGCAGCAGTAATACTCATCTCAAGTCACGCACGGAGGAAAAATATAATTCAACTTGTAATTCAACTTAATGAATCGGTACATGCTGTCAAGGCAGAGCAAATCAGTTTAATCTTAATGACCATCTTTAATTTAATCAATGCAGTCCGGTTTACACAACATCCTTTAAAAAAAAATCCTTCCTGATAGAATATGACTTGGCTGACTCTCAAGGTGTTGTGAAAGATAGTGATGTGAATAACTTATTAGATATGATATCCTTGACCTTTCTGTGTGGGAAGACATTTCTACCACATGATGATTTAAAGGCCAAAGATGAGAGAACAGACTGGCACAGTGTGGAATTTGGACCCACAACTAATGTCATTATGTGGGGGTCCCCATCCCCTGCTACTTCAGATCTATGTCAGCCAAGTCAGTGAACCATCTCATACTGATTTCAGAACAATTTGAACCTTCCACTCTGTGCTTACTGTGGCTTGTTGTTAACTGATATTTAGTCATATTTACATTCTGCAGTTAGTGTGAATGAGGAGAACTGCACTGGAGAGATGGGTGTTGTTACATGGAGGTAATTCTATGAGTTCTGTTTTGGTGGTGTCATCTATCTGTGAAGTCTTGCGCATGGCAGCGTTAATGGCATAGAAGTTGGGAAACAGATTAAAATCAAATGACAGGTGGTAATGAGAAAGCTTCTGATGCTTCCTCCTAGCCCACCTGGCTTACAGAGGTCATGCTCATCATACCTTTGGCTGGTCAAGACCACATAAAAGACATCACCTTTCACTAGACAAATTTTCAGCAGACTGAAGTTTTTTTTTTACAATTCACAGCCAAGGTGTTAACTTCAAAATTTTTAATTGAAGGGTAACAAATGCTCAGTGCATGCCCTGAAGCGACATCTGCATAATTGCATTTTAAGACGAAAGCAAAACAACTCAGTTGTGGATGCTTTTTATCAATATTAATATAAAATGATATAATTCCTAAAAAAGCTTAATTCATAAGGTGTTATGAATGTATCATAATTCTTTATCTTTATGATTATGATTACGATTATGATGCTTTATGAATGCTGGGTTCACAGAAAGTTACAGCTTCTTGTTCCAAGTACTTGGTTCCATGCAATGATGACAATGTTAAGCTAAAGGACGCTTGAAAAAATGGTAAAACTTCAAATTACAATATAACAATATAATTCAGTATCTGAGCAGTCATGGCTATCCATAAACACATGGGTCTTTGTAACGTTTATAATTTATAGTCTTTTACAGTTTTTTTGTTTAAAGGCACACAGGGTATAAACGTGTCACATAGTGTCCCCTGCCTTGACATGATATGATTTAATAAAGACGGCCTCAAAGGCAAGAGCCATGATATTTCCAACAGCTCATGGGGGGTGTCAAAAGGGCGACAGGTTTTTATGAACCTTTATGATCTCACGTTGGGATTACATGCTGTGGGTATTGTTTTGTGTGACCTTGACCTCATATCACATTCTCAATTCATTTCATTCTCACATTAAGCATCAAGTGTGTGTGTGTGTGCGTGTCTGTGTCTGTGTGTGTGCGGGTGTGGTGTGTGCATGTGTGTGTGTGTGTGTGTTAGTGGTTGCACAAAGGCACCATACTGCCTATACTTTCTGTGAGCTCACACTACGATCCAGTTTTACAAGACCCTGAGATACAGTAGACTGTTCCATGATTGGTACTTTTACAGTATGAAGAGATTACTGTACTATGTCTGTGCTTATGCTGCTGTTCCTGCTGCTGGCCTTCACTGGCTTTATTCTGATATTTACACCAAAGCCACTTTGATGCTTGTACTTAATCTTGACATTCAGCATTTCACAGACATCATCATCCAATGCCATATGGAAGAAAAAAAAACACAATTTTTCCTGAATATGTGTGTTATGGGTGTTCCACACATAAAGCCATCCTCTGCTTTGACTTGGACAGGTGGTTGTACATGTAATTTGTTTGGAAGCAGGTGAAGGGTGGCTGCATTGTGGGGTGGATAGCACACCGAGGCAGAGAATTTCTGAACTGGAAGGTCACAGTAAAAGCCCTCATTAATGGGTGCTTTATTAGGCAGTGGGACGCTGGCACGCCCTCCAGAGTGCAGGCAGAATCCAATTTGCATGATGGCATCACCTGAGGGGAGGGTGGAGGAGGCATCCCCCTCTTAAACCCTTAGTTATTATATTGTAGCCTACCCTTGAATAGTGGCCTCCTCTGGAGATCCTTTTTTTTACCCTCCTGACCTCATTCATGGCCTGTCATAGAGAATGACCCAATGTGTCATAACAGCATATCCTTGCTATTGGTTAGTTAATTACAGAAAAGGGCTGGTTGTTAGAAAAGCACTGCTGCTGCAGTGGTCCTTAGTGACAGCCTGCTAAGCTGTGATCTCTGTCTGGCTTTTGGAGAGAATTTTTCTTTTTTTCTTTTTTGCCTTACAACAATGGCTGAATTGACAACAGTCCCTGTGAGCAATAAATACTTATTTTGCATGTGATTTTCAAAAATGTATTGTGTGTATTGTGAAAGTGGAACTTTCTTTCAGCAATGAACATTTTAGCTGGATACTTATCTGACTGGATTTCTTACATGTCATGTTTTTGTCATATGATGTAATGTACACTTTTAGTGTGAGTGTGCTCGAGCGTGCTTAAGCATGTAGTGTTTGACTGACAAAAATGCATTACTGTATGTCATCAGATATTAATGTACATTTTGTCTCACCTTTTTAAGGACTGTACAGTTGAAACAAACTGCATCAGAACTGGCTACCTCAGGCAGCTTAGGTTTCTCACACACCTGCACAGGATTCAAGCCACGCTCCTGAGTCGTTCTAAGGTGATTCCTCATTTGAGGCTCTGGCTTGTCTTATTTGGCCAAACTGTGCAGCCGAGTCCCCAACCCCAACCACCCACCTCTCTCTCTCACACACACACACACACACACACACACACACACAGACAAACTCATTCTATACTGGAGGCCTCACCTTTGGAGTGAGAGGAGCTGTCATTGTGCAATCCTCCCAAACTTTTTTCCCCGCGGTAACGAGCTAAGATGGGAGCGATCGTGATCTAATGGAGCGTGATTGAATGAGAAATAATTGAATTAAGCTGGGGCAAATCCTCACAGGGGGAAGAAATAAATCAAGGCAAGGCGTCTCAGCTGTTGACTGACAATGAGACACAGTTTAGGGCTGTTTTTTGTCCATTTCACTCACATCTGACAGATGCACCTTGTATGAATTCCTCACAATGTGTGTGCATGAGTGTGTGGATGTTTTTTTTTTTTTAAACCAAACCGAGTCGACTGGAAAATCTGCGGCGTATTGCCACTGCATTTTATCACTAGTTTTATGAGGCCTTTGAGCCATAGCAGTGGAGCTCTGTGTGATCTTTTTACAAATCACTGCCTCTGTCATCCATCCCTGCAGCCTGTCAGGTTAAAACTATGGGCATGTTCATGAAGATCAGCACCTTTGCAAATTGAGAGGTATATATCAAAGAGCTACTGAAGCAGTAGTGGCTGACGGCCCTTTGCTAGTCTGTAAAGAATGTAATCAACAGCCTAAAAGCAATAAAATATCATTTGACATTGCTAACAAAATAGCATTGGCATGATGCAGACTTTCCACTTATATTTCAACTGTGCCATGTTGTTTGATGTTTGATCGAAAATATGTCAGTGTATCAGTGTATAAAATCACTCTTCAGTGTCCTATATTCACTTAAGATCACATTTCAGTGTCCTGTATTTATAAATTCATGTGCATTATCATACAAATTTGGCATGTCAGCTTTAACAACACTCGAAATGTCCCATTTCTTCACACAACTTAGTTTTCTTGTTCAGTGACCAGCTAGAATATATGTATGGATTCCGTCATTGAGCTGTTGTTTTTGCACCTATTTCTATGTGAGGAATTATGAGTAATTCTTCCTGTAATACAAAATTGCGGAAGTTCTTGTGAATACTACTCCATAAAACTCCTATATTACTTTATTTACCAAAATTTTTCTTGTAATGTGTATCTAATGAAATAATAGAGGACTACTCACCATCTGAGAGACTGAAAACCTGCCTTAGGCAGTTGGGTTAGCCCCTTGAGCCGTCGGAACTGACCAAGGTTTCTTCCTTTACCATTACAAGTAAAAACAAAAAACGCTGCTAGGGAGTTTTTCCTTGCCCCTGTTGCTCATTGGGCCTCTTGTGTTCAGCGCTTTGTAACATGCCTTTTGTAAAAATACGCTATATAAATAAAATGGAATTGAATAAAACTAAGTTTATACACCTATACTGCAGTATCCCTGATATTACTAAATACAGAACAGCATTTTAAAATCTCCCTCTCTATAAACACACATGGCCATGTTCATGTTCTCTTACACCCTGGCTCTTGTATCTGTCCCTCTCAAAGAGGATTCTTCATGCTCTAATTAGGTACATGCTGGTAATACTGTATGTCTAGCCCCTCTCCCAGCGGTGTGGGCTGCTCACTTATGGGCTGCTCTCATCATTGTGTCCAGGGCAGCTTTAGCTTGCTCGCGTCTACTGAAAGAGGTCGAGATCATGTTCCCACATTGACTGCACCAAATCCAATCTCACGGTGTTTTTGTTGTGATGATGGTTGGGGGGGGGGGGGGGGGGTCTGCTACACTTGCTTACACATACTGGCCTCTTTGAAATGAAAGGAGCCATGTTTTTGTCCCTCCTCATCACCATGGGTGGGAAAGTATGGAGTCACTCTGTTAGTCTTTCAGTTTAAGGTGGGGGAAGATTAGCATGTGGAGGGTATGAACAGAGAAAAAGAGGGAGTGATAGGAGTGAGAAAAAGAAAGAGAGAGCGAGACAGGGGGTATGATGATGGGGCGCAACTGTGTGAAGGAGCAAATAGGGCCCCTGTCTTTCAGTGGAGCCATTGAACCATGCATGCGTACACACTCACTCTATCTCACACACACACACACACCCTGCAGGAGATGAAACCACTGAGATACAAAAGCTCCAGACTAAAAAAAAAAACATCTCTTCCCTCTGTCTTTCAGTCTCACTTAGATCAATAGGAGGCGAATGATAGCAGGGGGTAGACACTTGGTGCTCCAGTGTTGGTGACATCTGCTACCCATCACCAGGAGACTTGATTGATTGAAGACACAGTCAGTCTCCCAAAGAGAGCGCCAGTGAAAAGCAGAATAGAGGGGAAGGAAAACACAGAACAAAACCCCAAAAGAGCAGCGATGTGGTTTCCAACACTCCCCTCGCCACAATCTCAGATGGCATTGATGCAATATCGCACTTTTTTTTTCACTTAGTGCCATTTGTGCGAGGCTGGTGTGCGTCCTGTGATTCTGTGAGGATGACACAATGAGTCATCCTTCACCTTTGACCCCAACATACAGTTTTCCCCTGATATACCACCTCTTACCATATCGCTCTCGAACACACTCCGTATTTCACGGATATTAGATGCTCTTAAACAGCACCCCTACACATGCATACACACACACTTTCTCTCTCTCACACACACATAGAACACTTCAAACACAACCCACTCACCAAAGTGTGAGAAAACGGGGGAAAGGGAGCGAAATCTTCACCTAATTATGGAGTTTCATAAAGCCAGTCCAGGAGGGATGCTTATTTTCACCTCCTTTGGGCAGATAGTCTTGCTGCGTGACAGGCAGGCTCACTGGCAGACATAAACACACACATTTAGTGTTGTCACACTCATTACGTGGTGTCACCTTGCGCGCTCAAGACTGCTACAGAATCTACTAATGTAGTGCTGCAGTAGTGGAGATACATGCCCTATACACACACAAAGAAGGTTATGGTCGCCTTGCCAATCAAAGTAAGGCTACTAAAACATGCATACATAAACAGCATGCATCATGTCAACACCATATGTCTAAAACTATTAGCTTTTACAAAACAGGAATAAATATTTAGGCCTCAGTTTCTGGCTTTGACAAGGTGCGGAGCACTGGGCTTAATCATGAATCATTGTCTTCAATATTAACTCTGGTGTAGTGTCGGACTCTGACACCACCGCCCATTGATTTTGATTCAGGTCTGTTTTGTTTTAGTTGTCTGTCGCTGGTATCAGGCTATATGCTGTGTTTACTGCATGCTGTGCACTGCAACGAAATTGTCATATTCGAAAATACTCTGCAATTATGTCAGAATCGTTGTACAAAGGCCCTTTAAAGCACATGTGATTCAGATCCAGGATCCAGAACTGTTTGTAACATGAAGCCAGAATGAAGGTGCAGAATATTGACCGAATGCAAATACTGTCTCTGTGCAGTTAATGGATCATACCAACCACACTTGCCACTTAGGCCAAGGTGATAAGGTCCTTCATGTTCATGACCACTTCTAGAGACATATATCTACAGTGTGGCTGTCCCTCAGATAAAAATAATGTTGTTCCATTCACTCTGCTAAATAATAATATTCCTTTTATAATAATATTCCTTTTATGTTACTTGTTTCTTAGCAGTTGTGCAGTTGATCAGCTACATTCTTAACAAGTTTCAAGATCAGTCTTATACACTCCCTGACTATCCATGGTGACAGCTTCAGTGTAAATAATTGTACTTCATTGACCAGCAGACAAGACATTATTCTATGTAGACTATATGTATTCTGTGTAGACTGTTGAACAAAAAAAACCTTTCTGAATTTGATTACTTACTAACAGAAGATAACAATTGTCTTTCAAATCCACAATTTCCAGGCCACTGTGTTAGCCAGGTTCCTTAAATGCTACACATTAATTACAATAGCACTGCATTACACGGG
Source organism: Limnothrissa miodon (assembly GCA_017657215.1). Taxonomy (NCBI): domain Eukaryota; kingdom Metazoa; phylum Chordata; class Actinopteri; order Clupeiformes; family Clupeidae; genus Limnothrissa; species Limnothrissa miodon. The sequence goes on from JAGFZM010000061.1 coordinate 3,278,675, forward strand.
AAACTGACCCTGAGCCCACAGCCAAGCTTTCCTGATGACGGCCCTAAATGGCATGCAAGCAGCTCTTCCATAAATGGTAATGGATTATTCTGGATCTTGCCTCAACAAGAGTGTTGACCTTATTCTTAAATATCTATGCATGTAACTGTAGTCTTTGTCTCCTGAAGCAACCATAATTATGTGAGTTACTATGCTTGTTTTCTTTTCTAAGCTACATTATGGGATTTGAGGGGGGCTAATTATTGGACAATCTACCTCAAAGGTACACTGAAACCCCTTCGTACTAGCATCATACATTCTACCCCTGCTGTCACCCTTAAGCAACTCTCCCACCCACTACCTACTCCACCTCAGCTAGCACCTACAGTACTACATGTCTATCCTCAGGAGTACCTGGCCCACCCCTGACTCTCCTGCATGACCCCTGGCAGCTGGGTAAAGCCCTTAAGCTGTGGCGCTGCCCAAGGTTTCTTCCCTGGTTGAATTTTTTCTTGCCCCTGTTGGTCTTGGGTGCTTCTCGTTAATGTGTGGGAGTATTATCACCTGTATAATCCCTCCCTTTCCGCAATATGCACTTTATCCTTTGCACATAATATACAACAGGCATATATAGACAGACAAATGCATACCTTTTAGTGGAAAAAAATCTCTGTAACAATGTTTATCTAACTCGTCTCAGCAATAAATTTGAATTTTAGCATAAAGATTGAGCCTGAAGGCCCAAAGCTACAGTATAGTCCTGAGTCTACTGTGTATATATATATATATATATATATATATATATATATATATATGTATACATACACACACACACATATATATAGGCTATATACATACAAACATTCCAATACTCACAGGAGTATTTGCTTTCCCCAGCTCTGCCATCGGAAGGCCTACAGTAGGCTATTCTCCATGTAAGCGTTCCACTTGCGCAGCCTCTGCTGGTCCTTTGAGCTCCTCTCTGTCCCCAAGATGTGCTTGGGCCCACTGCCATATTACACAGGCAGAATAGTAGCTGTCGGTTAAAGTGATAGTTCAGTCATTCCATTACTGTTGCCCCGTTGTGCAAGCTTAGTACCTTCAGAGAATATTAGAACAGCATTAAGCTGAAGTGATATTGTGACAAGCCTATAACTACAAAATTGAGACTTGAGTGTGGGACTGAATTCACCCATCCACTGATACAAAACCTGTTGATTGGTAGCCTCCTCCACTGGTGTGTGAATGTGTGTGTGTCTGTGTGTGTGTGTGTGTGTGTGTGTAAATAATGTTGTGTGGGATGTGTCTAAAAGGTACACCCGACCTGAAAAACAAAACCACAAAACACACACAAAAGCAACAGTGCGCATTGGAAGGGTAAAAAAAGTTATAGACATAAGTCTTATTCCATCAGTGGGATCTTCAGTGAGATGAGAGATGTTTTAACAAAAGCCTAAAATAGCAAATAATGATTTAAACCGGCACTAAGCAACATTCTGTTTTTCTCTCTCACGAGCTCCCTCTAAAGACCGCTGTATTGCATTGTATTGCACTGCATTCTATTGGAGGCGGTCCGCGCTGCTGAACATTGCAAGTGCTGTATCTACCGCTATTGGCCACGGTGGCGCATTCTACACCGTTCGTTCGCAGTGTAATGACTAATTTTAGCATCCTAAACAGTATGAAACGGATTAATTAAATGAAAAATGTTGCATAGTGGGCCTTTAACCTGTATTTTTCGGCAAAATAAACACAACCAGGAATGTCCTAGAAAGTTAAATTTCACTGTGTCAACAGTTCTACAGTACTTAACTTTCAAAAACATCAGTAGTGAGTAATGTTTGCCCACAGCATCTCAGGTTATCCTAAATAAATTTAATGAATACCCTGCATTTGACTAAAAACCTATTATACCTTTTGGTACTACTGAAAATCCCCTGGTTTGTGTCTTACCTATCTAACTATCTGCTGGGTGTGTGATGCATTCTTCATTTATCAACAGCAGCACAAATCATTGCCCTCTCTGAACTAATGACCAAACAATAGTCCTATTGTGTGGCTTGTTGTTGTTGTTGTTATTATTATTATTATTATTATTATTATTATTAATAGTAGTAGTAGTAGTAGGAGTAGTAGCAGAAGTAGTGGTGGTGGTGGTGGTGGTGGTTGTGTTCATGGTGGTACTAGTAGTAGGCTAGAATTAGTATTATTGATGTTGTTGCAGGGAACACCAGTCTGCAGGAGGTTTTTTATCAACAGGCCATATGGGTCATTGGGTTATTAGTCTCAAGTAGCAACTGAACAGCAACAACAAAAACTATAGCAAATAAGTCAAAGAATGGCAATGCTACCTGGACAGTAAGGCGACACATCAGCACCACCCCTTTCAAACCCCGTTCCAGCTGCGATGCCTGCTGAATCAATTGTACACACTGACAGAGACAGACCCGAGGATGCCAGAGCGAAGTGTGTAGCAGTGCTGAAGAGGGGGGAAAGTATTTCAAAATTTTGCCATAATATTTTAATTCCTAAGTTTTGTTCTGAGTCTGAGGTTTGAGTGTCTTGGTTTATCCGGACTGTGATTCATCTTAAACGCCCTCGATAGTCTGCAGTAGTCTCCCCTGCCTGCATTTTGCTGCAGCTGCGACTCCTCAATGAAGCTCATTGTAGCGACAACACGTTGTTAGGGCAGCCGAGCTGACTGAGCGGCGCAGTGAATGTAATCACACCGAGCGGAGAGCGGAGAGCGGAGCTGCGTGTCGGTGGCATCGTCCGGCTGTGCGGGAGCAGGACAGCAGATTTTTAACACGCGACGCGGTAAGAAATGTACAGTATTTATTGGCTTACTTTAAATGCTTCCAAGAATACGTCACTAATTTACTTTTTCCGTAAATAGAGCGTTGTTGTGCGTAATTTACGCAGCACAGAGGTATAGTTAACATAAGAAATATTCACCAGCAATACTGGTGAATAAAGGATTTGATATCAAGATGTGAAGTTCAAGTGTAGAAAATCGTTAGCCTTTATCCTTAACAATTGATAATACATAGGTCCAATTGAGTAATTCTATCCAAAAAAGTCATTTATATCCTACGGGAAATATTGTATTTGTCAAAAAAAAAAAACTTGGCTACTCCAAACAGACGATACTACATGTGGTCCGCTTTATGATGGCCACACAGCAAAGCGCATCAATTAGAAACTTCGGAAGAGAACTGCTTTTAAAACCAAAAGCATGGTTCATCCCGTTTAATCACTTGTGCTGCAAAATTGTTTAGTTGAGCGGATTTAGGAATGGTAAAAACATTTGATCTGAAATTTATAGCTAAAGCATTATTGCCGTCCTTGTGTGTGCATTATTGCCGTCCTTGTCGTATCTGTTTAGGCAAAAATTATGTTAAAGATTGAATCAGGCATGACCGATAGATAAATTCCCTTAACCTGTCTTTTACAGAAGCAATTCAGGTTTAGAATAGATAAGGTGCACAGGTTACTGCTAGAGCAGTGAGTTATGAGTTGCCTTCACAGAAAGCAGTTCTACTATTCTTAACCTTATGAAAAGGTACAAATAAGTTGTTCACGTGTGCAGGAGACATATACTGAAGTAAATTAAACGAGTTGTGATGAGTAATGTAACCAACGTCAACATCCTCCTGGCAAAATGCCCTGTCTCACTCAATACAATTTAGTATGATCCGTTAACTTGTTGAAAAGTGCTAAGAAGAAGATTATCACCAAGGAAATGAAACTTAGGAGCAGGCGTAAGGTAACGGTTTATTAAAACCTGTCATCACTGTCGAGTTCTATATGGCCACTAGGTGGTGTGAGTAATGGACAAGATTGATGCGCGTTGCTCCTGGGAGCATATCTGGGGTGGTCGGGCAGGAGGTTGCAAACGGCAGGCAACGGCACGGTATTGAACTAACGCGAAAATCGGTGACATCAATCTGTCCTTAGTGGAACTGATATTATAGACCGCCTCTAAGTAAATAAATGCATTTCTGTCAGTCCATACAATGTTTTATAGTGTAATACTAGAAGTAAAAAGGATAAATTGAAAATGATTTAGCTAAAAAAAATCAGACAAGTCAAGCTTTTGAATGACTCCTGAAAACGTGTCTGCTATGCTGCTTCTAAGTCTGCATCGCAACAAATGCCAACTCCCTGGTGAAAGCCCTGCCATGGCCCCTCCCGAATGCACACACGGGGCTGAGAAGGCAGCCACAATAACGAGGCCATATGTTACCAGTCCTCCCCATGCCTTGTTTGATGTCCAGATGCCAGAAGCGGAGTGAGCTGCTCCTCTGTTTCTGAAAGACCCATCTCTGGACAATGCTACCATCACTCTTCCTCGGCGGGCGGTTGTGGTATGGGTGGGAGCGTGGAAGCGGCATGAGAATGTTTAGCACTGGTGACTCCGTGCCTTTGCACTCCGCTCCCGGCACAGGCGGCTCTCACGCCATGGGGGCGTCGCTCGAGCCTGGGCACCACTCGTCAGATGGCGCGGGAGGCTAATGAGACTTCATCATCCTGTCCCGCTCCATTTGGGGCGAGCCGCGCTGAACACAAAGTCCGGGTCGGCAGCCAAGCCCGACAGCGAACAGATTCACCCAGGGCTAAACATGACGGAAGAGACTGGGGAGGAAGAGATTGTAGGGGAGGAGAGAAGGCCAAGACTGTGTTGGCCAAATTGAGTGCTGCTCCAGGGCCACTGTTTGAACTGATGTGAATGGTGCATACAGAAACTAATGTAAGGAATGGTTAATTAAAAAAAAAAAATACCTTTCTAAAATGTTGAGCTTTTACTCGCCGACAAAAACTCACTAAACATAACTGCCAAGCATTCCAGAAACCCCGTTTCCCCTCGGAACATAGACATTAGCCTACATCATGGCTCTATGTCTGCTGATGAATGAGCTTATGGAGATGAGTCTTATTGTGGTACTTTTCTGCAAATGAGAGCCCACAGTTTTATGAACACGCTCGCCTTGTGCATGTGGAATGTAAACACATGACTGTCAAAAAGCCGGTTACAAAGAACGCGATAAAGATCCAGAGAGGACTCAACCATTTAAAACCTTCCTCTGCAGCTTCTGAAGCTTTGTTCATCTCCCCCTGTCATTTTCAAATATTGGACAAAATGTGGAAGGTGTTTTAAAAGGCTTGAGATGTAATCAGCTGCTAAGCACTCGTAATTCCCCTATAAGTGAGGCTTATAAAGGAGATTAGGTGGGTTTAGATCAGACATCTACAACCCTCTGAGGTAGTCTGGCTGCGTCGCCATGGAAAACAGGCCCCAGATCTCTCTGACAGTGGCACGGAGGAAAACTGGACTATCACACCATGTGACCCTGCCTTAAGAGAGCACAAAGGGTGTAGGGAAACACCTCTGACTGGACACACTGATTGTGTAGATTATCCCTCCAGATGTTGGCTTGTTCTTTCTCTGGAAGATTCCATTTATCTTGCCAGTATCTTATCTGTATAGGGGGTGAATTTCTATTCCTTGGAGTGCAATATACTTTTTCTTTTTGTATGCAGCATGAACAAGCAAAGACAGATATTAGAGCTCCATACACTAGTTGTTAAATCCTGAATTTGAAAGCCATGACAAGACAAGTGAGTTTTGCTTAATTTGTTCAAACATGAGCCTATGTTAAAAGGCTTATCTGGATTTGCCTTTAAATATAATGACCTGGAAAGATCTATGTAGTGTAACTTGAGATTTCTGTGACAATCCACTTCAGAATCAAAATAAGCTGTGTGAGTTTGAGTCCTGCACTAGTTCTTTGTGAACTGTAGGAAGGGCAAATTTCCCCTGAGAGAACCTGTGTTACCACTCTGCCCAAAATCATGTTTGAACTTCTCTTTTCCCCCAGACTGTAAGTGTTTGACTTAAGAAGGCTATTTGAAACACCTAAAAGGTTTCCATGCAGTCAGGTCCTCCTGGGACCCCTTAGGAGGATTTTGCAAGTGGAACATTTCTTCTGTTACCCAAGGTTATATTGCCTTGAAAAGCAGTTGTTCACTGCTGTTAGAACACAGTGTCACGTCCTGGTTTCAGGCATTCTGTTGGGATAGTTTGATTTTCCCTGTGACGTATAAAATGGCAGGTAAAAATGCTGTTTATTTGTAACACAAAGTGACGCTCAGTCAGAATGATTTTTGCTTCTTTGTTGTTGTATTTATTAATAACTGTACAGTAGTTAGTTCTTAAGCTATTTTTATTTTTTTTGGACTAATATGATCTCCAGACCTTCTCAGTTAAAAATAAAAGGCTAATGCATTTTTTACTTTAAGATTTGTTTCTCCCTTCCTGTTCTCTCTCTCTTTCTCTCTCTCTCTCTCTCTCTCTCTCTCTCTCTCGCTCTTACTTGCTTGCTCTTTTCTTTCAGTGTCCTGTCCTTAAAGACAGAGCTGTGTGTAATGCTTTCTGGCAGCCATGTTCACACACCTGGTCCCATCTTTCAGGGCTCAAAAGTCATTTCATCATGCTCCACTCACAATTGAGCACCTGAGAGAATGCACAACTATGGGGCTCTGTTTGAGAGTATCAGAAGGCTGTGCATTACATCAGAACATGCATCTGTTGGCAAAGAACAGGAACTTACCCCCAACCCTCTGCCTCTGTGGCTACCACCTACCTTTCCTCTCTGCTTTTCTCCTTCAGGTGAGAAGACGGCACCTCCTGTGATTGTCACATACGTCCCCCGAGCTGGATGCTGTGGAGACAGGCTAACCCTACAATTCCATTCCAGACTGGAGCTTTGTGAGAGACACAGAAGAGCCCAAGTCAAATTTGGAGCAGTGCCCCTGCTGAGCTATTTCGAGACACTGCTGGATTTTATTTGTCCCAGTCAATTCAAAGACCTTTTCAACTCTAAGACCTTTTTGTATTTGTTATTGTGATTTTTTTAATATCAATTTTATTTTGTACTTTTTACTTCTCCGCTTGTCCAAATGAAGCTGCACAGGCCTCTAATCTGGAATGTGATCAGCCAGACAATGCTGCTGTTGGTGGCCCAGTGGGAGCTGGGATGCGCTGGGATGACTCTAAATTCGGTTCCCCTCCCGTGGGCCCCTCGCTGGTCCCGTGGGGCCAGAGCAGGACTGCTGGCCCAGAGGCACAAGCGCAGCTGGGTGTGGAATCAATTCTTTGTCCTGGAGGAGTTCACAGGTGATGAACCGCTCTACGTCGGAAAGGTAAGAGGCAGTATAAAAATAGAGACTTTGACAGTGCGTTATATGCTAATGTGGAGCTGTTCTGTGAGGTGTTCTGTGCTTTGGTCCTTTCAGTTCCAGCTTAGACAGAACAAGGAACGGGTCTAATTAGATTTAGCTCAGGTGCCACTGCACTGTGGAGGTTTTGAGGTGGTTCTCTGACGCACAAGTGTGCTGCTTTGACCGTGCCCTTTGAAACCCATGTCTCCTTGTTATGGTGACCTCGACGGTTGGAGAGGCTCCAGAGCTTTGGCAGGTGATGAGATGGTACCTGGGTCCTATGAGGGGGAACTCATGCCCTGGTGTCAGGGGTACATATGCCACCTGCCCAGCATCTCATGTGGCAGGTTTATTTTGAGTACTCGGGGGGTATTACTGAACTCTCTGCTCAGCAGATGTCTGTCTCTTTGAAACTGGAGCATACAGTAGATTCACAAATGTTCCCATGCAAAAACATACTTAATATTCATTGAGACTGATGTGCCTTCTCTGTCATGTGGATGCGACGTTGATAAGATTTGAAGAGCCAAGCCTTGGAAATACACAAAGGATGGTGATATGTTGAAGATCTATAATGGAAATGTTGAATAGGTTGTGTTTGTGTGTGTGTGTGTGTGTGTGTGTGTGTGTGTGTGTGTGTGCTTCTTCTTTTTTACCAAATGGTTATATTTGTTCCTATAAATGTTTTGCATTGGAGTCTAAATGTAGATGTGAATAAACCGAAGGTCAAGTTGATACTAACTCTAAGAGTATTGAATCATGATATTAATTTCCTTGATTTTTTCAAACCGAAATAAAAACGTGAAGTGTCAGCCTAAAGCAAGAGCAAAGAAGAAATGTCATTGGTGAAGTAACACTCAGCCCTTAAGCAGGCATTTGAAAAGACCTTCTTTTTCTGAACACTCACATTTTCATTGCTTTAGTTGTAGTGCACATTAGCATGTGCCTTTCATCAAAGGGCCCCTTTTATATTAGTATGTGCATATTCGTATTTGATAGTCAAAACTTGTCAACTCTAAGTCGACATACTGTGGTCATCAAAGCTTTCCTTCATCTTTTAAATGTAATTAACACTCCCAGAACATGTTTGTACAGAATACAGCAGATGAATTTGTCAGTTTAATAACAATCTGAGATGGCGTTTGATCCTCACTCTCGGAAACTGTGAATTTGATAGCTATGGATAGCATGCTCAGAGGATTCAGGGAACAAAGGAGGAGAACCTTATTGAACCTCGCCGTCCCCTAAGAGATTTCTATCATACTCGCCCTCTATCTTTCTCACACACTTTTCATGGCCATTTTGTATGACTTGCACATCTAAATTGACATCAGGAAGAGGCAGGGAACTGCTTATATATTTCACCTGGGTGTCAGATTAAACAAGAATGTCCTATAGAACCGATTTTTTTTTATGCAAGATGGAGCATGATAGTGTTTGCTCTACACAGACTCCTCTGAGAATAGAGACCCCAGATTATCAATCCAAAAAGTGTCTCCTTCTACCCACTTTAAAGTCAACATATAGTGAGGAAACAGCATATTTCTTGACCATCTCAGAAGTTCTCAGAGCTTTCCGGTCTGTGCAGTGGTCTTTGATCTATTTGCTCTCCAGAAGTCTAGACCAAGTTCCTTTACAGTGGCCGGATCCTGGCCCTGTTTAATTATAGAACAAGGAGAGGCCATTAATAATGAATTGTTACAGCGGGAGATTTGTCTTGATATAACAGGCTGGATGTGACAGCTTACTGATGAACCTGCTTTTGGAAGTTCCTATAGACTAGTTCAGTGTCTTTAACCAAAGATGTACCATCTGTTTACCATCTTGTATCTATGTAACAGTCTTGTGTGGTTTGGAGGAGTAGAAAATGGATAGATTTTTGACAAAGTGTTATGTGTAGTAAAGCAAATGGTGAATGCTTCCCTGGATAAGTCAAGGCTCATAGATAGTATGTCAACAGATTAGTCTTACTTCATTCTACTTCATCTTATTATCAGCACCACCATTCAGGTATTTCCAGTCTGCAAATGGCAGTAGAAGGGCTGTTGTACACACTGTAGCACTGAATGGTGTAAACAATGAGTGAGTTTTCATGCACTTCAGTTTCCCTTGACCCGCTGTCGCTATTATCACTCGTACACTCCCTCGATCAGATTTGCAGTGCCGAACGAACAGATGTATTTTGCAACATGCCAGCACCTGTTGCAAAGAAAGGTTGAATATGCAGTGGAAGTGAGTGTAAATTAGTCAGTTACAGTCAGTGCTATAGGGAATGGATAGACAGATGTCTACAGTGTACTGTACTGTTGGCACTCATTTTGTTCAATTATGTCATGTAGTAGTATTCTTTCAAATTCAAAGTTGATTGAAATGTTTTATTGTGTGTTTAGGGTGCCAAGCAACCTTTGATCGATAGTCTTTTCCCCTGTATTTTGTTTGACCGAGGCCATCTGCGTGCATATGTACTATTATGTACTGGTGATTCTTTAGAAACAGCTGAACATGAATATGAAAAAAATAAAACAGATTGAAATACTTTGAAATGGAGTACATGCCATAGAGGGCAGGATGAATAATGCATGCCTATGTCTTGAAGGAGGGTTCGGTTATATCAACAATTATTGCTAATGACCTGTGTCCTCAATAAAGGCACACTCTCACTTACAATCTCGTTTAGCAGAGAGTGGTTCAGACTGAGTGTCTTTGGAATATAATGTTTTGTTTAGCAATGGTCAGTGTTCCTCCTGTACTCCTGCTGCATGCACAAGAGATGATCTCTGATAGAAGCCTGTACAGTACGTATGTGTAATGTCCTCTTGAATCTGTCCATCAACATTGATTCTCCACGAGGGCGTCCCGCATGGCCCGAGTTTAGGGCCGCCTGGGTGCAGAGGGTCCGATCGCAGTCAGCGCGAGCACACTTGCTTGCGGCACAGCACGGTGTGTGCAGCGAGGGGCAGAGGCAACTTTGAGGCCTGCCTTAATTGGTGCTGGGCCTTTGATGGTGGATGCCGGCACGGGAGCATCAGGGAATCCAATGCAGCAGTGGTCTATTTGCATTTTCATTTCCCTTTTCTGGGCTGCCAAAACCAACTTGCACTTCAGCCGCCCGCCTCCTCAATCCTCGTCCTCTCCCTTCTCTGCACCATACACCCCCACCCCACCCCACCCAACCCCACATACACACACACCCACACCACCCCCCCCCCCCGCCCCCACGCACAGCACACACACACTCACACTCTCACACCAAATGTGCTTCTAATGAGGGCCAGACCTGGCACGCCCTCACTTTCTCTCTCCTCTCTCTCTCTCTCTCTCTCTCTCTCTTGCTTACTCACTTTTTCTTTTCTCTCCATCTCTCTATCCATCCCACAGTGTTTGGCAGTAAGAAGGCACCTCCCCTGGCCTGGCCATTGGAAACCCTTTCGTCAGCCAGTCGGGAGATTAAACATGTGCACACCTCTCCTTGCTTCCCTCCCACCACATCAATGATTTGCAGCAGCTGAATTAAACAAAATTAAATAGTGGAGCAGAAAGCTGCCTTTTCATGTCGGGGATCAACAAGCACGTCTCTCTCTCTCTCTCTCTCTTCTTCCTCCCCTCCCCAAATCCTCTTTGGAGTGATTTCCAACATGTGTTTCTTAATGAAATGCAACACAGGGAGGAGAGGCCTTGTGTTTCATCTGCGGCCCAGGCAGTGTGCAACAGTGCCACGGCCATTTGTCGGTACTGTAGATGAAAGCCATTAGGTTGGCAATTAGACGCTCACAGGCCAGTGATGGTCTCAGGCACACCTACATTTGGTTTGTCCAAACATACAAAGAAACACACACACAGAGGAAGTCACAACCTCTCTCTCTCTTAATTTCTCTTTGTCTCTTTCACTCCCTCGCTATCTCTCTCTTTCTCTCATATAAGATGCCTAGAGATGTATACTTTGCATACAGACTATGTCCTCTCACTCCTCCACCACCAAGACATTTGGAATAGCAAGTAATGAATGAGGTTCCTTGCAGGTACTTACAAAATAGGCCTAGAGGCTCTTGTATGAGCAGGTCTCTTTAACAGGACTTGGCAGCCCCCCTTCTTTGTTTGGGAGAATGATGTGAGCTGACACCTCCAGATTTAATGAGATGAATAAGAGGTGGGGTGAAAGGAGAAGATTCTTGGCTGGTATCTGTGGACGAAAGGCAGGCATAGATTTTCTCCAGAATGGATCAGCAGCACAATGCGGCAAAAAGGCATTTGCATTTATATAGCACTCTCTTAGGTAGGCGTTGATTCACCTCGGATATTACAATAAGGGGAAAGAACCTCTCTTGCCATTAGCCAGTATTCAGAGAGCTTGAGCAATCAGTCCCATGAGTTGAGGAGCTATTGCATACCGATGCCAGAGGCAAGATGCAAGAGGGCATCGTTTTAGCATATGGCTCATTGTGTTGTGTTGTGATGATGCTTGTGGGTCCAGATGTACAGTCATTCACTGGTGGCCTTCTTAAATATATATATTTCAAAAGACAGCCTCTGGGGCTTTCTGAACACGGGGTGGTTTATGGCAGGGGTTGGCGACCCTTGGCACGCATGACATAGTTGGCACGCAGAGGGATTCTCACTGGCACGCCGGCAATGTTGCGCAGCCCGTTTATAAATATTTCAAAAGTTTGGCCGCCTCACATGTTGCTGTACAGCCTTTGGCTGTTGTTGGGTGTTTTCTGTAGGGTGACAGACAGAAATGCACCCCACATGCTTTTTATATGGTACAAATCCCAGCACGGCAGTTTCCCCAAATCGTTCATCTTTTTATAATGAAAATGATTTCTTTTTTGAGCTTTAAAAGTTTTACCAGCAGTGCAGCAGTTAGGGCAAAAAAGCTCCAGCAGTCATGGCATTGGAGCATATCCCTCTTGACTATTGTAGATAGAAGTGCTGAATGCCTTTTGTATTTTGAAGGTTTTGTTGTATTTCTCTAACATCCACCATCATTTGTGGGCACAAAATGACAAGTTAATCAAACATAAGAGTGAGTTCAGAGTGTTCAGAAGACTTTGAACTGATTCACTGGATGGAAAATGAACTAAATGATTGACATTTCATTACATGAACTGAATCACCACCACCAGATTTAAAAAAAAAATCAAAAACAAAAATCATAATTTTTTCCTTTCAATAAAGTTTTCTGCAACAGCTTATAAAGGCAAAGACCATTGTTGGCCTTCTAAATGGTAGAGTACCAAATCCCTGACTGTTAGAGATGAGAGAAGCTCAAACACAGTGGCCATAACAAAAATCCATATTTGCTCAAATTTTCGAAATGATTGATTGTCCTGTCCCTTTTCAGCCTGTAGCTCACATTTTCATGGGCTATGTAATTTATAGATATTAATATTAAATTATGGAATTATTAATTTTCTTTTTTATTTTCAGCGCCTACTTTGCATTCAGCTAAAATGGAGTCAACATCAATGTTGGAAATGTGGAGCTGTAATTATGCTTAGTAAAAATCAATTGGTCTGGCCCACAAAAGACTAAGACCATTTCTTATTAGCACAGCATGTCAAAAAGGTTGCTGACCCTTGGTATAAAGATTTGAATTGGCTGAGCTGAAGTCCACTAGAAAAGGCACTGGTTTTTAGCCTCTGTCGGAACCTTCCACCACCTTTTTTTTCAGTTAAGCTTTATGGTCAACTGTCAACAGTATATTCCTATTTACTTTCGCATAGACTTTTTAATCATTGGTTTGGTGTGTGTGTGTGTGTGTGTGTATGTCTGTGTGTGTGTATTGGGGGTGCTCCACTGTGTTTTGCGTTCTGTTTGTCCTTGATTTATTGGCCAGTGATGACCTGTGGACTACACATATAACAAGAGTTTATCTGAGATGTTTGCTCCCAAATCACATTATGAATGCTGTGAATGCAGTGCTGAGCTTTATGCGTTATGAATGCTGTTTACGCCGCGATATGCTCAAAATTCATACATATGCCCTTGAATGAGACAATATCCTTTCTTTGTGGCACACAAATACTGCTTGTCCTCAGGATCCCTCCGGTGATCAGCTCAGGGGAGACTGCACTTCCTGGCAGCTTCCCCACTCTTGTTTCTTGAGCACTTACACGGTGGCTTTGCAGTGTTGGGCGCTGGAAGACTGCTTTTGATGTAGCACATGACTTTGTCACATGTGGTCAGTGTCAGTATTTTATCTTTAAAATGCCAGTTGACACATTTCCTCCAAGACCATGTGTTTATTGTTTGCAGCTGTGGCCTTGCGTCTGGGAAGACGGGGGCCCAGAAAATGAGGTTGTTCAATTCAAAACCGTCAGAAATGATTTTTCACTCTGTATACATCACCCAGCTGGTGACTCGGTTGAGAATTTCAGCTTGGAATCTCAATCAAAAGCGCTATAACCATGTTACAGCCATGATGACACAATATATTACTTCCACTATATCTTGTGTCGTTTCACAAACATGTCAGTGAATCTCCCACTGTCAAATACACTATTTATTGACCTGGATCTAATTTATGTCACCATAGCAAAGGATTGTGCCTTAGTTCATAGACTAAAATTTCAAGGTTTTGATTGTTCATTTTAGAAAAAAATTTAGGGAAAATATTATTGGGAACTATAAGGGAAATTATAGTATCTATGTAAAGAGCAATAATGTCTTAATGTGAGAGTTTCAGAAAAGTTCACTTTTTTTCAGAATCTACCATTTCTTGAGTTATTATATTATTTGATGGCAGCACATTAACATGAAATCAAGATGACAGAAAGTTGCAAAAGTCACCTACAGGAATTATTGAGATGAACATTCATAAGGAAGGCTGCAGTCGATTGGACTTGTCATTGAGAAGGATATAGCAGAGAGCTGGCTACAAGAGGGTAATGACTGTAGGTATGTGTTGTCTTTGAAAGACTTTGTCATTTGCACAGAACTCATGAAAACATTGATCTTGGTGCTATTCATTTCTTGTCAACACGCTTTTGCATTAAGGATTTTCTTCGTATATTTTGAAAACCCTTGCACTATAAACCTTTCATTATAATGTTATCATTAAGAGTGTGTGAAGAAGCTCTGCTTGAGACTCAATTTGAGATCATTTTATAAATGGTCTGTCTAAAATTTTGTCTAAATGATTTATATTCATTCAAAATAGCAGCCCCTTGAGTTGACCCTTAAAATGTTAAAAGGGGTTTCGGGCTCTTGGTCTGGATTTATGCAGATGATTTGACATGACATTGATGGTGACAATACCCCACCACCAGCACTGAAATGTGCCAACCACTCAAAAAAAAGACACTTGCTTCGGTGCTTTGCCAGAACAAAGTCAATATTAAACTGAAAGCCATTTGTCGTGGCTCACGCTGAACAAGGGAATTGATGCTTGCTGGCAGAGTTGGCAGCTCCATATTTGTCATCAGATGATATTTGGAGGGGCGAGGACATCATATTAAGGGCATTCCGGCAGGACAGGATAGGAGGAAGGCAACAGATGAACACTAAATTAGCTGCCTGTAAAACAGGCAGCGTTCGTAATCTGGGAGCGTAATTGGGCCCCTGTGCTTGCCAGAGACAGATGACAGGCTTGTAATGACAGTCTTCATTTGTCTCCCTTTATTGCAGAGTAATGCACTGGCAGGGAAAGCCTGGCAACGGTCCTGGGGGTGCAGACACAACAAGATGCTAGCGTTGTAGTGTTGTCCGTATTAGCAAAGTCCTTTAGCGATGGGGCGTGCTAATTCGTCCTTAACTCAGTGCTGGATTTAGATCAGTTCATCAACATGATCCTGCACAAATATAACCGCCTTATTAGGACGATTCTAGATGCAAATGTAACACGCTGTCAGGACAGCTAAAATGTCCCTATGGGTTAAATTGACTCAAAACCCTCGTAAAGGGTATGTGTGGCTGCGGATAACAGATTGCTCAGATGTGACTCAGCTAAAAATGGCTGCCGTGATGGACAGGGGATGTGTGAGGATGTCTGCCAACTGGAGGCTCAGTGATTCAGACTCGTGACGAGGAAGGAAAGAAATTCACATCTCTGACTGTGGTTAGGCATACAGTACATCCCAGGGAAAGGAAGTGAGGAGTTGAAGACTTGCGTTTCTGCAGTTAACCCCTACCCCCTCCTTGCCCCTAGCATCTCTTCTTCCTGCTATTACATTCCTACCTAGATTCAGCTTTTCTTGCCCCCTCTCCCATTTTTAGGACTGGTTTCACCACCTTCTCTTTATTGGTCTCTCTCTCTTTCTCTGTCTCTCTCTCTCTTTCTCTGTCTCTCTCTCTCTCTCTCTCTCTCTCTCTCTCTCTCTCTCTCACACACACACACACACACACACACACACACACACACACACACACTTTCTTTCCTCTGTTGTTCATTCTTATTGTGATCCTGTGGTTCTGTGCTGATTCCCTGCTTGGGCTCTTTTTGTGTTTTCCGCTGTTCTCTCCGGTGCTCAGGGAACCGATGCAAGCAAAGAGCCAGAAGGCAGGGGGCAAAAGACTGTTAGTGGAAGTGCTTGTCAACTGGCAGGACAGTCAGAGAGCTGTATGATTCACACAAGCACACATAACAAACAAACTCAAATATACAGCCTCTGTCTGCACCCACACAAAACAGTTTATTTGTTTATTTGAGTATCGGCTCTTATTGCATACCTAAATTACATTAATAATTACATTAATAACAGGTTACAATACACATATTGTATTTTTGTCACATTTCATGAAAAAAAAACAGTAAACCGTGACAAAATTAAAATGCACCTAATGTACCATCAGTGCCATAATTGTGTGGCTTTGAAGTTTAGTTTCTATTTCTATTTGTTGCTCAAGTGTACTTGACAGGTGCAAACATCAGAGAAACTAAGAACTTGGCAGATACCAGGGATTGGTGTATACACTGTATCCTACAGCCAATAAAGTGGAACACTAGGAACGATACTTGTTCAGATATAATATTGTGTAGTAGGCCTAGGCTTACACAACAAAGCTGTATTGTAGAATGACATTGGTATTCATGTATTCCAATGTAATCTTTTCCTGCCCTGAGAATAGCTGTTAAAAATCTTCAAGTTGACACACACTTATGCAGACAACATCTGATCATTTCCCCATTTCCAGTTCCAAAGGATTTTGCAGAAATGGGACAAAAATTGAATGTGTGCACCGGCCATACTCTGAATATATCTGAATTACACCAAGAGGCAGACATGACTACACATTTCAGTTAACCAAAGAGTACAAATGAGTTCAATACAGTATCTTTCTTGAAATTGCACAGATCTAAAAGGAGCTCTGTGCACAGAGGGTGAAATATCTCAGAGGGACGTTAATTTCAGGATGGTAACTTTTTTCTCAATGAACGTCTATTTTTATCAATTACAGTACTAGTTGTACTGTATTGATTCAGCGTACTGTAAGCCTAACTAATTAGGTCTCCTTGTTCCTTGCCAGTTCCGGCTTCATTTCATAGCTCACATTACAATGGTTTACCAATGTAAAAACCAATTACCAGAACACTCTTCAGTGCATATAGTGAATAGGATTCCACACCTAGAGATGGTTGCAACATTCTGATGCTACATTCTAACTTATGGTCCTCTGCTTTCTTTTATTACTCAGCTGCACTCGGATGTGGATAAGGGTGAGGGAAAGGTGAAGTATGTGCTCACAGGAGAGGGCGCCTCCTCCATATTCACTATTGATGAGAACACGGGCGACATCCACGCCATCAAACGCCTGGACCGTGAGGAGCAGGCCTACTACACGCTGCGGGCACAGGCGCTGAACTATGACACCAGCAGGCCTGTGGAGCCGGAGTCCGAGTTTGTCATCAAGGTTCAGGACATCAACGACAATGAGCCCAAATTCCTGGATGGACCGTACAATGCCAGAGTGCCAGAGATGTCCCCTGTCGGTGAGTGTGTGTGAATAAATCTGTCAGCCCCTTATAAAATAAGACACAAACCAAGCATGTGGGCCGGTCAGGGAATCTGTCCTGTCAGGGGCCGCTGTGGTTAGACGCCTGAGGGCTGTCACCCTCCTGTGCCGGAGAAGACAATGAGCAGATTTATTTCTAGGGTCAAATGGGACAGCATCTGCAGCAGACGCTAAAGGCTAGACTGGCAGCCTCAGTTACAAATGCAATTTATGTCCTGCCTGCTCAAATCTCCTGCAATCTCTAAACACTGCCATTAGCCTCTGCTAAAGCAAGTGACCTCTGTGTGCAATCACGTCTTTATAGATCCATTTAAAATCATTAGCAGCCAAGGAGTGATAAATGGATTTGATTAAGAAGAAAATGATTAATTTAATTTGGTAATTAGAAAGTGAAGCCTTGTTTGCTTGCAAGTAGACCTTTCTGCTAATGTGCCATATCCCTTTCGGCCATTGTAGAAAAAGAAAATAAAAACATCTTTTTGTTGATCTTCAGAACTACAGTAGTCATTTCTGTTTTCTTATGTCTGCACTGTATTCACCTAATGAAAAATAGTTTAATATCATAACTGTGGTCAGTTTAATTATTGCATCTTCCCAGCTGCTATGGATTTGTGGTCTTTGAATGCTGCTGTCCATTTTGTGGTTCTGCACCAAAGCTCTCGCTGGTAGTCAACTCCCAAGATAAAACCACAGAATAAGAGTCCCTCCAGACATTTTTATTTTTGTTTTATTACAGAGGAACCAGTTCTGCTGGAATTTTTTAACTTACTTTTGGAGAAGCTTGGTGGTCTACACTAGCCTATTAATTGACCTAAAGTGAAAGTCTGGCCATTTTAATGATTAATATATACCAGAGCCAAAACTGTAGTCTTCTTAAAGCTAGACAACTGAGAACTGTTTTATATTTTCAGTTCATATTAATGGCGTAGGAAATATTCAAAACTCTTGACTACATTTGCAAGATTCCACAGCACTGGACACAGAAGAATGAACTACAGTGGAGTTGGGAAAAAGCAGCGTCCCTATAGACCTCTCAGCACACTGTTTTGAACTGAAGCGTATTATGCCACAGAAAGTGGCTGGCAGTTTAACAACTGAGCAACAGGCTCCAAACGTGCAGTGTATACAATAAAGGAGGCATCAAAGACACAGTCCCCTATAGAGTTCACTCTGAAAGTAGGATGGTGTTTTTTTCTTCCTTAGGCCACACCAATCAAATTAGTTGGTTCTCTGATTTTTTCAAGAAAAATATGGAGCGAGCGAGCGAAATAAAAATAAAAATAAAAAAATGTTCTGAAGGTAAATTAGCACATTCACAGTTAATGTTCATTAAAGACATTAACTCATGTGTTAAGGAAAAACTTAATGTGGCCTAATTTATAAACTTTACTTTCACACCTCACAGCACACTTTTTGTCATGCAGGTTTTCGGCAATGTAGGCCTACAAATTCATAATTCTGTCATTCTATGTTATGTAAAGGTTTGACGGTTTGTCATTTATTTAAGAGTTTGAGAATCTAAGCACCAAGCAAGCTGGCATTGAGAATTGGAATTGAGGTAGGCCTATGACATAATGTAGACTACGTCTAGGCTGCTGTAGCCTACGTTCAAACTCATTTTGTCACAGTTCATCACAGGGCATTAGAACGTCAAAATCGCATTGATTCACCAGATAGCAATTAGATAGTGACTAAAACTTCGTGATCAGCGCAACGGAGATGAATCTTCATCAACGTGCAGTCACGTGAATCTGGAAAACAGACAATTTTTTTGCATGTGAAAGAGAAGCGTGTGTGTGCGCGCGCGCGAGGATGTGAGTGTGTAGGCACATGCTATTCATTTATTTATTGATTGATTTTGATGAAACACTTTGAATGGGTTTTTTTCGCCTCTCAATCAATGAAATATCAAACTCACCTCCACAGAGTTGCACAAGCAGACTGCTCTCGGCACCGTGAGTACAACTGCACAAAGTTCTCATCCTCTTTAATTTCAAAGTAGGCTACTTGTCAAATGTTTTTCTCTTCTGATCAAATGTTCTAATAATTGCAAACTCTGGCCTAGCAGCATCCACCGGCATCTTTCCTCATATCATGTCTCTTGCGCTCTGAAGTGAAAGGCGCGATTTGATTGGTTTTCGACGTCACGTGAACGCAGCATGCTTTTTTCACTATTATAGCTATCAGCCACTGTGTTTTTTATGTTCGTGTGAGTTCGAATTCAATTTTATTTTTATTTCATTTTGCATTTTTTTCAAGCGGCGAATCCGAGAACCAACTAATTTTATTGGTGTGGCCTTAAAAAAAAAACATTAGGCAGAAATTTAGGCTGACAGTACATTTGCTGAGTCACACAATATTGTGATTTTGGGCATGAGAGCACATTTGAAGGTGGCAGCGTTTTTGAGGTGCGTCTTTGTAGAAATCCCAGTCTCTTGTGGGCGTGTGCCTCCCTGAGGACTTGGGGAAACACATGCAAGCAATCAGGACTACCATGGAAAACAGGGCACGTACCATAAGAAATAAGTGTAAACACAGACACACAGACACACACACACACACACACACACATGGCTATTTGAGCATACACTACATACACACTCGTGCACTCACACATGAGCCCATTCACATCCAAAGCTTTGTTGATGGAAATAATTGGACCACAAAAAAACGTGTCTTTTACAAGAATATTTTTAGACTCAATCTTGTAGTAAGCTAAAGGATTTTATTCCAGATGTCAAATAGCCACCAGGCCCAGTATACATGCGTGTTTCATTTGAAGTGGTCACGATGCCCACTGTAATTACAGTGTAGTATGAATTTTGGACCAAAAGGTCCTTGTGCATGTGCCTTTGGATATTGTTACATTGACAGCTGAGATCGATTGCCTAAATATACACTGGCTGAGTTGTGTGATCAAATAGCTGACAGACTTGCAAATAAGGCAGCTGTGCCTTTCAAGTTGAGGTTTCAGTGGCGTTGTTGAACTCAACTTATCATTTTCCTCCAGGCACATCGGTGGTTCAAGTGGTGGCAACAGATGCAGATGACCCCACATATGGGAACAGTGCTCGAGTGGTTTACAGTATCCTGGAGGGACAGCCTTACTTCTCTGTGGACCCCAAAACAGGTACAGTACATGTGCACACATGTGCAAGTCTTCTTGGCTTGAATTAATGTCTTTCATGTGGGCATGAATAAACATCCATATAGACATCCATATGCATTGACTGCTTATGTTGGCTCTACATTTACAGTATGTTTGCCATGAATTAAAAATGTCAGCTGAATCATTTTAGTGCAGTGCAGTTATATAAATTGTTTTATTATATGGAGAAAAATATAAACATATGCAATGTATTCTCTCATTTCCTCAGAATGTTACAGACTTCACCTGGATTTACATTACATTAAATGTGCTGTTACAGTTCTAACTAAGGAAACCATTTTCTCTGAAGAATGTCACCTATACAAACCTGTGTGCTTGGAATCACACCCTGTTATGGCTCATGATTACAGCCACTGTTTAGCTGATGATTCATAGCGCCGGGCTTTATGTGAAGACCCGCGGCTATTGTGATGGAGCTACTTGAGTGAGGAACTTGGTGTGATGAGGTTGTAATGAGGTCTCCGAAACATTAGTGTGGCGCCACACATCAGCCTCACCTGATTACAGAGCAAGAAATCCTCCAGTGCAATCAGAGAGGGTGCTAGCATGGGCATGTGGAATCCCTTTCTCATTTTGTACATGGACTCTATCATCATTGAAAACACCCAGGTCTTGATTAAAACACCTCTGAGTGTGCGGTCTTCATTTTTCACAATTCAACTGTCAGGTTGATGAAAAGTTGTGGGGTCCATCATGCAGCCCAATCATGGGGTGAGGGGAGGTGGAACGCCATGTAATTTGGCGTTAGATATTGATCCAGACAGACCGATGCAGTCTAGCATGTCGAAGGTTCATTTCAATGAACAAATCAAGTAGTATTAACAAGACAGAGAAAAAAAACGGTCATGGAAAATAACAAAAGAGGTCCCATTTACACCTCTATTTATTTAGCTCTTAGAGCTTTTGTTCAGATGCAAGTCGCCCATGTTGCTTCAGTGTAAATCAGATTACATCCGGAGTTGTTGCGTTCACAGTGCATTCAGATCACCCCAGTAAGCATATGGTAAAGGAAGGTATTGCATTAGGTCTATTTCCAAGCGTTCATTATTGATACGGTAAGAACTCAGTTGTGTGACTTCAATGACTTTAATAAATGTGCAGTTTATTGAGTCACTAAAATGAACTTTTAGAGAAAGTGGGTGTCTTTCCTCATCACATATTGCTTTGTCATTTGTTTTAGCTACACTGTTAGACAAACTGACAATTTTGTTGGCCAACAACATGTGTGGACACAGAGTTCTCTTGGATCCTGGAGATATGTCCGGGGACAAACAGAAAACATATGGTAGCATCTGGTCCAAAATAGCCCACATGACCCCACTCGCTCCCCAGGCAAGGAACAACTAGAGCAGAGTTTAGAGGACTGGGCGCGGCTGAACTGAGGACTCCATGGCCAAGGCTATGGCCAGGCCAGGTTACATTTCCATGGGAGTTGCAGAAACTAAGTCACCCCCCCCCCCCCCTTCCTCCCCATCATGACTGCAACCAGCTGGGCCCTTCCTTTTCTTTCACTTGTGGATCATGTAAAGCTCTATGTGAGATGTTTGCTGTTTGCTTTGTTAATGGCTAATTGGCTGTCAGACAGGCTTTGCTAGGGGCAATGAGTCCCTTTGGCGTGACACTCCTGAGGTGGAGACCCAGGTGAGCTGATTAAGGTACTGGGCATTCTCTCAGCCTTGCTGGCTATTACCGGAGGCAGGTGGACACAAGGTTCTTGATATTCCCTGAAGAAAAGAATGAAGTACTGTGGATGTGGTGAGACTGTTGATTACAGAAAGATTCCATCTGGAGGCAGATTGAAAATAAAGTAAAATTTAACTTAATTTTAAGTTTGTCAAAATAAGGTGTTAGAAATACATTTAATTTTCTATTTCAAATAAAAGTAAAGTGAATGAAAAGTTAAAGCAGCATCTTCAGTTGATCAAGATCCCTGTTGCTATGGAAATGTTTATGGCAACCAGGCTGTGTCACAACCATATGACTCCTCCTCGCTAGCAGAGACGTTTGTAAACGATTGGTCAAAATACATCTTTTTTTCCCTCACAGCCGGACAAGGTGTTCTTGTTTAAATGGTATGAAAAAGTCAAATGTGGGTGTCATTTGCAGGGGTCATCCGGACAGCGCTTCCTAACATGGACCGTGAAGCGCGTGACCAGTATCTGCTGGTCATCCAAGCCAAGGACATGGTGGGACAGATGGGCGGCCTCTCTGGCACCACGTCTGTGACTGTGACTCTGACAGACGTGAATGATAATCCACCACGTTTCTCCCGAAGTAAGGCTCCAGACATAACCAATGTGCAGTGTGATGAAAAATGGGTCATCAGTTGCAAATGGTCTTTATTATGTCTTTTTTTCTGTTGTTTTCACACATTTTCAAAATCACATTGCCGTTTTCATGGCAAAATAAGCAGCTTCATTAAAGTTCATTGCTAATCCACTTCATTAGATACAGTAGAATCATATTCATTACATTCATACAAGTCATCACATAAAAATATGTCTACACTGGTTTACATTGATTTCTTACAGGTTACACAAATGTCTAAAAACTATAAGGGGGAGCTGTAAAAAATAGGATTGGACTTATGCCAACATCTTGTAGGATGTACCTGCATTGTATACAGTATAATGCACAATTTTAAGTATATAGTATAGTAGTATGAAAGTACACAGTAAAATCCTATACACTCATTGTGTAAATTTGGCAGATTATAATAGTGCACATAGCACACAGTGAGGTGAGGTATAGACACACGCTTACCCGGAGCAGTAGGCTGCCTACAGCAGCGCTCAGGGAGCAGTGATGGGTCAGGGCACTTTGTGGTCTACTGGTTAGGGATCGAAGCTTGGCCACAGTTTTCCCTACTTGCCTGTTTTTAATGTTGTTTATCAAGTGTTTGGGCTTTTGCTAATTTTTGGGCAAGAACATCTAATTAGTGTCTAAGCTATTCAGTATGCCTGATGTCAGAACTGACAGAAACATCACAGTATTTAAATAAGTATTTAAAATCTGTGTAGACATATTTAAAGCATTTTCAGCCTAATGGAAATGGACACACACGCGCGCGCACACACACACACACACACACACACACACACACACATTTACACATTTAGCAGACACTTTTATCCAAAGCGACATTTTGTCAACTATTTTAGGGCCAGTCTGCTTTAGATGCCATGAGTCCAGTGACAAGGATTTGAACATTTCCAGGCTACTACAGTAGCATGCTAACCATGTTCCTTGACCGCTACCGGCACCCTTGCCCACCACACAAATACATTAAAATATGGATAAAGTGCATACCAACGGACATGCATACAGTACATACGTATATACAAGCGTTATCATAAGCATATTGTACATACAGACTGTGCATACAGTAACTAACCACACACTGATATTTGAACAGGACTTCAGCACAAACCTGGCAATTGTGAAGTATCTCTACTTTACTGGAGCATAAATAGATCTGGGAGCTCTGAAGCAAAACACTTACCCCCCTCAACTACTAATTAATCCAATACTCATTAAAGCTTGCCCCAGCTTTAATTAGTTTATGTTGTCACTGTGTTTTTCTAAAATATATGTTTGTTTGTTTTTTTAAAAGCACATTGGCAATTGGTTGTGCAATCTAATCTCTGATGTAAGTTCTTACCTGCAGAGGAAAAAAAGAGAGAGCAGGAGCGAGAGAGAGAGTCTATGTGTGTGTGTGTGTGTGTGTGTGTGTGTGCGTGTGTGTGTGTATGTCTCAGACCCCAGCAGCTAGGGTTATGAGAATGAAAACACATGAAATTGGAAAATTGTGTCATCAATAACGGTTTCTCTTTTCCTCCTTTTTTGTCTGTGTGTGTTTCTGTGCGTTTGTGTCTGCCTGACTGCTTGTGTGTGTGTGTTTGCATTGTGATTATTTGTGTGTGTGTGTGTGTGTGTGTGTGTGTGTGTGTGTGTGTGTGTGTGTGTGTGTGTGTGTGTGCGCGTGTGTGTGTATTTGTGTGTCTGTCTGAAGAATCCTATCAGTTTTCGGTCCCTGAATCTCTGCCTGTAGCATCAGTGTTGGCGAAGATAAAGGCCCTGGACGCAGATGTGGGTCCCAACGCTGAAATGGACTACAGAATTATTGACGGCGATGGCCTTGGGATGTTCAGGATCTCCGCAGACAAAGACACCCAAGAAGGAGCCATCACTCTGCTGAAGGTCAGAATAGACCTTGGTGCAGACCTTGCACATGCTTAGTCTCTCACCTGCCCTTTGTACTGACAAGACTGTTAATGCAGCTTTTCAAAAATCCTTTGCACTTGTCTCAATCAGTATTTCCTACACTGGCAAATGAAACAAATAAGAGATAGATTATAGCTTTTAATATGGCAAAAATGAACCCTACTATGGTAGCTAAAGGTACAGGATTTTCACTTACTGAATAAGGTCAACTTATTATACGAAATTTAACCTTGGAAGAATCTTGATTCTTTTCAGACTTTTTATTTGAAATGCTTTTTTTTACTTGCTTCCGTCTTTTATTTATTTTTTTAAATGAATCTTCCATATTGTCTGATTGTTTTTTTCAACCAGAACCTGGATTTTGAGACCAAAACCACTTACACACTGAGGATTGAAGCATCCAATCAGCATCCTGACACCAGATTCCTAAGCCAGGGGATGTTCAGTGACACAGCGACGGTTCGACTGATCGTGGAGAATGTGGACGAGCCTCCGCTGTTCTCCTCGCCCCAGAGTAAGATGGTAGTGTCGGAGGCTGCCAAGGTTGGCACCATCATCGGCACCATGTCAGCTAACGACCCAGATTCTACCAATAGTCCTATCAGGTAGGAAGTTACCAGGAAAAGAATAACTATTATGCTGATGTAGCATTTTAAGTAGTCAAGTTGTCATGTTGTAGTAATGCTTGATGTGTGGGAAAATGTAGAAACGAGCACAAACAAGCAATTTAGAAACGAGCAACCAACCCGACTCTAAACCGACCTGCAGAAATTAAACACAAAGTGATACCTGAGGTGCTGCATTTTTTTCCTTCAAAAATATCACAAGAAATAACAAATAACATTATTTATTGGCCTTTTGCTGGAGTGTTGTATTAGCAAACTCCATTGAAATTCTATGGTTTTATTTATCATGGGGTGTCTTTTAGTCTTGATGGTCTATTGGGATGCAAAGGGTTAGCCATTTTCCTCATGTTACGCACGCATACACCAGAATATGGTATGAATGACATGAAAGTTGTACTATAGCACTCAATCTTTGCGCCACACATTCAACTAGTATCAGCTGAGTAACCAGCATTTTAGAATCTAAGCATTTTAAAGGCTTGAAATATTTGTGTTTAAATATTAATTCCTAAAGGTTAATAATTATTTCAACCAGCTGAACCTGATCTGAATAACAGTTTGGATCTAGCAGTGCATCACTGATGAGTCTGTATAAATTGTTATGAATATTTTGTTCATTAGTTCATTACTAGTGTATTATTAGTTGGGGGGGAGGGGGGGTTCAGGGGGGGTTTTGAAAGGGTGTTGAGGGGGCGGGGGGTGAGGGGGGGGGGGGGTGGTGGGAGGTTGGTGGCAAGTCCACCGAGAAAATGCAGTCTAGTTCTTATTAATCCTCCTCTTGTGGTGAAAGCAATTAGAGACAGTCTCTCAAACTCTCACTTGACAAGGGGTCAGCCATGACAAAAATACGTTAACCTCGACTTTCATAGTGTTAAATGGAGCATTCGTTTTCTTTTGAGTCATTTTCCTCCAGAACTTCTGGTAGCTGCAGATTTTCAGGCTGCAACGACCAAAGCAATTCTGCCAGTATTTTACATCTGTGCGACTTTTGATCTGCAGATATTCAATAGATCGCAACACAGACTTAGAGCGCTTCTTCAACATTGATTCAACAACAGGAATTATCAGCACCGCTAAGCCTCTGGACAGAGAGGTCAACGCCGTGCACAACATCACCATCTTGGCCATCGAAAGCTGTGAGTGAAATTCTTGCCCTTTACACTTCATCACATCCTATCATTCTTTTTTTCCTCTCAGATGTTAGGCCCATCCCAGTTCATCACGTGTGTGTAAAGAACAAATACGAGAATGCATCAGAACACACATAAAAACACAACATTATCAGCTGCGGTCTTCTTGGGGGCACAGGTAGAGCTGGCTGTTGTCCATTATCTGCGGCCTGTCAGAATGGAAAAGGGCATCCAGTTTCATTTTTTCCCCCCGATTGACTGTAATGCAGTGTGGCAGTGCCCTCTGCTTTCTGTCTGAACTAATAGGGCCAGCAGAGGAGCATGTCTGGAGATCCACATGTTATCTAAATCTAGGCTGCTTCATTTCAAGTCATGCAAAAACTTCTGGTGTTCTGGTGGATACGACACACTGATTTACTTTTCGTTGTTCAGTGTCTGACTCTGAGTGACAGACTGTTAAACGCACCTCGACTGGCCTAAATGCCACGCTTCTCAAATGTGAGAAATAGTGAAACTAAATTTGTGCATGCCTTGGACATTTTTGTGCTTGCCTTGGATCTACACCAAACTCATGTTTATTGCCTCAAGCCAAGCTACATTTTTCCACCAGCAA
The DNA here is from genome assembly GCA_017657215.1 of Limnothrissa miodon. NCBI lineage: Eukaryota > Metazoa > Chordata > Actinopteri > Clupeiformes > Clupeidae > Limnothrissa > Limnothrissa miodon. Next base: position 3,305,588 of record JAGFZM010000061.1, read on the forward strand.
TGGGCACGCAGAATGTGTAATCTTGCTAACAAACAAACACACAGGTGAGGAAATAAACATTCTGGCAGAGCAAATTAAGCTGTTTTTGTTTTATAATGGACTGTACTGTATGTCCGTAAACCAATTTGATGATGGGTGTCTTTCCGAAACTCTAAGGCTTGGAGTAAAAGGGACTCACCAATCCATATTTGCATAGGGGTCCAGATTATCGTGCAGTGAGGGCATGTGTGGCTCTCAATCTCTCTCCATGGTTCGCTGTGGAAAGCTGCACAGATGAATGCTTTGGCTTGGCCATTGGGCAGCATAAGCCTGCACGCATTGGTCCTATGTGCTGATCCAAGTCAAAGCTGCGGTCAGGGTCCTCTGCACAGATGCCATTCACCAGAGGTGACTGCGGTCGAGCATAACACCCCCCCCCCCCCCCACACACACACACACACACACACTTCACACACACACACACACACCTCCAGAAGTCGTGGGGTTTGATAGAGTCTCATCTTGATTCTAGCCGATGGGCAGGTCACTTACCTCTTCCAAGTGAGCTTCAGACCTCGCCCCCGCCTCCTCCCTCTTCCTCACCGTACCAAGCCATGCCACAGCGGACTCAGAATATCCCGATCACTGACTTTGCCAGTGACCTTGAGGGGAAAAAAACACACCTTTCTCAGCCCAAGACTTCTCTCCGCCCACCGGCACGCATGCCTACCATACCATCCATCTGAATGATGTGCTATAATCATATCTTCAAACGGTTACATTCCTGCTTTAATATCCATGAACATGGACAAACTTAATGGCAGTTTGCAGGGACTGCCACCCACACCATAGATCATTGTCACTGGCGTCTTCTGTCCCCGCAGTGGCTGCTGGCAGAGAAGATTGAAATGTCCCTTTCTATTTATCTCTGGAGGGGGAACGAGGGTCCTGTTAGGACTCTAAAGTTAACTTGTAGGCCTTCTATACAGTGCCTAGCTGGAAAACCATATCGGCTGATATTAACAGACGAATTCACCTTAAAATCGGGGCATTTGGAACTGCTGTAATACCTGAACTAAAAAAGATGTCATCTCGATTTAGATCTTTTGATCTTTATTAATTATGCTTAAACTTTTTTTTGTGCCTTGCAGCTCTGCTAGTTTTCATATTTCAAAAAGCATGGTTAAATTCCTGTCAGCCATGGCTAAAAGATAATGAGAAATATTGTAATGAGTTACTTTTGTTCCTTAGACACATTTTCTTCAAAGCAGAGTATTGCAACATGATCTCAAGTAGGTTTTTGGATGTTTACTATTGTGCATCTAGTGCTGTGCCCTTTGAAGTCATTTGCTTCAAATAGGTTGACTATGTTAAAATAAGTTTGAACTTACAGACACAGTCTGTCTATCTTTGTTTGTTTGTTTGCAAATCCACTAATACCAGGATTGGTACAGAAACCCGACTGCAGATTAGGATGTTTTTTTAATCACACATTGTGCACTGAGATGTCTACTCTACGCTAAGATCTGTGTAGGGAAAAACTCCTCTTTCTAAAGTCTCTGTCAATGAAATGTCTATAACAGTTAGCTGCCAAACAAACACAAATACTATGTACCTGTATGTATCTGTATACTGCATTGCATTTTATTTTAGTTAAAGTATTTAAGTATTTCTTCAACACATATATCAGTTAATGTTGACCCGATCCTTCTAATGAAATATCATATTTTACATCTGAAAGGTATCCTTCTTGATTTAGGTTGATAAATATCTTGACTTTACACACACACACACACACACACACACACTCAGTGTTCTATTGTACAAATATCATTGTAAACAGATTCAGTATTTCTTCAGTATTTCATCTTCAATATTTTACTGCATAAGTAGTGATTATACTAAATGCCTTGTCTCATGACAAGAAGAAGCAGTAGAGGCAGTAGGCCCATATCTATCAAAATCTCTCGTCTCATTGCTCATGGGCTTTCCTGTGGAACAAGAACATCTGCATTCAGGTTTTGCCATCAGTGGAGACCATGTAACGAACAGATGGAAATTAGAACTTGAATAACTCTCGCCTCACCGCCTGGCTGGACATTATAGTTTATGAATTCCCACCCCTGTAATCAAAGAAAACCTTTGATCCCGACCACTGCAGCTGAATGGATAATGCCAAATCATATTAAATTTTAATATTGTCTCAGCTGTCTATCTAAAGAGGCCGAGAGAAAAAATTGGTTTGAGAGCAGTGTTACCCTGACCCTTGGAGAAGGGTAGCAGGGGAGACTTCCTGAGTGCTGCTGCGCTCTGCGCTTTTTCGAGGACGTGCGCTGCAGAGGACAGCCTGCCTCTACTTAACACGCTCACTCACCCACACCCGTGCAGGCAGACACAACAACACACTCGCGTATACACACATGCACGCCGCAACACAAACAATGGATGTGGCAGATGTTAATCTTCTGCTTGACTTGTTGCTTTTTGCCCTCCACAGGTGCCAACTGCTAACAACTGCAATTTAGCTGGTCAGATAGATTGAATAAAACATACTGGTAAAGGTTTCTAGATTCTACATTATCTTCATAACAGATGGATCACTGTTACAGTTGCATCGCTGTTACCGTTGTGCCACTATCATGCATAAGCACAATGTTCGCCTTTTCAAGGCAGCCTTAAACCAACACAAATCGGAACACCCCAGTTAACATTTGCTGCGAAAAGCAGACCAGCCACCAAATCTCCTCATACTTCACCCCAAATGCTGCTGTAACTAAACGTGTTATTTGATCGTAGCCAATTTACACATGCAGTTACTCAGTGAGAAACAACGGTGGCCTTTCTCTTGAAGTTTGATGCAAAAAAAGTTACATTACATTGTATGTACATGTAGAGCATAAGTTACTTGTTACAAAATCTTTTGAGCGGAAACTGTGAAAACAAACAAAGTCTGACAATAGATGAATATTGTGTAGACTATACAGTATTTAGACAGTATACAGGAGTCAAACAGCCGTGGAAGAGGCAATGGATATCCACTGCAGTTTAATCATTGTGCACGTGAATGCTGGCTGCATTCAGTCACACCTAAAGCGCACTGCTGTTTGCAAATAATCGCCCAGCTGTTTCCATATCCTCTAATTTGCGAACAGTTTGACAAGACTCACACAAGGCCTTTATGTCTGCAGGCAGCTCGCCATCGCTCACATCTCCCAGGAGACTTAAGGACATGGAGATGAATTCATTGGCGATGCTTATCGCCTGAATTAAAGTATGGCAGCGATGCAGGCATCAATCACGTTGATGCCTCCGTCACAAATTTACCACCTGTCCCGGGAGCACCTCGCCGGGAGGATAAAGAGTGCCGGTTCTGCTGTTGTGGAAAAGCACAGGCTCGCACTCTTGCCTGGCCTAATTTCAGCCCCTCCAGGTTCACTGAGGGTGTCATTTCCAAATGCCAGCATCACTCACCCCCCTCCCCAATCCCCCAACACACACACACACACACACACACACAAATACAGCATCTGCTCAACACTGGGCTTAGAGCTGCACAATTACACAAAGACCTTGACCCGCCTTTCTCCTTTTGCGACAACAGATTTTTTTCCCTTTCTCTTTTTTCTTCTTTTTTCCTGCAGTAGCGAAGAAAGCACTGGGGGGTAACATCTCCTTTAGAGGAGTAAAGATATGACACTACCTAATGCTGGCTGATCCTGTATTAGCCACAAGTCAATATCATAACCAAATTCCTTTGATGCTGCATGATCTGGCGTCTGTTTTCAGAGGAAGATAGGATGTTTATTTGTTGCCGCACTAAATTCAGGATGGTTCTGTCTGACATGGCCACACATTCACAGAGGGAGAGAAGATGATATTCACAAATTCAGAGTTGCTGTTGTACTGTAGATCATGCATACTAATTGACTTTTTTTCCCCCCTTCTCTCGTCTAGTGGACCCGGTTCAAGTTGGCAGAGGGGTGGCTCTGATTACTGTGTTGGACATCAATGATAACGCCCCCGTCTTTGCCATAGAATATGAAACGTTCTTGTGTGAGAGCTCCCATCCTGGTCAGGTACTGCAACCATTTTTTTTAATCTTATGCTTTTATTTGCAACATTATCAAGTGTTCAAGATTTTTATCAGTATATTAAAAATGTGAATGTCCTCTTTTGATTGTGCCTCTGTAGACAAATTAACATAAAAAAATGATTTTTATAGATGTTTGCTTTTTTCTACTTGTGGTAAAGAGACTGCATTTATACAGTATAGTGCCTTTCTTCTCATTTGAGCATCCAAAGTACTCTACAATGTATGCCTCGCATTTACCCATTCACACCATGACAAAGGCTGCCATGCACGGTGCCAAACTGCTCACTTGCAGCAATTTTGAGTTGGGTATCTTGATCAAGGACACTCTGATGGGGTCAGGAAAAGCTCAAACCTGCAAAACTTTGGTTGCAGAAAGGCACGCGTACCACATGCTCCACCCTCGCCCACAATTACCATATGGAACCATTTCATTGTTATCTATCATACATTGAACCCTTTGCAATTGGTCAGCTGATTAAAACACAATAAAAACTCCTTCCCAAGTAGGGAAACAATGCAGCTCTCCTCGGTCTTAGCCAGCAGCTGAGAATGTTCCTGATGTACATTTCTACAAATGTTAGGTCAGTCAGTGGCTAAATGATGGTAGCACAGCTCAGCTATCATGACAACCACCCACTCATGATGGTCTCCAACAAGCGGCCTTCCTCCATTGCATTATGCCATGTCACCTGAACCACATTATTGAGAGGCTGAGAGAAACACTATTGGGCAAATATGTTGGCCTCTTTCACCAACATTACTGCAACTACATGTGTTGTTTTTAGTCATGATGGTAAATGTTTATAACGTATACTCAATCTTCCAGAAAACAGGCGTAATTGTTTTCCTCCAAACATTATTTATGATCTTAACATGTTAATTATTACATACTCCATTAAACCCATGATTTGTTTGTTTTTAATAAATTCAAGAACTAATGATATAGAGGGAAAGAGGTACCCTCATTATCTTAAAGATGATTAAATAAAGTGATTTGAAACCAGACAATGTAATGTATTTCAGATGCTTGCAAATGTTCTGGCCTTAAGCAAACCCTTAGGCTTTCAAGTCATTGAATTTATAGAATAGGCTTCAGCACACAATAAACAGCATTGGCATGTATTGAGTTTTAGCAAAAGAACTAAGAAGAAAGAGGCACTCCTCGGGCAACCAATGTCACTCTCTGGTGCAGATAAGGTCTGTCAATGGATAGGTTAATCAAGGTTTAAAGGTTTAAGATAATTTAGGTGTAGCCTACTGTATCACAAGGCCTTCTATATTTTCCTCAAGAACATGGAGCCTGTAGCAAATGTTTTTTCAGAGGTCTTCATGAATTTCTGGGAACCGCATTGTCCTACAATACAGACAGTTTTTCTTATAAGGCCACCAACAGGAACTCCCATGAACTACTGAAGGACAATGTAACCTGGTTGGACTGACTGTATTTAAGTAGTAAACTTTGTGATGTGTTGCTGGAACTAGCTTTGGTAGACACACCAAATTTAAAATGATTAGGATTACAATGATTGTTAGCAAATGACTGTTTGTAGAAACACAGCCCTAAATAGTAGCTAGCTGTAGGTAATGTACTGAAGTGCATGCGCATAAGGACTTAAAGAGATTCAGTCATAGAAGAGCATCACATCGACGCAGTGCATGTGCATACGGAGTTTGAGAGATTCAGTCGTAGTACCACAAAGGCGACCTCCCTGCAGACGTCCAAAAAGGCACTGTTGGACAGAATCTGTGAAAAGGGGCCACACATGGACTTCAGCAGAGGGCTCTTTCCAATCAAAGGATCAAAACAGGACTCGCTGGTGTAGAAAAAGCTTCACATCAATTCAAATGGGCTGAAGGTGACTGTGGCATGAAATTGGTTTGTTGGAGAGTGGTGGCAGATGGGGCAAGGGCCAGGGTCCTGCTGCGACACACAGAAAAATCCTTGTCCTTTTACTAGCAATGTACCTACTCAGTGTATTAGCAGCCTGACAGAGAGCCATTCAACCTCCTGCATGCATTCGGTGTTCAAATACTATGGCAGGTTCTTGGGTTTTAAAAATACTCATCTGGCTCAAAACCCTCTGGTTCGGCCGGAGGATGCGTAACCGTTACAGTCACGGTGGTTAAAAATATAATGACATTACTCACCGATGAATAGCTTCAATTACAACATGAGCAGACAAGGTGTTAAACCCCCGGCCTTCTCCTAATGAGCCTAATAAAAGCCGTTGGTGCTGGCAGGATGGTGTCTGATGGACTGCACAGGCTATTGACCTTTGCTTGAGTCACATTTACATTTATGCAATGCTAAATGATACGACCGTTGGACGCGCTGCAAAGACCTCTTTCATCCGGAGCTAGGCTGCAGTATTCTAAGGGCCTGGGTCCCTGGGGTATGTTTTTTTTTCCTGCAGGTTGATGTATTCTTCTGCGATTGTGATGTGTCCACTGTCGCAGATGTGGGCCTTGTGTCTACGGGGTAATTGGATTAGCATGTCAATCTAGTAAAAGAAGCAAAGTTGATTGAGGCACTGATTGAGAGAGCAACCATAACGAGGGCTTGAGAACAATCGAGTCCTCCCATTGGCACTGTCAACTGACAGCAGGAAGTGAGGGAGAGGGCATGTGGGAAAAAGGACTAAGCCGCGGGGGGTAGCACACATTTGGGTTTTAGCGCTCGCTGTTGCAACGGCAGTGTTTGTGTTACAGCAATTAGGCGAAGGCTTTGACACTTGCGAAATCGCAAAGAGAGTGATGTTTGCTCTCTCTTTCTCTCTCTGTCTGTCTCTCTCTCTCTCTATTCGGTCTGGTAATGTGTGAGGAAAGTGCTTGCGGGCCTGTCATACAGACACAATCACCGCCTTTAAAAGCAACACACACACACACACACACACACACACAGAGACACACACACACACACACACAACCACACTCTCGGGAAGCAGCTCTATGTGTTTTTTGTTCCTCCTAGCTCTCAGTCACTCTAACTTTCAAAAATTCTCTCTTTTATATTACTGGGATAAATTACTTGCCCATCCCCCTGGAGCCCAGCAGACCCTAGGTGTCCCCTGTCTGTCTGCTGGAAAATGAAAATCGCTGAATGTTTTTTTTTTTTTTTTTTCTTCCACTGATCATTTACAGTCCTCATCCATGTGTGCGGTGCTCTGATATCTGTGACCAAGGGACAGCTCAGAGAAGTAGCCTAGTGACAATCCTACTCAGTGTTGAGGCTGTATTCTGCTCTGATTATTGTATTGTTGTTGTATGTTTACAGAACAACACTTCTTTTTTTCTTTCTTTCTTTCTTTCCTTCTATCTTTTTTTGTTTGCATTGAGGTTGCATTGGAGTCAAATAGGAGGCACCTGAGGTTTTCAGGTTTATTATGTTTCACTTGACTTGTTTCGAATTTGCACTTGTCGAAAAAGGCCTTGGGGTTTACTCAGAGAAAAAAAGATTGGCCCAGCACCTTTAGATTAGGATATCACCGACTGCTTTGTTCTAGCATTACAATGCTTTGGTTCTGTTTAATTGTTTGTTTCTTTTTATGTGGTTTGTTGTTCATTGATTGTTTTTTGAGGGTTAGATATCCTCAGGAGACTTGCTCCCATGAAACTGATGTTTCTTGATATTGTTTTCTAGTCAGTGTTCAATGAAGGAAACTGAACAAATGTACTTGTACTTGTTTTTTCAGAGGATTTTTTGTTTGTTTGTTGATCTTTTTCTGCTTTTCTCATTTATGCTTGTTCATAGAAACAGAGGTTTGGGTAATGTGAATTTGGGTAAATCAATTCTTCTTAGAAAATAACCAAAGTTCACACAATTCAACCAAGCACCGGTTCTCATTCTCTACCCACACTCCTCTGTGATTTTTCTTGAGAAAGTATGTAACAACAAGGAAATAACTAAAGCAGAGGAGGAAAGAGGTAGGATACACCCCACCCCTCAACCACCCCACCAGCACCTATGTTAAGGAGTTGGAAACAGATGGCATGTTGTAAAAGAGCATCCCCCAAATCCCTACCAAACAAGTGGACTTTAATGGGGTCAGTTCTGCCCGGCTTCTGCTCCAGCTCACAGTAGTTTTAGCTCTGTGCTGCCACCCCAGTGCCCTTCAGCCAGCGCTCCCCACTTTGTCTTCAATGTCACTCTGAGACTTATAACATTGGCTACCGGTTGACAGTGTGATACATCACTAAATAAGTCAGAACATCTGTGCTTTCAGGGTAGTTTCTCTAATCAAAAAAAAAAAACCTTTCCGTCTCTGTCTGCCTTTTGCTTTCTATTTTGGGATTATAAAATAATAAAATAAAAGAACATATCACAAAATAAAAGGATTATTTATTTTCTTTATATGGTGTGCTCCCTTTGCTCAGCTTTTGTAATTAGGGGGAAGGCTTATGTCATCACGCCTCTTGCCAGGGGAGAAGGCCTCCTCGGTGAGCTATGCTAGGCTGCTGACAGACGGCGATAATGTGGTCATCTCCGGCTGTCAGGTCTGAGCATTATTCTCTGCCCGGCTGGCCAGCCTCCTGAGACGGTCGCGGTATGGGGTTAAAGATTTGCCCTGCAGCTAGCGCAGGTTCAGTCACATGAATGGCGATACTCAATCTCTAGCAAGCCCGAAAGCTGCTGAACAACACCTCTCTCTCTCTCTCTCTCTCTCTCTCTCTCTCTCTCTCCCTCTCTCTGTCTTTCTCCCTCTGTCGCTTACCATTCTGCCAGTTTCTAATCACAAAGTTTCTATAATCTTGTACGCGTTCATTAGTCCACTCAATCAGATGACTTATTAATGAAAATGAATTATATATATTGCAATGTAGGGGTTGTTTAGGATTTGATTTTCACTTCTACATTATTAATTTGCCACGTTGGTCCTTTGCAAAAGGTGTTCAAAAAATGAGATCATGTCTTGCTCCTGTTACAAACCTAAGCCTGTTCTTGTCCACATTCCCTTAATTTTGCAAACAGATCACACCTGTTAATTCATCCATTTTCATTTTCTTTAATGATGGAGCATGAACATTGAAGCCGTTTGCCATACGTCTTAGCTGTATGAACTTATACATATTTGACTTCATCCCAATATATGCATTCATAGAGAAGCCTGAGGGCTGCAAAACCCCTTTTTAAAAATATATCATTCACGATTAAGAGACAGTATATTCACTGATAAAAGGCCACCCATTACCCCTACCTTTGCCAAGTAATCACTTAAAGTGAGAATGAGAGATTAAATCTCAAACGTTGACTAAATAAGTAAAACGTTAAGCCCTTCTTCCATTAATGGAGCGTCTGAAAGCAAGAAGTACATGTTGGGTGAGTCTATTTATTATAGTCCCCTCTCTCTGTTGGCCCTGTGGAGCTGGTTTGAGGAGATTTCCTCTCAGATTGAGTTTGTGCTGACTCCAGCTGGACGCGAGGGGATAGCTCTGCACACAGTATTTAACCCAGCCAAAGCCCACAGATTAGACCACAGCAGTGTCAAGGGAATCTTCTTATAGCACAACCTGATGGGCCACCCCAGATAATCATCTTTAAAAACATAGTACTGTTTGCATCTCTCTCTCTCACACTCTCTCTCTCTCTCTCTCTCTCTCTCTTTCTCTCTCTCTCTCTCTCTCTCTCTCTCTCTCTCTCTATCACTCTCTCCGTGTCTCTCTCTTTACCCGTCCTGAAATTGTGGTAAAATTCCTGCACACCCTTTTAATTATGTTCAGTGATAAACTGTGTGTGCTGAGAGAAATATGTACTAAGAGGAATATGCGTTCTACTGAAATATCAATATAATCTGAACTGAAGTTAAAGGGCACTGGTGTCCATGGATTCTGAATTCAGAGCTTATAACAGGTTCAGGTCCACACTGTCTGTGTTTCTTGAAGTATTGATTTTCCTCACAGCCTTAACTACACTCACAACCTATAAGGCTTTCTGCTGTTATTATGAGATGGATTGTTTAGATAATAATTGAATCCACAAAATATTAATTCTGCACTCAAGTCTGGTGTATGAATCTAATAACAAGATTTTCTGCAGGTGATTGAAACAATAAGTGCAGTGGATCGAGACGAACCACCCAGCGGACATCGTTTCTTTTTCTCCCTTGCCGCCGAAGCTGTGGGCAACCTGAACTTCACCTTAAGAGATAATAAAGGTTGGTAATACCACTGCACTCTCTTATACACACCCACCATATAAAGAGCCTCTAATCAAAGAGCTTCACTGGATCATTATGTTCCTATCACCAAAAGACACAACCACCGACCAGAAGATTGACAGAGGTTAGGCAGAAAGAAAAGGCCATGAAGAGCCTTTGAATTATGAAGAGACCATGAAAAATCTTTGAATTATGGCTGAGATGGTAGGGATCGCATCAATTAATCTGACATCTGATTATAATTGATTTTTAAAATCAATTACTGTCCTCTATTATAAATATATATTATACAGTGGAGCACTAAAATTCAACTATAGTATATACTATCTATATATCCCCTTTTTAAAAATATGTCATTTACGATTAAGAGACAATATATATACTGTATATATTGCTGTAGTGCTGGTCAAAACAAGTTGGGTTCATTTCTAATTCATTTTGCTCTCCACATCCTGTTTTCTGGGGTTTTACAAGTGTTGTTCAGTCCTCAAAATATCCGAGAGGTTACGTGTTCTCCAGCACACTTCAAACCACATCCAGATTCATTACTCCACGATTTTTTCCATAATGGAAAGAAAGAAAGAAAGAGAGAAAAGACGCACTGCGATTGGGTCTAGGTCTGCGAAACTGCGACAAGCGCCATCATCAAAATATGGCCATTCATCTGTCTTGCTAGCTTGCTGTGCCGTGCTTGCAGTCTGGCCAGGCTCTTCGGACATCATGGTTCACCGGCTTCCCCAAAGAGAATGGCTAATGACCCCAGCCTCTTTCAGCTGAGTCAGTCAAACAGCAGTCTAACTCCTTCCTGCACTGAAACTGGAGAGGACATTCAAAAGGACATGAAAATGACAGGAGATGAAAACATGAAAATGACTGAGCTATTCTCCACTGTGGGAAGCACGTCAATCATTTACCCTTTACCACACCTGCATGTATCTTTACCATGTAATCACTCATTTCCTCCTCTTTCCCAAACTTTCCTCTCCTCCATTGTTTGCAGACAACACAGCCTCCATCTTGACCAAGCGTGCCGGCTTCCAGCGGCGGCAACAGTCACTGTACCGCCTGCCGGTGCTCATCGTGGACAGCGGGATGCCGGCCCTAAGCAGCACCAACACCCTCTCCATCCGCGTGTGCGAGTGCGACGGCGACGGATCTCCCCAGTCCTGCGGAGCCGAGGCCTTCATGCTGTCTGCCGGCCTCAGCACCGGGGCTCTGGTCGCCATCCTGGCCTGCATACTGACGCTGCTGGGTAAGACACACACCACTGCCTCCGAGCCTCAGAAGACCAAACAGGAATAGTGTATCTGCTTTCATTTGAGTGGGCTGTTGTTAAGCAGGGATATGAGTCACCAGTGTGGGATGTGACTTTTCCCCAGATAGATCCGTTTAATTATGGCGAACCTCATGGTGGAATCCACATGTGCCACTTTATAGCTGATATTTACACTCAGTTATATATGACAGAGGAAACTGCTCGATATCAATTCCATTTAGATGACAAACAACATGTCAGGCCACGGATGTACAGAAATGTGCTTTTGTGTGTGTGTGTGTGTGTGTGTGTGTGTGTCTCCTCTCGACTCTGGTCCAGAATGACTTGTATGACGCTGTCTCCAATCTTCAAAAAGTCCCTGCTCTTTTTGATCAGACCCTTTGCTGATTGCTATTTCAGGAGATTCATTAGTTGATTGTCACATGAGAGCGCATCGCATGATCTCGCTGATGACTACGCTTTGTTTTGATTTGTTGACCTGGTGACAGTCGGTACTGTTGATGGACAGACTGATTTCCTGATTAGGCGACAACATTAATAATCTGTCTCTACACAGACTATTCAAGTAGGAGAAAATGGATTGAACGCATGAAACATTTTTGGAGTGATGTTGCTGAAGGAAAGCTTGTTGTTATGCAGTATTGCTATGTATAACTGTTACATAATACAGTAAAGTGTTACCTCAGTAATGTTACAGAAAAAGTGTCAGAGATCATTTCTGTGTTTGGTTGGACGAGTGGAGTCTCTCTGATCTGAAGTAAAGAAACATGGATCTTTCATTCTCAGCCTATGGAGCTTACACATTGTTAGTTATATACTGAACATTTTATTTTTTATTGAAATTACAGTGGACTCTTCCTCAGCTTCACAGTGGGTTGTACAACATTGCATTGCCCTTACACAGCTTAATGTCAAGGCCATTTCTCTTTTTAAACAGTTTTGATTGGATTGCAACAGCTTTATCTGGGTGAAGCAGGAGAAAAACAGAACAATAAGAAAAGGTCTCAGTCCCATCAAAAAAAATCAGTAACACATATACATTAAAGGACCTCATAGTCTGAACTGCCGTGAGAGCAGTGTGATGAAAAGATTCTGGATCCTTTTAAACTCATGAATGCACTAACTGATCTGCCTTTTTTCACAATCAGAGAAAAAATATGTATTGATATTATTATTTTTTAAGATGAGGTAATAATGTCTGCTGATGTTTTTGTTCAAAAATTATTATTATTTTTTAGTCTTAATTAACATTTCCTGAGATTGATTGGAGTAGAGTACAGTTAAATACAGTGCCGTGAAGGAAAAGGACCTTGAGGACCTTGTTAGTGAAGTAAACATAATTCTTTTAGTCGCCCTAAGGTTTGGTTTCTCTTCCCCTTGCCCTCCCTCTCTCCCAAGCTTCTTAGCCATTCGGCCTTTGATTAATTCCGGCTCTTGCAAGACATTTGCAGCAGTGCCTTGCCTCTGCCCTGACTAAGAAAAAAAAAACAGAATCTCCCCCAGCCCTCCTACAACAGTAGGATTAGGCCTGTGCGCTGGCTGATCTGAGCTGTTATTTTGGGCAGGGGAGGCAGAGCCCGCGGGGCCCGAGCCTGCTCTGCTGTGCTCACTCTCTGGCTCGGAGGAAAAGTGGAGGAAGGGGGGCGCTCTGGAGGAGGAAAGCCGACAAATCAACGAGCGGATCCTTCTTTTCCCTCATCCCCCCCTTCTCTTCCTTTTTTCTTTCGTTATTTCTCTTTCTCTCCCTCTTGTGTGTGCTCTCTGGCTCTTTTCACAGAAATAATAAATTAACAGGCCTTGTGTGCCCAATGCTGTCTGTATTAGTCACACTAAACAAGCAACAGAAATAGCAGGACAAAGCGTGGCACCTAATACAGCCATGAGGACAAGATTCAGTGTGCTCACTGAAGCAGCACTCTGTGTGTTTTTCACTAGCGAATCTGCATTGAACAAATGAATATTTATCAGTCTGTACGGGCTCGATCTGGACCTGCAGAAGAGGTATCTCATCTCATTTTATTATATGTAGTGCCATTAGGCTACAGCACAGCAGTGACTGATAGACCTATTTGGGCTGCGCCTCTAACACATTGATCCATGTTATTTGACACCTATTACTGCAAAGGTAGAACCAACAATATGGAAGAAAGTGTGAATTATGAGAGAAATTAAACCTGTTTGTTTTCATCTCTTGACAAAATGTTGCTAGTCACATTTTGTCTGTTTTCTTCTGTCTCCGGCATTAATCTAAACAATTTCAGAAATGCATCTCAGACAGTGACAGCTGTTCCTGGGGTTTTCTTTCAGGCTGTCTGAGATCTGAGGCTTACCTCTCTCTTCCTTTCTAGATGACGTTAAGATGAAAGGTATGGGATAAAGCCAGGTCATTTGAAAGTTCTAGGTCTAGGGACAAATGATTTCTCTCTTTAATTCTCTCTCTCTCTCTCTCTCTCTCTCTCTCTCTCTCTTTCTCCATTGTTTTTTGACAATGTTTTCCTGTATACCATTATGGCCTCTGTGACATACTCTATTCTAATTTGTCTGACCCTAAACTTGACCCAGCTTGCCTGGTGGTCCATGAAGTTCCCGGAGTTTCCACTGCACTCGGACAGTGATGCGAGGGCTGCGTGGGGAGATGGACTGTGCTAAGCCATAAATTGCATGAAAAAATGTCAGAAGGTCAAACTGCCAATTTTCTCTGTGTACCATGGTGGTCTTGATTAGCAGCACAAGCCTTGGGCATTTGTTCTGTGCATTGTTAAGAGTGATGTAGGGACACAGAGAGGAAGAGATAGAGAGAGAGGGGGGGAGAGAGAGAGAGAGAGAGAGCGCGCAAGAAAGGGATTAAAAAAACATTGCATACCATAATACCAGACTCACTTTGAAGAGATTGAATGAGGCTCCACAAAATATTCTACTTGTTGTTCCATTGATTCTGCATGATGGATTGTTTTCTCAATCCAATTACCGCAAATTGGGGATAATGTTCAATTGATCCACGGCTCCCTCTAAACATCCATCTTGTGTCAAAACTGCACTGAAGTTAAATCAGGCCTTTAAGTAGGGGCAGTCTGTAGCACTTCAGATGAAAGGGCGTAAATTAGGTCTTTATAACACCCACATAATCACAGCAAGGCATCTCACACATAAAAGAAGCCACTTGTCTATGTGGCCAATGGAGCACTTCCATATCTTGAGGCCATTTGGATTTGGAACAGAGCATCATAAATCATAAATTGTCTTCCTGTAAAAATATCCATGAACATTGACAGAACTTGATGTCAGGATTGTGTCTGATGCCTGTGATGAATTTCGCCACTATATTTGGCAAATCCGACCATTACGACTAATCAGTCATAGGGTGTGCTATTTCAGGGGTGGGGTTGGGCGGGTGGGGTGTGAGGGGGATGAAGTAATTCGCCATGCAGAAAGCCATGAGCCATCCCACATGTAGATTGATATGGTGCTAATGTGTTTCCGATTATGTAAAGTCGGCTGTTTACCATCCAGACTCTGAGCCAGCCTCCGGGGCGTGAGAGATTTGCAGCTTTTGCCCAATTGAGACACAATGGAGGCAAAAACCCCGGACAAATAACTCTGACTGTCTCTTCCTAACTAGATTCCTGAAGCAGGGGGCATAAAGTCACTCTTTATCTATCTCCTTCGCACCTCTATTCATCTGACCCTCCTCCCCCCATCCCCCCAGTCTGTGTTTGTCTACTTATGCAAGTGCACGTGCTGCTCTCCTCCTCCACCTTCTCCTCCAGCCATCCCTTCATCCCTCCATCCTTCCATCCCGCTCCATCAGTCCCTCCCTTCTGGCTGTCCTGGCTGGGCTCGTGTGTCCTGCGGAAGCAGTGCTCCGGCGGCCTCCAGGATGAGCTATGAGCCCCGGCCCCCATATTTCACCCTGCTGGTGGCAGGGCTGAAGGATGGATCATTAGACATCTTCTCTCCTCAATTCCTCTTGCACACACTCACTCTCTCTCTCTTTCCCTCTCTCTCTCTCTCTCTCTTTCTTTCTCTCTCTCTCTTTCTCTCACTCTCTTTCTTGTGCTCACCTCACACATGTTTTTATCTCCCTCGGCCTTAGTCTCACTCGTTCGCACTTCTCCTTCTCTCAGCCCTGTCACTCTCTCTTTCTCTCTCACTTCCTCTCTTTTCTTTCTCTGTACTTTTCCCACACTTCTGTCTCACCTGGTATGGCCTGCTTTAAAAAAAGTCTCATTTCAATTCTCCCTTTGCATCTCAATTTGCTTTTTTAATCCATGGGAGATTAAGAGCATGTATTATTAGACAGTGTGCGTTGGTGAAGACAGGCTCATTTATTTCTGGAGGCTGCTAAGGAATGCTTGGCAGGCTGCATTTGAAATGGGTGTGGTGTGATGTGGTGTGGTCGAGCTGGAGTCTGTCTGCCTTGCGAGCCACCACTGAGTTTCACCAAGCCCTGGTGTTTCCCTGCGCACCCATCACACTTATTAATGTCTGACTGGCTTCTCTGAGCGATGATGTCTGGGGCTTTCTGTTGGGAATTATTCACAATCTCCTCACTTTGCTATTTTTACAACTACAAGGCTAGCATTATTATTGCTATATATTTTAGATTTTATTTGCTTCCTGAAATATGAAAGTTAATTATTAAATTGGTTTAAAATATTAAAAAAAAGAAATAGAGCAGACCTACAAACAAAGTATACTTGTATAAAGTATCACTTGAATATGGCTTTCAAAGAAATTTGATTGTTTGTCCTTATTTATTTATTTGCGTTTGACTCACACATAACTCTGTCTTATTTACCAGATACTGTAGGCATACTCTGGAGCCATAAAAAGGATTTAGTGCTGGCTTGGACAGTGTAAGCTGCTTGTGTGAGCAGCCAAGTTGAGCCAGTTGCTGTTAAACCCTGATATTTACAGCATATTCTGCCGGTCTTAAATCCCCACACGCCCGCTGCATCTGCATGCATATTGCACCACGGTTTCTGTACATCAGCAGACGCTGACAGGAACCAAAGTGAAATGACTAAGGCACAGGCCCCAACCAGCTGGCCATACTCGGAACAATCAAGAGCATGGGCACAGATGTAGAAGCATTACAACCATACTTGTACCCCCCAAAACTTGCACATGTGAGAGACATCTGAATTCTACTCTAAATATCAATCCAATTCAATTCAATTCAATTCAATTAATTTCAACGTGTGTAAGTGTCTATACTGTATTTGTGTGTGTGTGTGTGAGTGAGTGAGTGTGTGTACTATATGATGGAGTGTGCAAACATGAGTGTTTGTGCAAATGCTGGGTCAGGTGGATGTATTTCACTGTTGTCAACACCAGCGCTGGAGATGATTAAATCAGCCTGCAGCCACGGCGCCAGCCCTCCTCCTCCCATCTCCACTGGCACCCGAGACGAGCTGTGCGCCGTTAAAGGTGTGCCAGGGGTGCCGTAAAAGCGATTAAGCTGTAATCCGATGGACATATTGATAGAATTAATGTACCCCTTTTGCTGTGTTAATTGAATTGAAGAGATAATGTAGGTGATCGTTCGGGCAACAATGTGAGCAAGGGGAAAATCGAGGAAGTTGTGCTTACAGGTGCAGATTTGAATTGAAAAATAATAACAAAGATTATTGTGGTCCCAGGGCACTATATAGATGACAGATAGCATCTCACCCAAACAGTGGGTGATTGTGTTTTTGTATCGTCTAGTTTTATCTTTGCTGGCAGTAAGCATGCCCTGCAGGCCTAGAGATGGGGAAGATGCCTCCGGCTTCTCAAAGCCGTACGCACGTGAGGAGTTCTCAGGCTTTTTTTTCTCTCTCCCTCTCGCTAAACTCCTGTTTCTGTGAATGCGTGCGGTAGGAAGAAGATTTTGTGTCCAATAATGCTGTTCTTTTAGACTGACAAAAACAATTTGAAAAGAGTCATCTTCTAAGTAGATTTTTTTGCTCTTGTTACCCCTACACCCCTCTCTCTCTCTCTCTCTCTCTCTCTGTCTTTTCCTTTCTTTCTCTCTTTCTTTGTTTGTGTCTTTGTCCCTCCCTAAGTGCTGGTGTTGCTAATCGTGATGATGCGCCGGCGAAAGAAGGAGCCGTTGATCCTGGACGAAGACCGTGACGTACGGGAGAACATTGTGCGCTACGACGACGAGGGTGGCGGTGAGGAGGACACGGAGGCCTTCGACATGGTGGCCCTGCGCAACCTGAATGTGGTGCGTGGCGACAGCAAGACCCGTCGGGACGTCACGCCCGAGGTCACCACACTCTACATGCCACGCCCTCCGCCCTACAAAGCCGCGCCGACGGACAACAACGGCATCTTCCGGGAGTTCATCTGGGATCGGCTGAAGGAGGCGGACGTGGACCCCGCCGCACCACCCTACGACTCCCTGCAGACGTACGCCTTCGAGGGCAGTGGCTCGGTGGCCGAGTCCCTCAGCTCCCTGGAGTCCCTGAGCACAGACTCAGATCAGAACTATGACTACCTCAGCGACTGGGGGCCGCGCTTCAGGAAGCTGGCCGACTTGTACGGCCACAGCGACGGCAGTAATATATTCACCTCTTAGCCAGGGATTGTGTCTGGGTTTCTGTTTCTGTCTGTTTGAAGTCCTGTCTGCCTGACCTTCGATGTGAAGCTTCAGTTGGAGGAAGAGAATGGTTCAGATGGGATGGAGAATTTTATGAATATTTCATTTTTTGTGGAACAAAAAATCTGTCTCAGTGTTGAAATCCAACAAGCACACAAGTGAGACACAGAACTGAATTGAAGACCCTTTTTTGAGCACTTGATGGTTTTTACCATGACTTTACAATTACAATTAATAAATTCAAAAAAAGAGAAAAGGTACAGCAGACTGAGATTTGTTTATATTTCAAACACCTGGGAAGTAAAACAGGATTGTGTAAAATTGATTCTATATGCCACATTCATCAATGGACGTGTAATTGAAGGGAGGGGCACAGCAGTGTATTGCCATCTGTGAAGGATGTGTTCGAGTCTTTGGTATCCATGGTGACTAAAGAAAAACTGTACCTCTTTTCAGTCCAGAGGTGTTGTTATAATGTCCTTCTCAATCTGCATAAGTGTCTCTTTATTTTCACAAATATTTATACTACTCATGGATCTTTGTTTCTTTTTTTAAAAGTAGACATTGCAAAATACTGAATTATACAACAAAATCATCTTAAGAGGATGTTGTCAGCCCAAAGCTGATACTAAAACAGTGTACTGAAGTAATGATTAGACAAACCTTTCACAATCATCACAAACGGAGCTACCAGTGCTTCTTGTTTAAAACATTAAGCTCCAGAAGAGGCTTTAATGTTGCCTGTGGTGTTCGAAGGTCTCCCACCACTAGTCCAGATTAAGGAAACACCAGCCTCTTGCTGGGAGAGCAGTGAGTGACATGGAACATGTTTTATGGTTTAAGGTGGAGCTAAGCATTTGACGGCTGCCTTCCGACTCTCTAATGAGCCTAATCAGGAAGTCTCTGGAGAGACACCCAGCGACACAATGCCACTACAAGACCCTGCTACTGCTGGTTCCAGCTAGAATATCTTTGAAATGTAGAAAAAGGAAAGTGCAGAAGATAGAATAGAGCCACTATAATGGTTTATGAGGGGAGCTTTTATTTTAAAAAGGTAAAATAAATATTGATAGTCATCAGAGCCAAGAGCAGAAGAGCAGCTATACTGTGTGTAATTAGTGGATTCAGTTGCAGTTTCTCTTCACTCTGAGATATTGATGTTGGTTCAGAGGGCGTTTTTGATTTATTTTGAAATAATATTTATGCTAAAGGGAATGTCTTGATATTGTGTATTATGGGGAAGTGCCCATAAAACATTGCTTGATGAATAGTAGACAGAGGTATTCACTGATTCATCTTTTTAAAATCCACTAATGGATGGCATTAATAATATACAGTCCCAGTGGTCAATGAAATATGGCCCTACACATAAGTATATTGGGTTGTTTGATGTTTTCATGAAGTTGTGCTTTTGAAGTGAGTGCACAACCAGTGAATTCACTGGCGTAAGCAACCGGCGAGTTTGATAAATGGGCCAAGTCGTGTCCGAATGCTTAAAAGGCCTTAGCTAAATTAACCCCTGAAAGCAATTTGATGGATGATTCTGCTGTTGTTACAAAGCATGAACATACATCCACAAACACACTCATAGAGGTGGACATGACCCAGCTCTTTTCCCTGCAAGCACTCATTTGAAATACGAGGGTAGCATTGAATTTAGAAGTGTTTGATGTAATGCAGTATCTCTCAAGCAAAATACGATTTTTTTGCTTGTATGCTCATTGCTGGAACTGTATTGTATGCAGTAGTGAGGCTTGTGGGGAATTCAGTTTTCATGAGGTCCAAACATTCTAGTGCCATACTTGCCCTTCACAACACAAATTCTCTTGAGACTTTAGGGCACTCATTTTATGCCAAAAAAAAAAAAAACATTGCTGCAAATTCATTCCTGAATGTCAAATGTGAGTTTTAATCTACAATTTGTTTCTGTGCACATTCAGGACTAGACTTTAGAACATTTGTAGTTCAAGAACTTTAAAACATTCATAATTTTTGAGAAGTTTATTGTTAAAATTTATGGTTACCCTTGTTATTCCTGCATTCATTATCTTTGATGGAGAGTGCATCTCACTCCATTTCTGAGGATGCCTCTTAACGAGCGCCAATGATAATTTAGTCATTTCACAACCAAAGTGGGGATAATGAAGATTGAGGATATTGTTAGCGAACATTGGGGAATGTCTAATGTTGTAAAGCAAATGTAATTATTTGTTAACTGGCTCCACTAAATGAAAACTAAAAGGGCAATCGAAATCTCATTAGACTTTGGCACTAAGTAATAATAAATACCATTTCAATTAAGAGAATTGCAGAGGATAAGCTGCAGTAAGCAGAACCAACAAACTCAGAGGGTAGGGTAGGGTGGGGTGAGGGGGGGTGGGGGTGCTAGACAAAAATATCCAGGGAGAAATGTAGATCTCTAATAATCACAAATACAGTCCATCAACTCTGGTCCTTACTCTGGGCCATGCAGGGGAGAGAGGGGGGAGGGTCTGCTAAGCCAAGACATGTCACGAGGCAACTAATTGACTCTCTCAAGCTGTTCTCTGCCTGGGAGGGAACATGCAACACACACAAACACACACACACACACACACACCTTTCTTGCTTTATTGTTTTCCTCTTCAGATGGAACCCAGGGTGGTCCTGGGGTCTTGAAATCACATACAGAAGGTTGGAAATGACAACGTGTCACTTGGAAAGATCGGCTATGGTTCGACTCTGTCGTGGCAGGCAGTCAGTGTTGCGCCACAGGGGGGATCAGTCAGACCAGTTCTGTCTCTCTGTCCACATCTAAACCCCATCCACTCTTAGTGCTTTCTTAAACAGACAGCTCAGACTGGAGTAATTGATGTCGGAGCAAAAGTAGGAAGACAGGCCATCAGTGGCAGAGGAGACTGTGGCGTCTTCAACCTACGGACATTGTCGGGGGAAAAATGTATACTGTATGGTGTTGTTTTCTCGTTTTTGTTTTTGTTTGTATTGTTCCCTTTTTTGGAATTGTTGCTTAATTATGTTCGTTATGGTATGGTAGCTTGTGCTTCCCTGGATATCTAAGTGGCCTTTCCTGATGCAGCAGAGGAGACAGGTGACCTGACTCTATTGAGAGGATAGTACACCGCCACGAAAGAAGTCAGGCAGACAATCAGTGCCCCTGGTTCGACAAGCTCCTCAAGTTTTGGCAGAGAGGGAAAGAAACTCTTCAACATTTTGTACAGGAACTAAAATAAATGCTCTTGACTCAAAGTCATATGTATAATTTTGAATAAAGAAATAAATCTTGTTTCATCCAGAGGTGCCATATCTTTTTTCTTCCAATCTTATAACTGTTTGCGTGTGTATGATTTTAAAACTACATTGGAACCATGGTATTAATGGTCAGTAATAACACAAACAAACATTGCTCAGTTTCCTTCACTTTGTGAAACACTGTCTGGACACATGTTATGCCAGACTCGTTGACATGTCTTGGTAATTACCTGTGCTACCGGATGAGGCTTGATTTGGAGATCATTACTGAAAAGCACCTGAGACACTCCCCAGCCCCTTCCTAACACACACACACACATGCAGTACATACTCAAAACACACACACCAACAGTGCTGACAGTTGGCTACCAGCCATCCACGAGTCATGGCAGCCAAAATAAACCCCCGTCTCTCACACACACCTTATGGCTCCTGCGGCGTGCCAAATTAGAGCTCTGAACATCCCACAGGATGCACACACAGGGTTGCATCCCCATCAACTCTCACCTCACCCCGTAAAATATTACAGCCTTGTTAGCCTCCTTGTTCACTTTTCATCTCATTACAGCGTGATCAGATAAATTAATTTGAAGTCTGCATGCAAACGGTTGTGTGCGGGGTTAGGATTGTTGGATTGGAGAACTCATTAACATGATGTCTTTAATGACTTCATTACTATTTTCTGTTTGCTGATAGTTAGAGAGAGGGTTTTTCTAAATACTTTAACTGGCTAATGGGCACAGAAGTACCTCTGTACATCATAGTTGCTGCTGCTCTTGTTCGGCACAGTTATGCATAAGCACAGCCTCGGCACATTGGAATATGAAATATACCTCTTTCGCCAGCTTCATCTGAGCAGACTCCCGCAGGGGTGGGGTGAAATCACACAATATTCATTAGGGCCATTCCAGGCTGAGGGGCTAACAGTCAAAATTAAATACTGTATCCATTTCAGAAAAATGCAGCGTTAGCGCCAAGCCATCAGTTTGGCTAATATTGATATGCAGGTTTAATAGAGAGGCCTGCTAAAGGGGCTGGTTTCATTAGTCCAATGAGACACACCCACTGTGTGCTAAGGTGCCTTCTGCTTTACGAAGCCCTGTTACATTTATTCTATGATCTGGCCAGAATCTACACAAGTGACATTTTCACTGCTATTGATTTTCTCTCTAAATTAAATATGTGATTCATACATTTAACAAGATTGCTTGAAGAAAAATCCAATTATTCCTCCAATAGCCAGTGGAAAAGTCATTAAAAGGGCCTGTGATAATTATGGGAGTAATATGGGAGGAATTTTGAGCCATTTGGAACAGGGTAGCAGTTGGTTCAGACCCTAAATGAGACCACTTGTGGTTAAAACATGGCCGGGTCCATCTAGATCCAAGGTTCTCCAAGTGTGACTCCATCTGAGACTCTTCGGAATATTTGAAAACACAAAACACAACAGTCCTGAAAAAATATTAGAAAGTAAGCCTGAAAATACAATAGTCGACAAACACTCAGGAGCTTGTAAACAAACCACAATATGCAATGCATCCTTTACCGAATGCCAAGAGCCTTCAAGAAGAACGTCTTGTCAAATTCTGTGACAAAAGTCAATTAATAATGCCAGTTAATAAAGAAATTACCTATTTTGTGCATTTTCCTTTGAGGCCTGATAACATATTGATTGCCTACTCTGCAATTGTGAGGCCAGTGACTATCAATTGACTTAGCTTCACCACTGTGTCATTCGATTTGAATAAAAACCAGTCTCTTAATTTTAAAATGGCAGTCAGCCAGTAAAACCCTGAGAACCCATGACATATATTGCTGGATACACTTACCATTCTGGGCAATAACATGGATTTTACAGACACACCCACACACATACACATGAACACACACACACACACACACAGAAACACGCACACGAACAAACGAAACAAACTTTGTGGATGTGTATGCAGAAAGATGGGAACAGATCAATGGGCAAAGTTGGAAGACTTAAAAATCTCATTCATTAAATATGAAACACAGTAGGTCTGATCTTGTGGAAAAGACATTTGGTGTCATTTCTGAAGTGGGGTTTAGTGAACGGGCTTATGTATGTTTAATAGGGTGCCAGCTACTGGTCGGCCCTATGCTGAATCTGTTACTACTTGCTTTGAACTGACCTTGGCAGATGTATCCTATCCTTTGACTTGAAAGCCTTCACAGGAAAGTCCTATACGGCATAAACATTCCCTCTCCCTCACTTTCTGTCCGCATGTGTATCATATGGACTCCTATATTACTTTATTTATACCACAATTTTCTTATAATATGTACCTAATGGAATAATAGTGGACTAATCACCATCTGAGAGACTGAAAACCTGCCCTAGGCAGTTGGGCTAGCCCCTTGAGCCGTTGGAACTGCCCAAGGTTTCTTCCTTTACCATAACAAGTAAAAACAAAAAAACCTGATAGGGAGTTTTTCCTTGCCCCTGTTGCTCATTTGGCCTCTTTGTGTTAAGCACTTTGAGACATGCCTTTTGTAAAAATGCGCTATATAAATCAAGTAAAATTGAAATGAATTGACATGCACAAAAACAATGTGGCAATGTTCATTCAAAGTTGAACATGTTGCTCCCTAATACATTGTTTCCTGTACAAGCAGTACAGTCCAAGGCTGATTCTAAAGTCTATTCTAAATAATGAAAAAACATGGGTTGTTATTAACTCTCTTTTCTTGAGATGCTTTTTCCACAGGTTGGCCACTATTCACCCCACGTTTTGCAGGCACTAACACTCAAAAGCCAATCAAATGGCAAAATAAATCCTTGAAAGAGAGAGAATGGGAGGGAGAGAGAGCGAGAGAGAGACTCTACCTCCAGGGATACAAGGAGCAATCAGGGACACACTGAACTATCAGGAACCCAATCTACAGATCAACCCTGGCAGAGCAAGGGCCATAGAGTTGCCAAATGAACGCTAAACTCCATGCCATTTTTATTGTGTCCACAAATCAGCCTCAAATTGACATTCAGAGAGTGAATTTTCACAGACAGGGAGGCTGAGAACTCTTGCTTTCAACTTGAATCCAATCCACTGAAGTCTTTCCGTCATAAGAGGACAAAGAGTGGAGGGGAAAAAGAAAATCATCCACATGCTTTACAGCGAGACACGCAAAAATAAGGATCATTTCAATGTGCTGGATTGAAAGCTACCATGTAGCTCTCCGTTGGGTTCTAGGGCCACACATCTAACGACACTATTAGGATCGATTTGACTGTGGTTAATGGGTTAGGAGTTATAAATAGCGTAAGGGCTGAGATTTTCAGAGCACTGATGTACAGTGTCCACAATGCACACAGGAGCAGAAAGCATCCAGTCACAACAGGTGGTTCTGCACAATGCACAATTCAGCATTTCAGTTAAATAACTAAAAAAATAGCAGGCTGGCTTTGAATGAGAGTTTAACAGCTATGAATTTCAGCAGCTCCATGGAAATAGGTCATAGTCATTCCACATAGTCATTCCACAAAAGAAGGAAGACTAAGTTAGGCAGTTATGTAGAAACGTATTAATACCACTGCAAATGAATGGAGAGGTTATATCTGGATTTAAGGATCCTTCTGGTTGACAGGATATGTACATGGACCCCACTAGTAACTAGTAATCAAACTTGTGGAATAAATTTTCTATAGGTTCTTCCAATAGTCTCCAGGGTTAGTTGCACCAATAGGACACGTCTGCACAGGTTGTAAGGATTGTAATAAAGTTTTTCTCAACCACAGCTGTCTCCCTACTGAACTCTAAACCCTCCATCCCCTACCCCCGCCCTGCTAAAACTGAACATACTGCATATTTGGAAATTTCATACCTCACCTGTACTCAACTACAGGCCTACATTGGATATTATTGTCATTTCATTCCCACATCTTTCTATTACTCTTATTCTGTACATAGCTATCATAACTGTACATACTACTGTACACAATGCACTTGCTGCTCATGCACTTAGATTAGACTAGATTAGATTAAACTACATTAACCTTGTATTTATACATACTGACAATGAAGTTGAGTCTAATGTTTAGTTTGGCTACACCTGTTGCACCATTGAGGCATAAGTCATCCTCTTTGCTGTTTGCTTTACTGTCATGATTCCACTGCTATGCCCTCTTACTTGAATGACAGGGGAATGACAGAACAAATATGAGTATAGATCAGTATAGACTTTTTAACATAATATAACTCAAACACATGTGAGTTTCAGTGGTGGGGGTGGGAGGGGGGAGTACACTCAAAGGCTGTTTTGTTTAAAAGCCAGAAAAGTACAAAGGTGGAAAAAAGAAATGTTTCAGGCTTGCTCATCATTGTCTTCAGTTGTTTTGGAGGCCAGCAAAATACAGGCAACAAAATACAGACAACCTTCCACATCTGCCTGTAAGCTTAATATAGCACTCTGAAGGCGACAGTATACTTTGAGTATGTGAAGGATTCCTATCATGTTACGATGCTGCTCATCAAATCAACTTTGAATAAGATAGATGCTGTCTGAAATGTTGTCTTTCTCTAGTAAAATGCACTTTGCATTTCCTCTTTAGGCATCTTAGACCTAAAAAGGTTGGTGACCACTGCTATAAAAATAATGTCATGTTTATCTCAGTCAGCCAAAAGCTGGTTTATTGATATAATTCAGTGACAAAAATGCAACAAACATAAATTCAGAGAGCATCTAACCTCCGAGCATCTACCACAAGTTATTCAACATTTTCACCTGGTGGCATGGTTGCGATATAACTTCATTCAAGCCAATGATCGTTGGTTATTACACCACCTCAACCCTCTCTGCCTGAACTCTTTCTGTTTTAACCTTTTGTTAACAGCTAAATTATAAATAATTGTAATTTTTTGATATCAATAACTTTCCCTTAACTTAAATACTGTATCTCCACTGGTACACAGTGGTCAACTAAGGAAGGAAGTAAGGCCGTTGAATAACTGAACACAGTTTTACACAGTATACGTGAACACGGTTAAGTTTGCCTTCTCATGCAAATACTGGCCTTGCATGCCATTATTGGGGTGGTGGGTGGAGAATGCCACCCCATCCTTGAATTTTTCCAAGAAGCAATAGAAACACTGAAAGTGATTGTCAGCCATCCTTGAGAAAGTGTCCTGTTGCCCTGCTCAACAAAGAAGTGGAGATCTCCCAAACCACAGTATGCTTGTCTGCAGTGTGCAGATCACTAATCATTTCACCAGTGCCACTCACAGAACTTTGCTGCTTGTTCTATTCCACCTGCCTCCAGATTTTCTCAAGCCAGACTTCCTGAAGACTAGCTGAAGAACAGTTTGGAGGATTATGTTTAATGGTGTCCCTTGTGGTGTTTTCAGACACCAGATGGTCTTACTGCAGTTAGGTTGCTACTAGCACAAACCTTTAAAGAATAAAAAAAAGGATACCTTTTGATACCAATCGGTTTGGCTTTAAAATCGTTCTATATCTTATACATACACACTATATATATAGTGGAGATGTGCACTGAGAAAAAAGGAACTCAGTCAGAACCCTTAGCTGTGACCAAACTGGTATCTTCAACATTAAAACATTGCCAGAGGAGAATTTAGGTGAAAAACTATTGTTGTCATTGTCTGAATATTGCAACACACCTACCCGACTTGCATCATTAAAATTATTCAGGACATATATGGGTTGCACAGTGTTACTGCTTTCATGCATGTGAGTTTGCAAGAATGAGTGTGTGTGTGTGTGCGTGTGTGTGTGTGTGTGTGAGAGAGAGAGAGAGAGAGAGAGAGAGAGTGTGTGCGTTAGTGTGTTTGTATGGACATAGTGTGTATGGGCATAGCACTCCTGAAAAAGGTGACCCACCTCAGCCTTGCATGAGTCTCTCTGTGCCGCATGTGTCCTGTCCTGAATGCATGTGCCTACACACTCTTATTCTTTGGAGAAAGAACATAAAACGTACAGTTTATGCTGACTTTGGCATCTCTTGACAACTGTGACTGTCTCAAGGGCACCAAACACCCTTCTTGATAAAAAGTCAGCAGAGGAGGAAGGGTGTGTGTGTGTGTGTGTGTGTGTGTGTGTGTGTGTGTGTGTTTGTGGGAGAGAAAGAGAGAGAGAGAGAAAACATAAACACACACTCATTCATGCTCAGTTCTCAGCCTACTGTATGCAGGCCTGGCAGATATGTAAATGAGGTCCGGAAAGAGATTGACCTGTTACTTGATCACAGCTGCATCTTTCATTCAGATCAGAGACAGAGATATGCTGGGGGCTCATCCAAACCCTCCACTGATGGATGAGCCAGTCTGAACAAGCTTCCCATCAGGAATTCACAAATCTGGGCACTTTAATCACCTTTACTGCCTGACTCCAAGCATTTTTGTGAATGGACAGTGGATGAAGTCCTGGCATGCCAGAGAATTCAAATGCAACATTCAGATTCAATACAGTCTGCATTGCAGAGGACAAGTAAGATTACTATAATTTTTTTTTTTTTTTAATGTACAGGTATCTTAAACACAAGAGTTTTTGGCAAGGTCAGAGAAAAACCTGCAATGTTAGAAATACAAATGTCTTTTTAAAAAAACAAAATATAATTTCAATATTTATGTGCATGCGTATCAAAAATCATCATCATCTGGCATCATCAGCATCATCTGGGCATGAAACAAATTATGACTAACAAAGACAGGAAGGGACTCATAGTCTCATGTGGGCAATTAAGACCCCATGAACTGAAAGAATTCAAATTCAATCAATAGAGAATTTTTGATCTTTTAAAATTATTATTTCACAGTAAAGTCAAGGTCTGCTGCAACAATCTCAGAGTTTTACTTAGATAACCTGACAATCCCAATACAAACTAATGTTGGTAATTTGGGTCAGTAATCTGTGGTGTCCTAGTTTATTGTGGACACACACACACATACACACACACACACACACACTCATTTTAAGTGCATTCTGAACCTGACTGCTGCTGGCGCTGGGAGGCTGTGTGATGCTGAAAGGCAGACTGACAGGGGATCATCCTGCGGTTTGCTTATTGGCATGATTACTTCAGCATGTGCTCCACTCAAAGTGCTGGGTACCACCTGCCCACAGCACAGAGGAATCCAGCCAACAGAAACAAAGCACCAAGCAGTGAGCATCAAGTCCAACGCTCAATCCATTCAGATGGATTTGGGGCCTCAGTGAGTGGCATCCCACCAAACCAGATCTCTCCTCTCTCTTTCTCTGCGTACATCTATTTCTCCATCCATCTAGCAGCAGTCTACTTGTGTCTATCAGTCCGTCTGTCTATCTATCCATCCATCCATCCATCTTCCTGTCCCTATTGCGCCAAATTAATTGTGGAACAAGTGAAGTCAAGCAGCCCTCACAGTCGAACAATTCACCCTGATTGCTTCTCAATCAGCGTGTGAGAACCAGTCCGTCATTAGTGTGCCAGGGGAATACATATTGACTTCAGCGCTGCACGTCATCCATGTCTCTCTCCTTGCTGCACTCCAGTGCACTAGGGGCTATCAGAGTTAAATGGGGCCCATCATCTCTCTATTGTTTCTGGACAAGCTCCTGGAAACGGCTCGCTGCGAGCCTGTTTTTGTCAGCATTCAGACGTAGAGCCGGCAGAATTAACAAGTGAGATTAGCAGTTGCCAAATGGACGGCGATCATCGACCTAATTAAAGTATGTAGGTAGGGACATGGCCTCCATCTTTATTTCTTGGTTCCTTTTCTTTGACCCCCCCCTCACAATCAATGCTTTTTTTGTAACAATCGCACAAATACTAGGACTTAACCTCTGTGGCCACATTGTGCCACATTCCTCCCGTCCTATCAAAGTGTGAGTAGAGTAATTTGTGCCGTCATAAAATTGTCACAGGGTGCTACAGCATTCAATTTATGCTTCCTATTAGTGCTCTTTAATGCCATCAAAAGTAAACAATAGCTGATTTACTGTGCTGTGTGGTGCCGGTGAGGTAAGGTAATTTACCTGCGCGCCTTAGAGTAGATCACACCTTTTGTGAGAGTGAAATAGGAACATTCCTCGTTCGTGACAGTGGCCTTATTACAGTATGCACTAAAACAAGAACAGTCTCCATCATGACACACATCACTGGCCATTTTATCCTATTGTAGACCCTAACACCATTCTATTATATTAAAACATCTTTGTTTCTCTTTTCTATTTATCAAGGACCACGTATAGTCTGCCTGGAACATGTAATTGTAATCTGGAAATGTACTTGCACCATATCACTTTTTACAGTGCTTACATCTACATCTACAGTGCTTACATCTACTGTATTAATCAATCCATCTATCCATCCATCCATCCAGGAGAAATTATATGTGGGGATGGGAGAGCTAGTGGAACATTTTGTGTGTGGGTGTGTACATAACAGTGTAGCATATCCCAATTTATAGTTAGCCATAGTTTTGTACACAGCTTTTTTTAAACAGCAATAATGACAGCAACAACAACAACAACAGCAAAAAAAACCTGCTCAAGGTATCACATTATTCTGTCCAATCTCTCTGTCACATGCTCTCTGGCATACAGTAGAGGGAAACGTACTGCACATCACCTTTCATTAGCCACCGCTCCTGCTGTCAGACTTGTTTACCTTGCCGTCTCTCCCTCCTGGCGCCTGAGTCACATCAAGCCATGTTGAAGGCCTGCTGTGGGGAGCCGGCAAACATGCAGATGAGGTGCATACAGATTCTTGCTCTGATTGAGATCGACAGAGCAGGGGCCCAGAGCAAAGGCTATTCCCAGAGAGGTGGTCGGACAGGTGCATGCCCCCAGAGACTCACACACTCAGCAGCATAATTTAGACCAAAATGTTGTCTGTGCTATATATATATAGCTCTCTCTCTCTCTCTATATATATATATATATATATATAGAGAGAGAGAGAGAGAGAGAGAGATAATACATAGTATATCAGATATCAGATGAGCTTAGCCCTAAAAATGTCTTAAATCCCAGAGAATTTGAAGGTGTAGTGTGTTTAATCAGCGCACTGAGAGTAAATATAGGTGCTTTGGGCGTGTTAAATGTGTAGAGGATAAAATTACAAACATGTGTGTATGTGAAAAAAAAAATAAACATTTTTTGTACGTGCTTGGATATATTTTGTGAATGTGTTTGATTTTCCGCAGATTTAAAAAAATAAATAAACCTTTACCATCAAACTATGCAGAGGAAAAGTGATAGTGTGCATGAAAGAACAGTAGCTGTTTACCACACTTTGATGTGCAATCAAAGTCCACAGTGATGTTTACATCCTCACATCTCCCTCAGACAAGATAGTGAGCCTTTGGTCTTCTTCCTGAACTAGATCACTGGTGGATGGTGAACAGAGTCTTGTCTCTAACCCTGCTGGTTCCAGAAGCTAGCTGTCTCCAGAGCGCCACATCTCTGATGATAAATTATACATAATGACTATTCTTCAGTCCTCCCAGAGATATCAGTGTTATACATGATATGCCTGACATGATTGTCTGGTACCAATTCTGTGCTGCTCCAAAATGTCTGTATCATAGGATGCACATTCTCTGAAATAGAGAATCAGGTTCACATGACATTATATTATATCACATTATATTATATTGATAATTATATTTATAGTGTAGCTAATGCAGCAGCCATTTATCCATACGTCCTGAAGAAGACCATATGGGCCGAAATGCGTAGGCATTGTAGCCAAATAAAAAAGTTTAAAAATTGCAACCTTGAGTGCCTCGGATTTCCTCTACCTTGCACAAGCGATGAATTCATTTTTTATTTGACCTGATGCATTCTACACATCGTTATCTCACAATACGCCAATGATGAGTCGAATAATCACTCTGCAGCTTTAACTGAGTTAATCGACATTCCAGTCATTTAATGGGACAGAGCAATGATTTTTATGTGAACATGCAGCTTTTTGCCATGTGACATAGAGAAAAGTAAGCAAGTGTATGCACAAGCATATTTTAATCTCTCTCCCTGACATTTCAAGCTGTTTCGTTGCATATGTATTATATAGAATTATGGTAACCCTTTACATTACAGATCGGTAATAAGTGGGTAATGTGTATGCAATTTTATGGTAATAATATTTTTAAACCACATTTAAACCATATTACAAATAATGAATGTGTAATTTCTAGACAATTATTGTGCAATTACCATACAACAACAATGCCAAAGAAAACTTAATTTAAGGGTGAAATAAATTGGTAAAAACTGCTGTAAACTTAACTATTTAGGATTTACTTCATGTGATGTAATATTGCTGTAATTACATACATTTATTTGCATTGTTGTTGTATGGTAATTGCACAGTAATTGTCTAGTACTTACACATTATATTTTGTAATATGTGGTTTAAAAATAATATTACCATGAAATTGCATACATATTACTATAACATTACCCCCTTATTACCCCTTATATCTGTACTGTAAAGTGTTGCCAAAATTATATTATGTTATTGTTACCAATCAATTGAGCTGACAAAAAATAAATGAATAAATAATGTCTCATGCCAGTAGGTAAGTGGAGAAGTTGTAAGAGGTAAGGTGAGATTGGTCAT
Source organism: Limnothrissa miodon (assembly GCA_017657215.1). Taxonomy (NCBI): domain Eukaryota; kingdom Metazoa; phylum Chordata; class Actinopteri; order Clupeiformes; family Clupeidae; genus Limnothrissa; species Limnothrissa miodon. Next base: position 3,337,517 of record JAGFZM010000061.1, read on the forward strand.
GAATAAATTGTCTGCAAACTTTGTACCAAAAAAGTCCCAGGACAACCAATGGAATAATCACAAATCAGCTGAATTAATCTGTGGGCTACCTGACTGTTCTCAAAGGGCCTGAATCTAGCCCATCCTTATCTGAGTGAATGACACAACAGAGACTGGAAGTGACTGCACAGGGAATAGGCCAACCTTCAGCTTGATTATCTATAGGTGATGTACAGTACCCCAGCCTGCACATATCGTGCTAGCCTAGCCAGTAAAAACTGTGGGTTATGATTCCTAGAAAGCAGCTGCAGTATCTCAGACCCTGTGCAATTTCAGAGAGCACTACAATACTGCATACCCACACAGATATATGCCTGTTTGTATACAGGCTACTACACTAGGAATGAAAATGGTGGTTGGCAGTAACATTTTCAACTGTTCTCTATGCAAATCCTGTCATGTTTCTTTGCTGAGGCTTGATAATAATGTGTGTGTATTTGTAGAGAGAGGGAGAGAGAGAGAGAGAGAGCACACCAAGCTCCTGGCAGATGAAATATATATATGCCTATATATATAGCCATTGCACCTACTGTGTTGTGGTGTTGTATATTGGTGAATGGAGATGTTTTTAGACCTTTGGGAACAAGTCAGTAATAGCAGTAGGGTGCGGCTCAACTAAGGCCTAAACACACCTAATGAGCAGATGAAAAAAAAGTAATTACCCCTTCACCACACATAAAACAATGTTAGCTGAAATTTAAATATGTACTGGTATGTACTACTTCCCAAAACATTTTGGTCATATTTTTAGTCTAGGCTACAATATAATAGTAACATTAATTTCAAAGGTGAGTGTAGGGTTCACAAAACAGCTATTATCTTCATACAGTATAGTGCTCTTTTCGACTTCATTTGTACAATTTTTATCATTTATATTTATTTTCTATCCTATTTCTTTATGATACTCAACATAAAATGGATGCAGCATGCCAGTATAAAAACAAACTGCTGCACTCTATTCTCTACACCCTTCATTCGGGTGCGCATGAAAACAAAATCTAGAAGAAAATGCACTCACTATGATATCTAAATGAGAGAACTCATAGTGAGTGCAGTTTTTTTTTTCTCACTGCAAGTCTGCATTTCAAAAACTGAATGACACTTCATGACAAGTCAAAAAGATGAATTGTTATAGTTAATGTTGATACTGATGTCATTTTTAGAACAGGTTCACGTCCCCCTTAGGTACACCCCTTCACATAAAGTGTTACCACATAATATCTCCCCAAATGATCATCATTCATCTATAGCTACTCAAGTAACAAAGGACTTTTTGGTTCTTTTTTTCTTATCAAAGAATAACTGTGCCTCTTGCAGACTTCAGAACAAATCTTTAGCTGCCGACATCGTATTTGCATGATGCAGGATAAGCGTTCCCAAGTTTATAGTGCATGTCAGATCAAAGTTGCATGGGCGAGTCCAGCACAGCCTGCTTGCAGACAGGAGCTCCTACAGGATACGCATCTGCATTTCCTCCTACCTTTGATGACAGGACACAGAGATCTTCCACCTCAGGTTCTCATCTAGACTTGCCATCTCTAATCAACACCCTTCCATCTTGCACACAGAACCAAGGGAGATAAGATTTACAACATCAAACAAATCTGCCCTAGGTTTCAGGCATTGATCTGGGAACAAGTGATCACACAAACAATTCTTCTCTCTCGACAGCATCCATGACCAGGGCCCACGTTGTTGTACGTCCTGGAAATTAACCACTCATTAGTGTGCTTCTATGCATCAACAGTTTCCGCCAGGAAACATCAAAATGAAAACAGTAGAATTTTCCTGAAGATGATGAGGCCTGAATTAGTAGCCAGAAAACTTGATTGATGATTCGCTGTGTTCAAATCACCAGTATTTCTTATAATTTAAGACAAGTACAGAGTCTGAGTCCCGATATATACTTTTTTCAGTGTGTCAAAACCATGCTTCACATATTTCTCATTATCAATTGCACTGCAGGAATCTCATCGTCTCATACATGCAAAGTAGATGGTATTTCATTTTGTAATGATACTCATTATGGTACAATACTGACTGGCAAATTCATCTGATAGGGAAAACTGATATGCAGATGCCTCCTTTTTTATTCCCACAAAAGTGTAATCATTCCAGGCCCTTTTAGATTCCAGATACTTTTTCCCAGAGAGTTACCCCAAGTTCAACCATTATCATGGAGAAATGAATGTTTTGATATGTAAATCATTTAATTAATTAGACACATCATTTGGTTCTCTCTCAAGAAGGGCTTGGTTGGTCCAATAACTCTAAGACTTGCTCCTACATTCCCCCCCCCCTCATGGGTTCCTGAAAAAGCTATACAATTCAAATGTGCCATTTTGTG
>JAGFZM010000061.1:3339912-3376671 GCA_017657215.1 Limnothrissa miodon
TCATGGGTTCCTGAAAAAGCTATACAATTCAAATGTGCCATTTTGTGCCGTCAGAACAGGACGCAGCACACAAGTCAGCCCACGGAGAGCTCCTCGACACATTCAGTGACTGGCTGCAGTCCTCTGGCAAACGGTGCCCGCCAACAAGACTGGAGGGCTGGGACAAACAAGGACTTATCAGGACTGTGCAGCCCCAGATCAGACCGGCTCTTACGCAAGAGCCTGTGGGGGTCGATGTGAAGAGCAACCAGTTTTGACATTAGCTGGAGACAAGTGCTTTACTTCTTGGTCATTAATTTCACTGTCAGAAACTCGAGCGTTCGAGGTCACCAGGTGTTCTGGCAGGGAAAAGAAAGAGAAAATGTGGTGTCACAATGTAGAGGAAACACCAAAACAGCAGCTAAAGCTAACTAATACAGGCAAGGAGAAATAAATGAAAAAAGTAGTTGCCCTTATGCAAAAATAGTTTCAAGCAAAATGAAACGGAGATCATACCACTATAATTGAGTATCATTGTCCTGAGATCAAGCATAAGATTAAACATAGATGTTTACGGATATAAAGAATATATTGCACATATTTAGTAATTTTACTGCATTTAAAGCTTTGGTTAGGTGTAAGATCTAGTCATTCCCGATTTATTTTGACTATTTATATTGAGGAACCTCAACAAATACAGTATACTGTACTCAGAAAAATGTGCAAAAGCCTTTTGTTTTTGTCACATTTTCAGCAGAGCACAACCTGGCATTCTTGGCTCATAGACACATTGTTCATCTCGGAGTGCCAAGAGAAAAGCTGGGTGCAGTAAGACATGAAATGGAAATGGGTAGGACACCCTTACAGCTCGCTGGCAAACACAGTCCTGCTTGTTGGAAGTGGATTAACATCTTTTTTTTTTTTTTTTTTTAGGGCGGCACTCTTCTTATGCACATGGCACATTGGTAAACAGTTGACAGAAGGAATAAAATGACAAAAGGCTGTTAATGTTGCACGGATCAATACAGGTTGTATTGTTTATTGATGTTGTAGAATTACTACGACTGTAGTGCAGTGTTTTTGTTGTTTTGCTAAGGGGTTTTGAATTTCTCACATAGGCCATTCTGCTCATTGCGATTCTGTTCACCTAAGGCCAAAGTGGCTGATTTCATGAAGCAGCAATCAATGACAGGACAGAGAGGATTTTTGAGGACAACACAAAGAGGCAGCTTTTGCATTCTTGTGCTGGCTCAAGATTACTTAGCCTTTGATAGACTTGGAATTTAAAACCTATTTGCTCCCCGTAATGAGAATCTCCATTAGTGGCTCCGGACTAATTGAGAAAATGTGAGGGAGGGGAGAGAAGAGTGGCCGTATAGTCTGTGGCTGGGTGGTGCAGGGCGGCCGGTGGACACAGTTCCATTTGCACATTAATTACCAAGCAGGTGCTGGCAGCCTCTTTTAATGGGCTCAGAGAAAGGTCAAGAGGGTTTTAGACATCATTTTCCCACACATCAGATCTTTTTTTTCCACAGATTTCACAGTTTCACTTTCCCCATTAAAATATATCAGCATCTTATTAATAGGTTAATTGACTGATCGCTTGGGAAAGTTTGTAATCAGTTTTTTTTCTTCCTCCTCCTCTTTTGTTATCCCTACAGCATGGCTAATTACTTTACAGTGGACACGTTTGTGTGGTCAAGATTAAAAAAATAAATAAATAAATAAAAAAGGGCGTTTGTGAGTTTTTCATGACAGTATCACCAACACATTTATATACAACGGCATCACAAGGCAAGACAAACTTTTTTACATTCATAAAGCATAGAGCTGCCACTGCAGTCTGGAGAATCTAACTTTTCACAAAGTCCCTCAAGCAATGTAGTCCCCCACGCTTCTTTCACTGCATCATATGCATATCAATGTTAGTGTGAACAAGTCGGGACCGCAGAAGCCCTCTACTCTTTTTGTGCTTAGTCAAATTTTTCTTAGACACTTTCTGGGAACAAGGGCCCCTCTGAAATTACAGAAGGCCAAGTCAATGTTGGAGAGTACGGCATTTAATATGACACATGGCAGCAATTATTTGATGCATTTTCCAGTATTAATTATTAAAGTGCGGTTGTGTCGCTTCTGAGATGCCGATCTATCAAAACAAAAGAAGACTCCCCGCACAGCCAGAGGGAAATTAAAGCCTTTTGTTGCAGTTGAGCAATAAGTCTCGAGGTAAATGTATTGCTCCCTTTCGCACATACCAGCTCACTCCGCTCAGTTTCATTTTGTTTTCTCCTTGCATCAGCATTTCTATTTAGCTTTATTTTAGCAGTAGGAATCCATTTAATAGACAGGAAACGTTTTAGAAATTGCAGGGGAGAGAAATAACAACGACAGTCGAATGACTGCCTTTTGGTTTGAAAGCTCTTTGAAAGGCAGATGAATGCTATGTATGCACCACTGGTCGACTAAAGCCTGGCAACTGTGTGGGCTTCTTCTTCCCGCTGCTCTTTCAGAGCTCATTCTTATTTCCATACAGCGTCAAATGGCTCTGTCCTGACACCTGCAATTACATCGGAAAGTGTCCTATCGTTCTACCGAAACAATTCCTGTCTCGATCTGCTGTGCAAGGCTCCTTCTCTCTCCATGTGTATACCTCTCCTTCAACTGAAGTTAATTTGGGGATATGCTTTCAGTCCTATTGACTCGATTTATTACGCATTGATGTATGTTATGATATACAGGGGGGTCTTCAAGTAGTGTCTGTCAAAATGTTATGTCTCTTTTTTTTTGCAACAAAGTATAGTAAAAAAAAGTATTTGTCTGTTTATAACTAATATGTGAAAAGTCTTCACACTGCAAACTAGTCGTCATGTCAGGTCACATGCAAACTAGGATAATTCCGGCTGGTTTAATAGCCAACATAGTTTGAAATGATGTCAAAACTGAAATCCATCTGCTGTGTTAAAAGACCAGTTTAATGAGTTGTGCAATGAATAATGCATGAATATTGAATGTTACAGTTAAACCGTTTACCATTTACAGCATTTACCATTCACAGCAATGCCTACCAACTCTATGAGGAGTCCATAAATAACAGGGGTGTACCCTAAATGAGAACTGTTATGTTTAGAAAGCGTCCACCTTTCTTAATTGGTCAAACCCTCTCCAAACCACTCATGCTGGAGAGGCAGATGGCAGAAGATGTACCATACTTGTACTTGTCTCAGCACAGAGATCAACCACAATCTGTTCCTCATACAGCAAGCTGATTGTTTTTTGTAAAGAAGAGCTTGTTTTAATTTTGGCATTTTAACAATGGTCAGCTTACAAAAAAATACTGCACAGTGGTGAAAGTTTCAGACAAAAGAGAATCAAGGATATAACTCGTAAGGACGCAGCTGCATTGACGCAAAATCACTAGTGACCCTCAGACCTACAGTTCCGCAGAAGAAAGGAGGGCAGACCCGACTCCACCATCACAATCCTCACTCTGATTTTCCACTGCTCCATTAGGCTGATGGTACGGAGCACCTCCAGCCAGGGAGAGGACAACATGCGCATCGCTCTATTCATGGTAAACAAGGGAAAATAGACTGTCACTACTAGATAACAGCAGATCACTTATTTATTTATTTGTCTGCCTGCTTGCTTGCTTTCTCCCTCTAACCCACTCTGTGTGAGTCTATTATGTGCTTGCTCTCCGAGGCTATTTCAGAAGGGAATTTTCTTGTGACATGACCCCTTTCAGGATATGTACAGGTGAGCATACAGCATTTCAGCTTTTCTAAGCACTAAAACCCTTTTAAAAATTATACTTTACATGATGTGAGACACCAACCTATAACCCAACTTTAGACTGTGTCTTAGTACACTGTAGTATGAACTAAGTTGGTGTCTTAGTACACTGCATAATTACAAATGGTTTTGGTGTATTGGTGTATCACATTAGAATTAAAAAAACATTAGTTCAAGATATAAAAAGACATAAAAATTGCCAAAATAGAAAAAAGTTTAACAAGGCACATGATGTATTAATGCCTTTGACAATGTTCATCATCAGTAACCAAGATTCAGGAATAGAACTCAGAAAGCTGAGCTGTCAGTCAGGTGGGGGCTTAGATGTGGATCCTGCCCAAATCTTACGGAAAGCACAGAGGACAAACCATGATCTCAATGTGGGTACCCTAAACACTGAGAAAAAAAAAACCTTCCAAGATCGACATCGTCCGTGAATTGGGTGGGGGCGGGCAGGCAAGAGAGAATGACTGCATAGACAAAGGCACGAGGAGTGTATTAAAATGTTATCTGACTGCCACATTTGGCTGGGGCCACTATAATCCTCTGGAGTGCTAAGGCGATCTCGCATTGTAATTCAACTCTGAGAATGGTGTGATCAGGCCAGCTTTCTCATGTTTGTGTTCTTTGGTGCTGGGAGTCTCACTGAAAAGGCTTCAGTCTCAACTCTTGGGAGGACAAGAGGATGTGAGGCCTTCTGGATATATTTTTTTTTTTACTGTAAACTAATCTGTACACACAAATGTGACAGTCTTGTGTTTTGTCTAGATAAGGTTGGAAAAAATGCTGAAATTGAATACAATCCAATTGAATTCAACTGATGCATCCTGAAAAAAGAAATCCAATCAATGAGACAAATGGACAAATTAATGAAGAAGCCCTGCTGATGTTTTCGAGTGGTAGACAATGCTGTGCTGACAGTTCAAATGAGTGATATGAAAGGTTCATGGTCCACACAGACCACAGTGACGTATTGTTGTCTGTTGTATTAACAAAAATACATTAAAGCCTGCTTGTCCTATTCCTATACTAACAGACAAAAATATAAAAAAAGATATACCCTCACAGAAAATGACAGAAATCCACAACATAACATTTAATAGGTTTAGTAGATACTGTAATGGGGATGTACAGAATCCTCTTTTTTGGGGATCAGTCAAATATCTCAAATCCACTTTCTGACATTCGGTCGAATGCGAAACTTAATCCTAGAACATATATCCAGACATGATCAGGCTGAAAGCCTCTCCCTCTAGTTTGCCTGCCATCTGAGGATACCTCTCCCTCTCCCTTCCACTTCTTGTGGGGAGTTAATTACCAAGACAGGCGGAGGTAGTAAGCGATTTGTTGCTCCAGGAACATTTTATTAGTAAGACAGAGCAAGAACAAGCTATATCATCAATGCAGTGTACAGAGTAGGTCTACCGAAGCAGCATATTATTAATCATGCCATTTTCTTATGAAGTAAAAGGAACAAAGTAATATCTTCCATTTACACCTTTGACAGACTTAAATACTTTTGACGCCGGTGCACAATAATCTTTCAATAATACATGGTCATTTTCATTTCACAGTTAATGGCAATAGTATGAACAGATCATGTTGCAAATCAATTTGACTGACCTCATTTGAACATGAATTCATAGTTTAAACATTTATTATACAGACACATTGATCTCTCTATTAATAGAATTAGTTTTTGGAAACAGTGGATCAGACAGAAATAAATTACTCTGTACAGACAGAGTGAAATGGAGCAAACATGGTAACATGAGGATAATGTATGCATCATTGAGTTAGGCTAAAACGCATTGCGTTGAGGTTTTCTTTCATGATAATATATGCAGTTAACACTAAAATAAAACAGATTTTACATTTCACTGCGGCATATGCAGATGTGTGAAATGAATCAGTAAATGAGGAGGGGGGCTGGGGGGCAGCCCTGTGTTTTTTAGCCCTCTCACCTCCTCCTCCTTCTCACCTTCCTCTCATCAGCACTCACAATGAAATCCACTGTTTGATGCACAGGAACTGTTTGGCGCCTGACAGGGAAATATTTGCAAGTTGACAGGCCTATGAAGCAGGCATTAATTTAGCGATCTAAATAAAAACAAAAGGGCCCCTGTAAGACAGGCAGGGGAGCAAGAAGACATTCAGCTGGCTTGTCAGATCGTCCACTGGGAGATCCAGCTCAGTGAACCTGAAGTCATGCCAACAGAAAAATTACCCCCTGATTTCAGCTTGTCTAACCTGAAAGCTCACAAACAGACGAGAGAGAGAGAGAGAGAGAGCGAGAGAGAGAGAGAGAGAGAGAGAGAGAGAGAGAGAGAGAGAACCCTGTGGGAGAGGTGTACCATGCCTCATCCCACAAAACAATTTCTTACTTTTCTGCTCGCTCAGAGACAAGACAAGTAGAAAGAACAGAGTTTGGGGCCACGGGCAGCAGAGGCAAACTGCTGAAAAGACTAGAGTAGTGTCTTGAGATCGCTTGTTGAAGAGGGACTACTAAAATAGTTTTTAAAGGGTCTGTGTGGGAACGAATGTAAATGGGTTTTTGTTCAGCATGTGATGCTTGCACACTTAATTTAATTTAAAATATTTTGGAAATGGTGTTTTTGTTATGATTCCACTGTGCATCAGTGGAAGTCAAAACTAATAAATATGTGACCTCTACAGAGTGCAAAGCCAGCACCGAGACTAGTAGCATGCTTTACGCTTGACAAAAACTCTCAGTCGTCAGATAGTGTGGAGACTTCATGAACAAGAGAAGATGTTTTTGTGATTGGGCCAATCATTTTGAAAAAATCTGACTTCGATTACTTTACTTGTCTGTTTTTGTTCTGTTCTGTTTTTGTCTTAGAGTGGATGAAGTGGATTTACTTCAGGTCACTATAACCCTGCTCTAAACACAGCAGGCAGAGAGGGGATACTACTTTTTGACTGGATAAGGGATGTCTTTGGGCTTAAGGCAGACGTTTGTTGAGCAAAGACTTTATTTTTGGGACTTTGGGGCTGTGATTGGACTGTGTGGTTTAGGGCTGGACAATTAATCGCATTTGCAATATAATCGCAATTTTGAGAGACGCAATTTCGAAATCGCAGAGGCACGCAGTTTTTTTCGTTTTGCAGTTGCATAGACTTAATGCATAGACTTGTTTCTTAGCTACACTATACACTATGTTAAACAAGGATTTGAGTCGCAGTATTGGTTGAAAAAAATCGCAATTTAGATTTTTGGCAAAATCGCACAGCCCTAGTGTGGTTAGCCTACAATCAAGGGATTAATTAGGGTTTGAATGGCCTGGACAACTGTGGTTAGTTTTCATTTTAAAAATCTCCTCTGAATTAGGGTGTGGTCTAATTTAAACTTTAGTTTAGTATTTGTTAACTTCTTATTTATTTGCTACAGTATAGGGCTAATCCCCCAGAACATAGTAGCCTACTGTAGGCTACTGTAGAATTGTCCTGTCACTTTCCCTAAGCCCAGTGTAAGTATAGTGTAAGTACATTTTTCATCCTGTGAGGATACTTCGTCCCAATCTCGAATTAGTGAAATACACATGGCCCACAATGAACACACAGTAAGGTAAAGAACACCCTATTTACAACTGTGGGCTGTCTGCTACTGTGGCGCCCAGGGAGCCCATAGGTTCCTTGCTCAATGGCACTACAGCCTTGGTCTACTGGTTGATGATCGAACCAACAACCCATTGTTTTCAAGCTCAAAGCACAAAATAGCTCCTATGCGATTGTCACTTACTTCCCGTTTCTAAGATCCCATTTGCATTTGACCTGCTTTGTTAGTTTCAGTGAATATACAGAGCATTGGAATCTGAGGGATTATTTGTTTGTTCTGCAGCTGAAGCCATTGGTTTAATATGTCAGAGGATCCTCAAACGCATGCATGTTGGCTGCAAATAATGAACTTAGCTAACAATCTTTTCTTTTTCTGTCGGAACATTCACTAAATTGTGCACTAAAAATATCCAAGAGTATATGAATGCATGCTGTTCTGAGCTACCATGAAGAAACAATATTTTATTTGCACTGCATCTCTTTATTCTCTGTTGCTCAGAGTGCAATTTGGAGTAGCCTATATTAAAGATCAATGCTGTTAAAAAAGATTGTTTTGCATTCCATATAGGTAAATCTCTCATAGATTTAACAGTACTATGCCGTCTTGTTACCACTTGAATTGTTACAGCTATGGTATTTCTCTCCAAGGATTCACAAACTCAGTGTTTGAATATGTCTTAAAGAATTTGTCAAGGGTAAATTATTATAGTGAAAAGTCTTTTTTTATTTGCCTTATCCAGGAAAAATTTCCACCTAAAACCAATGTTCTTAAAGAGCTGGGAGAAGTACTGGAAGAGACCTTTCATTTCTGGTGTTATAGGGTTATATTTGTGAATCTGTATCTTAATCATTAGTTCTGTTTAGTGTGCATTATTTTAGTCCACTGTCAAGTCACTGGTTTTACAATTCTTTTCCTGCTTCAATATCCAGCTGTTACTAAACCCATTGTACGTCAGTGTTTTTGTCCTCACAAATGTATGTCCATGCAAACAACATTAAACAGAGCAGGAGGGTTACATCATTATCTATTGCTTTTAACAGCCTGCCCTGGCTGTTTTTAACTTAAATTGTTATCTAATGAGTTGGAAGGACAAAATACCCATTTTCAAACAAGAATATCCTACCTAATGGAACATGCAGTTGAAGCACAATAGTTTAGCCACTACACTTCCATTTTCACACCCCTTCCACAAGAGGGGGCATTGGATTACCTTGGTACCACTCACTGCTTTTAAAAAGGACAGGTAAATTGAATTAGTGTCTGATATTTAGACATTCAGAAAACTTGCTACAATGCAGTAAATAAATTTAGAAAAGTTGATATAATGTAAATGACCATCTTATCAGGTTTTGTTTGGATATCAATTAGTTTTTAACTTTGATGTTAAGCTGGTGCACCACATTTTTTCACTTCATTTTACTTTGTCCAGAATTCCTCAATTGTGAGTAGGTTTCTTTCCTTATGGGCAGAAACTTTTTGTGAACTTACAAATATTGGGCATGCCAAAGCAGGTGGCTTTCATTCAGGTTTGCACAGCTTCATCAATCACAAGTTAAACCTCACCAATTCCTTCCTCACACACATACACAACACTATGCTAACTATTTAACCTTTCTCATCTGACCCATTAGATGGAGTGAATATCAACTATTAAAACACACATATATGATTGGTGCTGTAGTTTCATCTCCTCCCATGTCAGTCTTGGGATTCAATCAAGACTGCACTGGGCCCACTCTATTAGCACTAGAGTTAGGCCGATATAGAGTTAGGTTATTTTTTGTTCAAAAACGTAAAAAATTACTTTGCGCAAAATTGACCAGTTTTGACCCACCAAGGTTTAAATAATGAAGAGGCCATTGGGATGATCAGATTTCAGATGTGATTTATGAGTGAGAGGAGAGAAGGCATGGGGGCTGGGGGGCAGGAGGCTTTCTGGCTGGCAGTAATGCTGGCTTTAATAACTCCCTGTGGTCAGATAACTTTATGCATTATTTAGAGCTCAACATGTGTTCACATTTATTTATTTTATTACTTTTTGTCAGTGAGTATTTTACCTAGGCCTACATTTTAACTCTGTGGAGTTTGCCTGTGACTGAAGCAAATTAAAATGGCAAAATGCTTTAAGTAAACATTTTTAAATAGCTTAGTTTTCTTATGTGTATTTTTTCTTCCATCTAATAGTGAGGTGGAATACTGCATACAATTAAATGGGATGGAGTGTTGTAAAATGTGTTGTATTTTCATCATGCATTTCATACGACCGCTTTATTTGACGTGATCGGACATGCAGCCTTGAAAAATCCCATCCCTAATCAGAGGCGTAACACCAAGCAGTGGCCATGGGCCCCCATAAGCTCGAGGTTCACAACTACCCACAACTAACCTTGTGTGATATTTTCAAGCCATCATTACTGTTGAGAGCACTTCTAGATAGTTCATGGTAGTTTCATGCCAATAAGAGATAGTGGGGATTACTTCCAATCTGCATTAGGTGTTGTTTACCTGCTTGGCTGTAGTAATTATTGGAAACACTGGGTGGCGCTAGTCTGGCTAATAGAATGTGTAATTTCTAGACAAGACTATGTTCCTTATATGGGCAGAAGGGTTTGGAGATGATGATACCATGTCTGAAATGTAGGCTATTGCCACCAACAGCTCAGAAATAAATAAGACATTTAAATATTCTGTGAAATTCTGTACTTGTCAAAAATTCTGTTTTGTCAAAAAATTCCCATAATATTCTCACCTTTTCCTGTTTGATTTCTGTTTGTGATTTTGCATTGTCAGAATAACATGGCTAACCCTTTTCAAATCACAGATGTGCCACAACAATATCTATGGGCGTAGGTTTGCATAGGGACCATAGGGACAAGTCACAAGCAATATTTTGGAACGACAAAATAGTCCCTACCAATATTTCGCATTTTATTTTATATATCAATATGAATTTATTTACATATTTATTTGCGGACGCAATAGAATAAGTTGCAGACAGCAGGTTTTGTTCCTTTGCCGTGCTAGCAATCCATTTTCCAGAGCTTCAGCATCGAACTTATCCATACTGTGATTTGATTGGCTCAAATGCGCCTGCAGGTTCACGTTCCACTCACAAATGACAAAGCCTGCATTAATCGTTAAAAGTTGTCTACAAGACTAGAGCGCAGGCTCGTTTTGTGCTGATAACGTTATCTGTAACCTATGCGTCCTCAGAAAAGTGTTAAACTTATCCTGGTTATTCAAACTCACTTTGTTCTGCTTTCTAAAGATATAGTCTAGAGAATGCCACCAAAAAAGAAAAAAGATATACAGACCTATTTCAACACAGAGAGAGTAGGCCTAAGTAGTGCATAGAATTGGTTTAGCAAGTGTTATCACCCGTCTTCCTACTGTGATAAATCGTTGTGTGGTGTTGGATGATGATAGCAATCAGGTTGATGACAGGGGGTCATATTCATATAGTTAAAGCAAAATGCTAACCATAAGCCATAATGCATTTTGTAGGTGTAGCAGGTAGAATATGTCTGCTTGTCTCCTGGCTTACCCAGTCACCTGTGGCAGTTAATTGGGGGTGGGGCCAATTGGTTAACAAGCTCCCAGTAGCTTGGCCTCCTGGTCGGGTATGTAGTAGCCCTCTGCATGTTCCACTCTTTGTCTCTTTGTTTAATGTTTTTAAGTATTGTCTTTTTTTGTGTAGTTCTCAGACAGCCCCTCCCGTTAGCCCTGTGGCATGGGCAGTGTGGGGCTCCTCACCCGCCTACAGGCGTAGGTACTGTGTGTGTGTGTGTGTGTGTGTGTGTGTGTGTGTGTGTGTGTGTTATACGGTACTACCTGCCGTTGTTGTCTATGGTGGTTTTTGTAATGTATGTTTGTGTCCTTTAGGTAGTCGGCCTGCTCCCCTGCGTGGGCCAGTTGACGTGGGTCGTGCTGCTGTCTTGTCTTGTGGTGTTTTATTTGTAGTTCATGTCTCGTTGTTTTGCTTTCTTTGGAGGATTGTCTTTATTTTCTGTTCATCTTTGTGTAATTTATTTTGCTTTTGTAACAGGTTGAGTTCCTGGAGTGGGGGCTAGTTACCTTGTGGTGGGTTGTACAACTGCATGCTTTAGTTAACTGAGTGCTGCTTGCTGTGGGTTTTGCATTGTGGTTTGAAACATTTTCACTTAAGAGTGTCTAGTCACACTCCTTGCTAGTCTGCCCCTCCTCAGGTAAACTGTACCTTTTGTTCTTTGTGTGAGTGTAATAAATATTTCATTTGTGTCAAGTCTTGTGCCCGTTGTATATTTAAGTTGAGTAAATGTTTTCCTATTGTTTTCTGTTAATTCATGCCCCTTAGTACGATGAGAACCTGTGGTTTTTAAAGCACATCTAGGCTTAACCGCCCCTTAAACATTCCCTGAGGTACTAGACCCCAGGGTGGCGTAGTCCGGCTACAGTAGCTTTCCCTTTCCAGCCATACCGCTCTGCTACATAGGCTAATTATGTAGCAGGTAGAAAAGTACAGGCAGGTGCGTTTTGCTATATTCTCAGAAAAGTGTTAACCTTATTACATTGGTACTGAATCATTTTGGCCAATTTTCTTCGTTGTTGTTGTTGTTAGCCTACAGTGCCACGCAAATAGAAAAAAAGATCTACTGTTTTAGCACACAGAGAGTAGGTGTACAGCCCTTCCTACTGTGAGGTGTTGCAGCTTACATGCTTAACCAACCCTGAGACCCCCCCAAAAGGCGCTTTGCCTCCTTTTGGATCTTTTCCGTTTTTTTTCTCTCATCCGCCACACCTTCAATGTATTGTAATAATGTATTGTATTATTGTTTGAAAATAGATTTCAGAATACAGATACAACATAATACAGATGCAGATCTGTGAGGAAGGGTTTTTTTTTTTGAGGGGGGGTGGGGGTATTGTCCCTACCAAAGCTGAGACCAAACCTACGCCCTTGACAATATCACACACAATATGCACTCAGGAAATCTTCAAATCTCCATAGCAACTCCAGTGGCTACAGCCACCAGCTTTGAGAGCGCAAGTCCAAGAATGCACTTAGCCATCCTTAAGGTACTAGTCACATATCATGTATTTCTAATTGCTAAAGCTAATGATGCGGAACCCAAAATACCCCAGGACTACAAACATTAATAGGGTTGTGTATAGAGAGTAAAGTATGCATGGTTACGTCCTTATGATCCTTCATGTGTTATGTTCTCCTTGTGTGTGTTTTCTCCTCTGCTGTGCCTCATGTTGCTTGGACTGGGTTGCTTCTGATTCACCACTAGCCACTTAATATCACAGAACACAGAAAGAAAACCTCACACTGAGGTAAAGCCCAAAGCCAGGCATTTTTAGCCATAACAAAATTGAAGTCTGAGAGAATAATTCACTCATTGGAATCAATAGGGAGGGAAAGTAATCTCATCGCCCCCTGCTGGTTGCGTTCCAACCTCTATATAAAAATGAATGGGATTTTCTATTCAGAAAATTATATTTCGGTTCACACTCAAAAGTTACGATTGTGGCTTTCATATGATATGCATGTTGGGTAGTTCTATCGATTCGGCTGGTCATTCATTATTTTTTCCACAGATTTGAAATGTCTTTAATGTTTTTAAAAAAGCTGATAAAGGACTACACTGAACGATCGTCGCGTGTATGACGTTGCCGTAAAATCTTAGCAACTTATTTTAACTGTGCCCTGCGATACACCAATGAATTCACTCAACAACAGGGTAAAATATTACATAGCTGCGGTTACTGGCCTGCCCGCAATAATTAACCTCGGTGGAAGCCAGCAACATTTCGACTGAAAGCGATGTAAGTGCAAACGGCTTTCAAAACTGTCAACAAAAAAGTTAGGCTATATTCAGTCAGCGAGGGCATGGACAGTACGGGACACTGGCATGGAAGTTAACAGGTAACATTAGCATTAAAATGTCATATGGTGTACACATGTATCAGAAGGGAATATACTTAACCTGCCTCACTAGAATATCTTATAACTTACCAACATTCAAATCGTGTGATAAACCTCTGCTATTTTACTCCATGTAGGTAACCTTAGCCTAACATTAGCTAACGTCAGAAACTAGCGTTAACATTACTGGCTAGACTGTAAAACCAAACCAAACATCTGTGTTCATGAAACTCACTTTACTATACGAATCCACATCTGTAGTTTTACAGGATATTTGGGGAAAGTAAAAAAAATTGGCATCCATAGTTTCTGACCAGTGGTTGCAATCAGGCGAAAAACACAGCATGGTGAAGTTGTGGAATTCTGACGTAAAGGGAGCGACTCGGAGTTGTAGTCAGTTTCTGACAAGTTAGGCACAATTTCAGCTGACTTACAAAGTGCTTAGAGGATCTGCCCCTTTTTATCTAAGCGCTCTCATAAAAGCTCAGGCTACCCCCCGACAACTCCGGTCCTCCAATGACTGTCGACTGGCAGTCCCAGCACCTCGCCCAAGGCAATCCAGACTCTTCTCATGTGTCGTCCCACGCTGGTGGAATGACCTACCAAAAACAATCAGAACAGGGCCATCTCTGGAGGCCTTCAAAAAGCTCTTAAAGACCCAGCTATTCAGAGAACATCTTCTATCCTAGCACTAAAATGAACTGAAGCACTATCCCCTAGCACTATGCTCCTTAAGGTTTCTGCTATGTAGCTTGATTGTTATCCTCGTTTTGTAAGTCGCTTTGGATAAAAGCGTCTGCTAAATGCATAAATGTAAATGTAAATGTAAATGTAATTCATTGACATACAAGAAACAATATATTATATTGATATTCAGGATTTTTTTTGTCTATTAAATGCTCTATAGTCCACGACTATAGAAATCTCTGTTTAAAATTATAAAATTGTTATAAACAAAATAATAGTGCAGTCCTAACTGTCTTGTTATTAAATGAATGCAAATATTTCACCTTGATCAAGCATGCTTTATGAGGCACAATTAGTTGTTCGGTTGAATGGATGGTAATTACCATGTTCTTGAAATTGATCTACCCATCAATGCCTAATTTATTTCTCTTCATAGTGACAAAAATGATTGATGTCTTAGAGCTGTCAAGTGGGCAATCAAAGGTCAGTCTATAGGCACTGCAGTAGACAATAAACTGCTTAATTCATTGTGGTGATTTAAGGGCTTAATAACATCATAACGTTTTACAGGGTGTAATGTTTAGTTATGACTGTATAATTAGATATATAGATTACTGTCAGTCTGTGTCTTTACTGTAGGAGTATTGTGGAAGTTTGCAAAACAATAATATCCATATTAATGTTTAATTACACACTATGTAAGTCTGACTACATGTTGCCATAGTTAGAAGTGTGGGTATGGGCATTGGTTATTCATTACTAAATGGCGAAAAGGAAAAGCACACCCAAATCTCACCATGTATAGTCTGTTGCTTTGGCTTTTGAACATAACATTTGAAAATTAAATCCAGATAAAGTTCCCAAAAGGACTGACCCTGCTCAGCTGTTTTTCATGGGTACAAAACTAAACAAAATAAAAGTCTTTACTAAAACTCACTTACAATATTGCCCCTTACTTCTCCTTTCTTTCTTAATGCAGCTTATTGTAGCAATGGTAAATCATCCACTGACAATCAGCTGACCCAGGTTATATATTTTGTAAGTCCATGTTGCTTTGAATAGGCGAGTCAAAGGTGTCAACTTTGCTTGCCTTGTGATAAAAAGAGGTAACAGTGGTGAAACATATTAAGAAGAAAATGAGGCACTGCTTCCTTCGATACACACACATACATTCACACACATGAATGTGATCTGATGTGGAAGGGTTAAGATGGAGGGAAGATAAGGTGCTAGGAGTGCTAACGTTAAAGTGCAGCTTGGCTGTGTGGTTACGGGAATGACACGCTCAGGAAAGTGTGTAATTAACCGGTCTGCAAGCTCAGCACAGCACCCGGGATCACATTCAGCAACACACTTAATGATTACGCTGCAAACAAGCGAGCAAGCCAGCCAGCCAGCAAGGTGAGGCCAGCAGATCCTCCACAGTCTGCCTGCCTGCTGATCTCCTACGCACCGCCCACTCCGCCAGCTGCGCATTTTGTTCTGACCGCAAGTTGTGAAGGCAGATGACAGGAGCCAGCCACAACCTTGGCCTTGGGGGTAACCTTGACAACACTATACAGAGCAGTATACATCAGCTACCTGTTGGAGAGAGAAAAACAAAACCTTGGTGGTTTCTTCAATGTTCTTTCCCTCTTACACATGTACAAAATTAGCTCAACAAAATGTTATGAATGGAGCTACAATGGCTTATTTAGGTGTACATGCTGAGTCATTAACACACCCGAGGAGTAATATTTTGCTTTATACTGTAAAAAAAAAAAAAACAAGATTTGGGTGGAACTTTGTCTAACATCTTTAAGGAAGTTGATTTGGCAGTCTTGGTACATGATTTGTTTTGTGATAAATGACTCAAAACCTTATCAGTCAATGATAGGCCATGAGAATGTAATTACAATTGATCTCTTGTATTTGTCATCAATTTAAAATCTACTCCCAATATCCATTGTAACCTCTAAGTCATTGGTCTCAAGAAGGTAATTTTAATTAGGCTAAGGTGTTACTTTTAGGTGTTACTTTTTCATTCGCTTAAAAAAAAGAAGCATTTGGCTGTGAATACATCCCACACGCAAACAGTGATATCTCACGGTGATATTTGCTAATTGAATGAATGGAAATACTGTAGTTTACAGCATATTCCTGTGTTGGCAACACAGTTTCTTTATTTGAAATAAAGCTGTTGTGTGGTAGTCAGTAGTCAGTAAATTCTTTTGGTGGGAGAGTCCATGACACATTCATATGAGCTCCTGTAAATTTGGCACAGAGCATTTATATACTGTGTATTTCACAAGAAATCTTTCATGTTCAACTTCAGATCAATGTGAAAGGTGTATGATTAACTTTTTAAAATAATAATTTAAAAAATCCAATGGTCTCAAAGCAGCATTGCCCTTTCAGTTTAAAGCCAGATTAAGTTTAAGTTTAGGTTTACATGTAAGTCCAGTTGTATAGATTAGTCAGAATGTGAACATGCATAATACATAGGCTATATTATAAATGTAATGTACAGTGTATAATTGAATGATGTGTTTTATAAAAATTACCAGAACCTTTAGAAATACTGGTCAAGGTTCAGTTAATCATCTTGCCTGTACTCAAATAAAAATGTTCCCAACCACAGGGTCTCCACATAGCCAACAGTAGGCCTAATTACTCAGTCCTTATACCGGTTACTCATATAGGCTACGTCATACAGAAGTTATATAGGATAATTACATCATGGGCGTAAAATTGCGTATGGACGCTATGGACGTGTCCATACCAATATCTGGATACTTTTAAAATTTCGAAAGGGAAATTGCACAGCCTTACTATATCTGATTGGCTCACCTTCCTGTATGCTGGCCGGCATTGTCGTTGCTAGATTTGTAGCTAAGCGATAACAGCTGACGGATCGGAGTTTCTTCTACTGTCTATCATGTCTGGCTCGGGCAGGAAAAGGAAACTGACAGACATAACAGGTTATTTCACCAAGTCAACTTTTGGCTTCCAACATTTTCACAGCAACACAAGTTTTTTTTACTAAACTGAGTAAATATTGTGGTTACCACGGATTGGTGTAGAAATGCACCACAAACTGATTCAACTCAAAAAGGTTAGCCCACATTACCAGAAACACATGTAATATTAAAACATCTTACTGTAGCATAGTAGCCTAATGTTTAAGTAGGCTACCAGAAACTTGAGTGACTTGCATAAAAAAAAGAAAATTCTCAATCTTGTCCCATGTGAATCAGATGGGAATTGCTATCATTCACCCCAGATTTGGTTAAAATCCAGGACAGAAATACAATACATCTAAGAACCCCCCCCTTGCAGTAGCCTACATGGTAGCCTATGTGGCTAATAATTTTACATTACTATGCAAGTTGAAAAGAAGTAGCCTACAGTGCTTTTTATCACTTTGAGCCATGCAGCTTTTATTTCATTGTGAAATATTGAAGGTTGGGTATGAATGCGTTATGAGACAGTCATGAATATATTGTGAAGAATTTATGGAAGCTGCGATGAATGTGTTATATACCAAAGTTAGAGATCAGCAGGATAATTTGCGCAAATCCTTTCATTAGGTACAAGTAAAAAGTTAATCATTCTGCCTTTCACATTGATGTAAGGTTGAATATAAAATATTATTATATATATATAATGCTAAAAAAAAAGTTCTTAAAGGCTTGTTCCAGCATATATTAAATAATTACGTGTTCCTTACCAAACTTCCAGACCCTTAAGGTCACAGAATGCTGGGCTCCTTGTAATTCCTTGAAACTTCAAAAATCCACAATAAATGGAAGAGCTTTTTGCTACCGTGCCCTAGGCAGTTGGGTTAGCCCCTTGAGCTGTGGATCTGCCCAAGGTTTCTTAGACCACAAAATGAAATAAATAAATAAATAATGACCCTGTTGCTCATTGGTGCTCTCTGCTCTGAAGCGCTATGAGACATGACTTTTGTATAATGAGCTGTATAATTAAAATTTAATCGAATTGAATTGAAAAAAATGTAACAAGATATTACTACCCCTTAGTTGTAAAAGACACAGACATATATGGTGTTTTGGGGGACAGTTTGGTCAATGTAAAATGTAATTTTCTAGGATCAAGTTGATGTAACCACACCAACCACCAACCTCCAACTTGGTGGAAAGTGAAGAGTAGTTTGTAAGCTGCTTATTTTTCTGAACACACCCTGTCCATGCAATCAAATGACCTGCAGCAGAGTGCATGAAAACAGTTTGGCTTGCTGAGGTCCTTTGACAGAGATCAAGTAATTTCTCAGGGCTTTTCTACCACTGAATAAGTGCAAAGATTTCCTGCATTCCTTAATATCCACATGATGCATATGCATTTAAACTCTGCTGTTTAGACTCCTTTAGAGCACATTAGATCAAGACCAAGCGCTGTACCATGGAAAGTTGTGAGTGGAGGTTATTATTAGAGTCAGTTTGCTTGCAGTTTCTAGAAATGTTGATCTGCCCTAGCGCATGATAAAGGTCTTGGAAAGAAGATTTCACACTTAGGCTGACATGTTTTTTCGGGAGGTGTGAGGAAAAAGATCAGATCGTCAGCACAGTGCCGGCACCACTGATATGTGGTTCACCCTTATCAGAGGTAGAACTAATGCTTTATACTGCAAGCCTGGCAGTTCTCCAGACCCATGCGTACTGAAGCCAAAGACTCCAGTGGTCAAACCTGATGGCCGCACCTCAGCCCTGTCCTATTTAGAGATGTCTGTCGTTTATTTTGTTTTGTTTTTTTTGAAGGGGGGGTTGGGGTTCAGGGTGGAATAAGGGAACTTGGAACAGCATGCAGCTTCCTGTCGTTCCTGTCTGATCCCAGTTTATTTATTATATTTGTTTGTTTGTTTTGTGTAATGAACAGCCACTTTTGACTGATAGTCCAGTTTAAGAATGACAGCACATTTATCTGTATGCGTTCACATCCATTTGAGGAAGTTCCAGAACAAACACCCTACCCTTGCCAAAACTATAAGAAATGTTCAGATGAAAAACTGCAGGTGAACGTGTAAAAGGCATCACGGTGTACTGGACTACACCTAATAAACCCACATATAGGACACTGGATTAGTCCATGATATACAGCCACAATACTTTTACACTAAACTATACACGTGAAGTACATGAATATATAATTTAAGAAATATATTTATTTAAATATATTTATCTGTCAGGCATTCGAACACATTTGTATCTTATGGTTGATTGATGGTGTCATTTCTTGGGACTCAAAATTCTCAAGGATAAATTCTGAAACTGTATTGTCATGTGAACTGTCATATATGTGATGCAGTCCAATGATTGAAAAAAGATTGCTGCATTATTAATTGGCAAACTTGGTTCTATTAAAGATGGAATGGGGCATGGAAATCCCCTTTTAAGTGGAGATCTACTTAGTGCGCATGGCTCACTCAAAAAATACCTTTTGTTTACAACCAGTTACCTACATCAAAACACCGTAAGTCTGTGCTTATTGAGATGTTAGCCTCATTTCATGGCTCTAGATCAGACCTATTGACATTACTTTTATTGCAAATAGATCAAATCCAATCGAGAACGACGACAGCTGTTGCATATGACCAAGGTCTTTATTCTGGCCGTATTAATATACAATCTCCCGCGCGTCTCCCGCAGATGTGTCTCTCTACCTGCTATCCTTTGGCAGGATTTATGGGATCATTGGCACAGAAAATATGCACCGTTAAGTTTTTCACACAGTGCAATTCAATCACATCATGAAATCCCTCCTCGGTCACCTCCCTCATTGTGTGCCATTGTGTGCAGGTATTTGGCCCGCTGCTGCACCACCTAGAGGATTTAATTCCTCCTCGGACTCCAACGGGCAGAAAATCACCTCCTGAAAAATCATTACTCTCCATAATCCCTGCCTCGGCTCCTGTAGGACTGCAATGTGTGGATGACAAAAGCAGGAGGGAAGGAGAGTGATAGGAGCATTGGCCATGGAATAAAAGCAATTGGATTAGAATAAGTTTGAGAGAAAAAAAAGACAGAGATATAGCCAAAATTGAATTTAGGATTTTAAGTGCCCTTGCCTGTCAAGGTCTTTCATTTCTCAGTTTCCAACTTTATTTCACCTTGGTGACAGCTGTGACAGACAGTACAAAGACCCAACTGGGTTTAGTCTTAACGGAACGTCTTCTCCTGCCATGTCATTGTCAATTGTTTTGCACTGCTTCCATCACCATTCAAGAGCAGATATACCATAGTTGTGTGAATTAAATAGCACGGGATCCAGACTAGAATAAAAGTAAACATACAAAAGTTCAAATTATATACATATCATGCAATGAACAGCCATATATGCAAAATTGATGTTTTAGCAAACTGATCTTAGACGTTGATGTCAAAGACAACACACACACGTGCACACACACACACATATATGTATTTGTGAGTATATATACTGTATATATATATATATATATATATATATATATATATATATATATATATTCTCTTGAAAAAGCATGTAAGTTTTTGGTTATTCGACGGGGCATATAGTTAAATACAGCAGGGCCTCTGCTATTTGCAGAGTAAAATTGGAGCTTAGGCTCTGTGATGACACTCAGTCTGCCCAGGCACTGACCACCAATGAATGGACAGATTCAGTCCTGCTGGGGGATTGAGAGTCAATGGATAACCTCGGCGGGCCTTTGTCTCACCTCAACCCCACAGGGAACCAGAGATGGAGAGAGTCAGAATGCAGAGGAGAGAGAGAGAGGTAGAGGAGAGCTGCGGAACGAAGGGCTGACAGGGTGGGGGGCATGAAAGGGGCTGAGAGGAGGAGTGCAGATCTACACTGGCAAAAGGAGGCCCAGCGTGGGACTGTCGACCAAGCGCTTCTCAAATCCACTGATTATAAAGCAGTCGTGGTGCACGGAGAGAGAGAGAGAGGGTGCAGGGAGGCAGCTCTGCCAGAACAAGCACAAAGACACGAATAAGAGGAAAATAAGAACTATCAAATGTGTCCCCACAGGCAGCCCAGGATAACAGTCCTGCCCGTGTTATTGAGACAAGGGCATGGTGAACTTGATACCTTGGCTGTTGTTTTGGCAATTAGTACAACAGAGCGGAACCTCAGTCAAATGAAATGCATCCTGCAGTGGTGAGGATTCAATTATCTGTCGCACATCCTATTAAACGCAAAGACATTTGACATTCTGCTCCACCATGCAAAAAACAACATTCATTGACAATGTCATTAAATTGAGCTTACAATAAACATGAATCGGAACTATCATTTTGGTCTTAAAAAGGGTGCAATATCTATGCAATTGATAATGAAAAATGAAAGGAAGTATCATCACTGGGCCACATGACGTGAATAAGATTTCATTGCACTTATTTTGGCAGACTGCTGACATGAAATAAACAGTTCCTCAACAACAAATCAAAAAACAAAGTTGTCTTTCTAAAGTGTGCATTATCTAGGTCACAACTATCGCTGCTAAGTTACCCTAAGAAACCTTGATTTTTTTTCCTTGTCTGTCTGTGATTGACATTGCGCCGTGGCCATTTTGTAGTTGAACACAAACTCCTCTCCTCTGCTTGGGGGTTGTGGTTAGGGGGGGCTAAAAGTGTTCTATCCTCACCAGTCTTGCATCAGGCCCTGTCTGCCTACCATGCCACCCCCGCAGTGTCAGGTATCAGGAGTGATCATTATCACAGGATCTGTTATGTTTCCTCCTATACTTCAGCAGCCAAGTACACATCACATCATGCTGACGCAGACGCAGAGACAGAGATAGCCTGGCATGGCAGCGCAGAAGGCAGGCATAGACTTCTGAGGAGCTGCCTACAACCAGTAGAACCCAAAGGGATAGGCTTCAAACAGCAGTGACAGACATTTTTTTCTTCCCTTCCTTTCTCTGTCTCTACCCTCTGAACCAAAAACACCCGCTGGTATAATATCCTTCTCTGACTGTGAAAGAGCCTAAGTTGTTCTCCATCTCAATGTGTTTGTTTCGCTGACCTTCTCCTGCTTTGCGTACGGCTTCTGCTATACAGACATAACTCATTGGCCATGCCAGTTGAAGCCATTGTGCAGTGTTTCTTGTTTAGCTGAAGATCAGTGTACATTTCAGTCGTATAACTGATCTAAAACCAGGCTGATGGGTATATCCCTCATAAATCAGGTCAGACCAATTATACTTTTATATATGGCAAGCATTCATATAAAGCCTCGTTGATCGTAATGTATAATATTGCCATATCTGATATGGGTGTCCAATGGTGAAAGCAATAATTGGGTTTTCCATTCAAGAGGAGAGACAGTGCGTTCACTTGCTCTAGTGTGACTAGACAGGAGAATGGAAACCACTTTCTCATAAGTAGAGTTGGAATTATGCTTTCTTTCTCCTTTTGTGTTTGACCAACCGAGCGGTCCGCTTGCTCAATGAATTTAATTTGTGGATCACTCCTCATGGTGACCCACGCAGCCTGAGAAGATCACTCAGATCGTGTTATCTCTTTATGTCCGTATGTCCTGGCACACCTCTGCATTTCTGTGAACCAGTCTATCATCTCAACTCCAACTCCCAACCTCAAATGCTAATGCTAGATCCCACATCAAAATCATCAAAGACATTTCAATCAGCTCCTATCATTTTCCGCTGAGATGAGTGTCAAATACACAGAGTTGGTACTGAAGCTCATGTCTAATTAATGCATCATCTTAACTTCTACTTGAGTGATCTGCTGGTCTTTCAGCCTGGTAAGACTGTGGGCATTGGGTATAGTCATTACTCTATTTTCAAAGGCAACATTATGACCTCCACATACAGTACATTTTTTTTTGGTACTTTACTCTTAGCAGTGGTGTCGTTCTTCTGCAACAGATTCATTAAAGCCTCTTTTTCAAATTTCTTCTCAAGGTTTTTTTTTCTAACTTCTAGGCAAGATGCAGCTTGCCCTGATCACCAACCAATGCATTCTCAGAATTGGCTGAGGAATCACACAGACAGAGAGCTGTCATCAAGGTCACCGGTGAAGGGCGTTGAGGTTGCCATGGCTGCCACACCACCTGCTGTCCACTGCTGTTGTTGGATCATAGGGTGTCATAGGACGTCTGTGTTTCCAAGCTCCTGTCACAGCAGAGCAGTCAGCAGGGCTGCCAACGCACACGCACTGAGCGTGAGATACACTCATTTGACTGTCTTCACACGCTCACATCCGATGTCACACTGAAAATTCAATTTATCTATCTGATCTTTGCATCAGCTCAAACACTACCTGCGATCGATCAGTTCCACAAGGCCGAATAGGCAGAAGTGTTTCTTATAGCCTGCAGAGTGCGCCCCTAACGTAGCTGGCGCACCTTAGCCTACACTGCACTTGCGAGCTGAAGCTGATGTCATAGGCGGGATGGGATGCGCAAGTACAAGCGTGTTGAAGACCTCTCAAACAGGCACATGCTGCGTAATCATACTTCCAAACTTAAAATACGGTTTCTTAATTGCCAAGAGCTCTAGCTGAGCTGAGCTCATCACAGGTCAGTATATACACGAAGTACTTTGGTAACTTGTTGCTCTAACGTTAGATGTTAAAGATTTCTGATGTAGCCTATTAAAGAACGTTTTGTATTGTATTGTAAAAGAACGCCAATACTTCCTGTGACGCTACATTCAATTTCGCGAGCAAGTCAGTCTGGCCCGGCTGCTGTTTTAGAGGAATTATTTTTCCCAAATCTGTGGGCACCAATGAGAAACGAGCTTACGCATACGTCATCAGAATGAGTGGTCTGATTGGTTGTAGATTCGTCAAGTAGTATACAGAGGCATCTGATGGACGCAGGTTAAGCCCGCCTCCCAGAAGACATTTAGTAATGTAGGATGGTCAGACTAAGCTCCCATGAGCAGGAAAATTGTCAAAAGCATGGTGACCTGCAGGAATGTCGCTAAAACTAAATTTTACGTACACTCTCAACTATGTTACGTAAGCTATAAGTTAGAGTAGCAGTAGTTTTAACAGACTACTATTTGGTTAAGAAATAATGTGTCATGAGGTTTATTCAATGACTAGTTTGTAAAGATAAGCCTTATGTGTGTCATATGTAATATTAATTTGAAATATGTTGAATTTTATTTGGGTAGCCTGGTAGTGCCAGCCCCTGAAGTTTTAAAATATTTGTAATAATATCTAGCTCAGCTTTTCAACTCTTCCCCCTGTTTACTGAACAGGAGAAAATCAGCTCAATTGAATCATCCTGACTAGCACTGTAGGGAGATGAGTAGCCTTTGTGGCATGACCAGGTTAATGAAAGTGTTTTCTGTGAGAGGGTGTTTTCTGTGGGGGCTCTTAACAAAACTAAGACAAGAAACAATTTGGCCCTAAATCGCACCCTAAATGGCAAAGATAACTGACTTGGTCTGACCATGGTCTGACCAACTGACCATGCTACCAATGGGAGCCTTCACCCAAAATGATTAAACCCACTATGTGTAAGTTTTATTTTTTTCGTATGAGAATTTCTCCCATCTATCGGCTAAGTGGTATACTGCACACGTTTGAATAAAATGTATTAGCCCTTCCCTTCCCGCGGTCCTCATTTCCCATGGTCCTCATTTTGAAAATGGTGGCGCAAAATGGATATTCTCATTTGGTACCCAGCCACATCTATATATAAATGGAAATTACCAAGTTTACGGGAACACTACAATTTATTCATGGAGGTAATTACCATCGTTTTACATTATATTTTTAAAATAAAATGTATTTTTAATAAAAGACGAAGATAAATAGAAGATAAATCCTTCACATAGTGGCTTTAAGGCCGCCAAGAAGGCCACAGTCAGTTCTGTTTCTGTTCTGTTAACAAAATCAAATGCATTTATCAAAACGTCAAAAAATGTGAATGTACACAATGGAAGCCCCCCCCCCCCCCAAAAAAAACAAAATCTCACCCCAGGGTTTTTTTTAAAAGTTGGCAGCCCTGAGTCAGTGCAGCTGTACAATAGTGTTGCACCTGGGTCCACTAATTTCACAAAGCTGCACCTGTGCAGGCTAATCAAGCAATCCCAAATACTCAGGTGTCAAGACACTTGTCCAAAGAGCACATGTCACCCCCACCAACACCCTGCCCCATTTTAATCCAAAGGCCATTTACATTCACTCCAAGAAGCACCAACAATAGTCCTTAGTGTGCTTGTGTGTTTTAGGCTGGTGTGCTGTTTTGAGGGAGATTGCAGGAGGTGGCACAAAGGGTTCAGTGGCATTGTGCACAGATACGATAACAACACATGATTACTTTGTAGAAAACCACAGAGGCTGGATTTGTCTGAAACAGGTCTCTGCAAGGGAGCGCTGCCAAAAGGCCCGTTCCTAACTAACCCTGCCCAGCGCTCAGCATCAGCAGCTTTCGTCAAACATGAAACTGCTGGGGTAAGAAATTTGAACACTTTAAAAGATGGATGTTGTTAATATATCTGAGGACCCAGGGAAATTATACCTCATGTCTATGTGGGCAAGATGGTAATTATATTTACCCCATGATCCTACGTGTAAATGCATGAATCTGTGTCCACCCCAGAATACATAGCTGGATGCAGTTGTCCGCAGCTGACTTGATAAATGTCAGATATGCTTATGGCAGAAAGAGTAGTGCTATCTAAATACTTTACATAGGTTAAGAGTCAGAAAGCCCTTACTTAGAAAAAGCACCAGTGAGGTTATGGTCGCCAGAGGATTGCTGTTATGATCTTTTCTGAATTAATAGATGTTTTTCATTATTAATTGTAAGTAGAGTCAAATCACTAAGGGGGCTGCCAGCTCCTTAATGAAGGACTCTACCCTCCAGCAAAGACGTGTGAAAAGCTAACTTCTCTGTGTATCTCTGTTTGTTTGTCTGTCTGTCTATCATTTTTCGTGGCATCTTCCCTAAGACCACAGGTCAGAGCAGTGCTGACTAAAATACAAAAGAAGTTACAAGGTAAAATAGTTATGAAGATTGTTCTCTCATACATAGCTGCATTGAATCTTTATGCCTACGTATGGTGTATTTGAAATAAGGAATATTAGTCTTTATGTATCCCAGTAAAGGTATTTCAAAACAAGTCTTTTGCCTTAGGACATTGTGCTTCATACCACCCAAAAATTATTATTTTGATTGTGAAAAGAATAGCTGAATAGCAGGACATCTTCACTGCCATCATTTTCGAGAGTAGAACATATTTGCATTTTGTGTAGAATGGATTTTCAACCAAGTTCTCATCATTTTCAATTTATTCTGAGAAATCACACATCAAGACCTTCTTGCCCAACAAGCTGCTCTGTGATTGCCTGGACATCACTGTTAATTGTGTTTCCCCATTCAGACGGCGCAGCCAGTCCCCTGTCTTGAATCTCAAAGTGGGTCACTGTGTGTTCTGTTGGTAAGGGCCACTAAATCACTCTGCAGGGGTACGTGTCTCTGATAGCCATGGGGTCCCCATCAGATGATTTATATGGATAATACTGATGCTAGTAATAATAATAACAACATTTTATTGGAATAAGAGATGAAAGTAGGTCAGACTCCAACAGACTTATTCAGTCCTGGACTAAGGCGTGCCTTTGGAGACACCAGACACAAAGAGACTCATCCATCAAAAAAAAATTCTGCCAAATATAGCCAATGAAATATATAGTGGCTTGCTCTTCCACTCAAGTAAGTGGGAGAACACGAACTCTGCCATTCAATGGAAAGTTTTACGGACATGTTCACTTGGAGTTTTTTTTAAAGCATCTCAGCCCAGCAGGAATGCTGTCGAAATATAATAATAACCCTTAAGATGTTGGGTTTTTTTTCTTCCTTAAAATTACGCACAAAAATGTCTGCTATAAGTAGGCAGTGCTCTTTGAAATGTTATCATGCCACTCCACTTCTTGCCCTACTAAAAAAGGAACATCTGCAGCATTTCAAATGCATGAAGGGACAGGAGATATCATTAATAACAGCCTGCCTGTCCATACTGGATTAAAGCTTTTTGTGTATGCATCTTTTCTTTCATTTTGCCCTGCTGAAGGTCAGCGCAGACAGGATGCTCTATTTGACAACCAGTGCGAGACATACATCCATCCATCTTGAGGTTGCAACCATAGTGATGGAACTAGGGTAGCACACGAGAGAGGGAGGGAAGATTGGGGGCAGGTGAAAGAGTGTCTGCGTGCCCATGAGTATAGAGGAGTCGTGCCCTCAACACCATACCCCAAAGCTGGTCTCCCAACAGGGAAGCTGGGAGGGTAATTGAAGGAGGTGGATAGAGGAGCTGTGACTTGTTTAGGGCTGAGAATAAGAGCATTCCTTATGTGCTGATCAAAGTTCCATCTACATACTGTAGTTTTGCACAATGTGTTTTGCTGTTCAACTATTCAACCTCTGGGTAACAATAGCGAATCAAGCATCTCTGAGCTGCATCCATTGTGTAGGGACTGGGGCAAAAGAATAAACAGGCTTCATTCCATGGGAGTGAGTGCTCCAAAAGTAGTGACTTCACAGGCCGATGAAACTCAAGACAACACTATAACAGCTACTCAGAGTCCACTTCTGGAAAGCCAAAACTACTCCAAATGGAACAGGATTAAAATGCCGACATCAATATATTCAAAACAGATCTTTCTCATTAGCACAACAACAAAATAAGTTTCTGGCGACCGCGTGCCAAGGCACAGCACATCTTGTGCCGGCGCCAGCTGGACTGACGCTGGAGACCGAGCAGTGAAAAGCAGCGCTGAGATTGTGCTGTGCCTCTGCCATTTGCCACATGGAATACTTAACAAGTTTCTTGTGCACTGACATCAAAAAGGCACAGGGAGGCTCCTCAGGGATGTCAGTGGGCTAACTTTGGTCTCTGGTGGAGAGCCACAAGGAGCTGGCAGACTTGGCTTTGTCTTCTGCTCTCTGTATGCTAATAGGGGGCCAGGCACCAGCTCTGTTTGGTATACAACACAACACTACCCTGCCTTGTATAAAGCCATGCTCACAAGATCTTTTATCAAACGCTGAACAAATGACCTCCACTGGCTACGCAAAAGACACACACGGGAACTCTTTAATCACAGGCTCAGAAAGACTGTTTTGGACAGTAGGGGAAAGGCAAAATAAAAGAGACGATGCTGTGGATTATCTTTGTTTCAATTCCATTCAGAAAATGGCTGTGGTGTGCAAATCTATCAGCTGCTTTATAAAACACAGCAAAAAGACAGGACCTCAGTTGAAACTGCCTCAGCATCACATTATCTGTCAACAGTGGCATGTTCACAGGAATGAGGTTAGCGACATGCCTCATGACGGCCAAGGCAGCTACTTCTGGTATGGGATTCAACCAAATGAGATGAATATGTTTATGTTGTGGCCCAAGTCATTTGATATTGAGCCAGAGCCTACACTCCTGTCATGTGAAATATAATTAACAAGCTCTGGTGCTGTCTACCGCCATCCCTCTTCCAGGCTGGCGTACACATTTATTTAATGAGCAGTCCTTAACATGACAACCTGTGGTGGTGAGTTATGATCGCTGCCATCGTTCTGGTAGGTAGCTTTTCACCATGATATAATCAATGCTCATGGACCCGATGCCTGTGTTTTTTATAAATAAATAACAAAATAAATAAATCTCGGCAGCAGACAAAGGCAACATGGGTCTAAGGTGGAGCAGGGCACCAAGCAGCCTGATGAACCCCCTGACTCAACTCATTTGACAATAACGGCAACTTGTCCTTGAAGTGAGTGCTCTGCCATTGAAGAAAGAGTGGAAAAAAACACTCCCCACCACTGCCACCACCACTCCCACCCCACAATGACATGCTAACTGCCGGTCATATTCAACCATGGCAAAATCTCTCGTCATCTTTGAACAGAAGGATTTCAAATGGGCTTTAACCTCTATTAGCCTCCTTGCTACTAACTCGACTGGCTTCTTAATAAACAGGTATCGAATCGCCGGTTTAATGTTATTAATTTGGCACGCGTGTAGGAATCGTTCCAGCTCCCTTAAAGAGAACAGCTGCGTGACAGAAGCCAGACCATAAAGCTCCGGCATGACCATAAATCACTCAGGCTGACAGCTCCTCCCCCCAATCTAGACGAGTCTCATCAGGGTGGGTGGGAGACTGCCATCATGCACCTGACACAAGGACACAAATGACACTCTGCTCTTAACAGCACAATCTGCCATTCTTCTGCAGTTGGTTAAAGAGCTGACAGGTAAAATTAGAGTGGATGGGGCATGTGACTGGTGGTATGGACCACACAATGGCCCTTCACATGAATAACAGGGTATAGAATCACCCACAGCCTCACATCACAGACCGTAGATATAGCCTTGAATATCCCAGCTATAGGTCGCCATGGTATAAATCACGTTTGACCAATGGGTGGGTACACAATGACACAATGCTCACTTAAACATATTATTGATGTGCACTTAGCAGCCATTTTATCAGTGCTGCAGTCTTGCCAGCTGCAGTGGCACACAAACAGATTCTGGCCTACACTAGAGTAGTAGCTCTAGTCGTGGAAAATTAACCTCAGGAGTGTCATCTCAGTGATGATATGTGACTTGGGTCATGACAAAACAGGGTCTTCTAATCTTCAACCTGTCTGTAAAATTAAATCTACTTTGCTTTCCATTTCTTCCTTGAAGCCTTAGTCTCCCGTCGAACCCATGGAAATTAAATCTAAATTTTGGGAGACAGCCATCATGTTGGTAATTACACTAAAGTCTGGACGTAATTAATTTTATTGGACCAGTTAATCGATTCCTGATGAAAAGGGAGATTAAGCAGATAGCTCTCTTCTCTTTTCATTTCAGTTTTTCCTTTCTGACTGCCTCATCGCGGCTGGATTTGACTAAGCTATTATTTATAAATGACAGTGCTGTATGTGGCTGGCCTTGAGCCAGACTAGGCAATGTGGTAGCTGCCATTCCGACCCTGCTATTGTGCATGGTGATGCTAACACAGATTAATTCCCTCATAATTATGGGTATGAGGTGTTTCTTGTTAACACGCTAGTAGGTGAGTGATGATGATTTGTGTTAGTGCGCAGTGCATAATGATATGCTGCCGACACTGTAATATTTGTTGTAATATATAATTTACTGTAAAGCAAGGCATGAGTAGGCTATACTGTAATGAAGGGGTAACATTGGGAAAAAGGTAGGGTAGATAAGTGTCATGAACATTAGCCTGTCATGAAACATAACATGGCATGTCATGAACATTAATGGCATTTTTAATGTTCGTGATGTGAAGTTAACACTGTTTGGACACTGAGTGACAGTCATTAACATTTTGAAGTGTAATAATGAAATGTTCATGATATGTTTCATGTTACGCTCATGACAGGCGACATGAAACAACAGGGCTGCCGGGTAATTTACTCTGGGCAAACCCTTTGAATGTAAGATAAGGAGTTAGATAGGTATTCAAAATTCAGTTTTGCCAGAAATATTGTCTTTGCCAAAATACTCTCTTTAATGTGCTAAAAGAAAATCAACAAGTTGGCTGACCAAGTCCACTGCGCAAGAAAAAAAATTGGAGTGGGGGAAATCAATTTTAGATGAGCCATCTAAGAAGGATTTGCAGCAGTTCAGGATCTGCATATTATATGCATACAAGAATAAATCTGCCGGCCTGCTTGGTTTAATGATGAAGGACAGCACTCTGAGTGGCCCTGGGCTGTTTTGAATTACCTGGTAAAAATGAGCTGACATGTGCATTTGAGTCTCACTTCCTGAGAGGATACAATTAATTCTTGACAGATAATGCTGTTCCCTAGGCTCATCTATAACACGTAATGCTGACAATCAAGCAGGACTTTGTTAAGTGGAAAAATAGTCTTTGTCAGAATTTGTCAGATTCGAAATTCAAATCACATCCTCTGGCAAACCAAAACAGGTGAATTTCTAAATGGTGTGTCCATCAGCCTTCATGGCTAAGGTTTCAATGGAAGAAAAACCTATTCACAAACTGTAGGATTTGCAAACTTTTAAGTCTTACACACATAATCCATCACCCTTCTCCAGCAAAAACAGAACTATGTAGGTTCGGGTTGATTGCGTTTGGGATGGACAAATACAGAACTTAAAGTGGGCGCCTGCACATGATTGACAGATGGATGTACAAATACGTCTGGTCACAGGCCTACGAACAGACCAGTCTGCTCATAAATAATATCATATACTGTCTGACACATTTTTCATGCTCGCACATTTACAAAAACAGCAAATGTCTTTTCCTATGAAGCGTTTCCAGTTTTTTAAATGATTCCAGATTGTGTTTGGATGTGTAAGACTACTCTATGGCATCAGCTCAGGCTAACTTTTTTGTTTTTAATGTCATATTTTTCCCAAACAAACCACTGACATGACTATGCAAGAACTGCTTCCCTATGTAATAGTTGTTTGTTTTTTATTACTTAAAATGAGGCAAATGATAAAATGCTCTAAAAGGGGAAGATTTTACATATAAACTATGACTTATATACTGTATATAATTGTAATACTAGTGTCAGAAAATCTTGTCATTTCTGAATCTTATATATGATAACGTCCGCCAAAGTGTAGTGTTATGTGGAATTAATGACCAGGACGGAATCAAAGAACTCCACATTGTAAAGTGGAGCATAAAGGGGACCTGTTTAGCTGTACTGTTTTTTTCTCATACCAAAAGCTACATTACAGTGCCAGTGACGGGGCCAAAAGCCAATCACTTTATCACTTACTACCCCACTCAATCACTTGATTACTTACTACCCCACCTTGAGGCTAAAGGCCTTAGATATTTTCATAAGTTTTAAAACTTTTAGAGAAAAACAGATCAGTAGATTCATGTGAGACATGAATTCTAAATTCTAAGTTTATTAAAGGAACATGCCACAGTTTTTTAATATTGAAATATATTCTTCACTTCACTTAGATGAGTTTATACATACCTGAACATAGAGATTTTTTAAGCTGATAATAATGAGAACTATAATGTATAGCAGAAAAACATTGGAAGCCCCTCACCATATTCTATGCAGACTATACATTCTGCTTGTTTTCACAGCGCCGACAGCAAACAAGCCCCTCAACATTTTCCGCCATACAATATAGGCTAGTTATCCTTATTATCCACTTAGAAAATCTCCATGTTTTATTTTGTGTCACTACAGTAAGTCAGATAAGTACTCAAGTAACTGACTGTAAATAGCAAAGACGTGGATGAGTTTGGTTGCTTTTAACTTCATCCCTGTTAGGAGTCTATTGAACAAACTAGCTAAATGCCAACAAAGTAGCATTGCATGCCAAAGCAATTGAGTGCCTGCCGTGCGACGAGACGGATATGCATCAAGTTAAAAGAAAGAACATATTTCAATACTGAAAAACGGTGGTGTGTTCCTTTAAGCACAAAAAAGAGAAAATCTTAAACAGGCGTGAAATTTATGGGACACAAGAAACACTTAGGAACACTAAATATTTGGCTATACGCAGGGCCACCACTAGGCGGCTAGTCCCGCTCAGAACATCTGCATCTGCCAAATGAACAAATAAAAGGATTACAGCTTAAAGGCAAAAGCTTTTAGCTGCAGACACATCCTGAAAGCAACCAGCATGTTGGTCCCCAAGCACAGACAAACAGAGATAAATGAGCAAAACAAAAGACCTAGAAAACATAAGCCAACCTGTAAACCAATGACAAGACAAAGCTAAAGCAATACAAGACAACAACACAACCCACGTTGGCAGCCAAAGCAGAGTTGGGTCACCTGAAGAATCAAACAAACACAAAACCTGTCATTGTAGCCAGGAACAGTAAAAGAGTACCTACCAAGGTGACCTACTACTTACCAAAACTCATAACCAGACAAGCAATATTTCCTGTGCCGTGGTACTGGCAGGAAACGTACCCAGCTGTGGAGCTGCATACATACCTAATAGTACAGGCTGTTAGGCTATTACACACACACGCACACACACACACACACACACACAAGCATACCCAGCAGAATCTACAATGTTGCTTGCCACCAGCTGTCTTTTAAAGTGCTGTTGCACTGATTGAGGTTAGTACTCACTATAGCAGGAAGACAATCAGTCTGCAAGCTTATTTTATTGTTACTTGTTCTTAAATTTGACCATCCTTTACCAGTTGTTATAGTACCATTCAAAAGTCCATAAAGCATGGACCTTCTGTAGACTGAGTCTATATTTACGTCATCTTTGTACCTCTGCCTCTAAGACATTTTGAATACATCACATCCATCCACAAGGGTATCATATCCACACACGCAAATCCTCCAACTGCCACAGTCTACGGCAGAATCCACGGGTAAGTCCCATCAAATCCCTGTTTTTGTTCATGGGTAAGACCCAGCTGGTCCCGCTCTTCGACCACTAAAAAAGGGGACAAGCAATGTAACGATATTCTGTGCCCTCATAGATTCAGTGTGAACTCGGTCTATGTGAACTCTTGCAGATGCATGGCTGGTGTCTTCCAGAATCAAAGAAAAATGTTTTCTTTGTCTGAAATGAGATGACAAATATAAGTTCATTCTAAAAGCATTTTATATTTATTTTCTGTATCTCACAGAAATTAAAATATATAAAGCCAGAATTTATTGAGGAAATGATGGGCGATCAAAAACAGAATGAGAATATCTCTTTTTAATATAAGTGTAGTGTAAGGGCAAATGTGATGCACTAAAAGATGTGTACAAATACTGCTGATATCATAAATAATTTTAAAAAATGTAATTGTTTCTCTAACAATAATTCAAACTTTCTGCCTTTCTGTCTTGCGAATTGAATGAAAAGCCTCATTCTGAGAAAATAAACAGTCAGGTTGACCAACTGGGGCTGTGGCTAATAGGCCTGTTATTGTACAGGCCTAATGTTATACAGTATATCACTGTCAATCCAAACTGTTTCATAAGATTTCTCAGATAATCACAGTTGCATTGAAATGATCAGGCCTGAACTGCCGCACAAAGCAGCATGACGGCATGAACCATGATTAGACTATACAACTGGAGTGAAATATGTATTCAGTCTCGGTGCTCAAGCAGACACACATCAGCTGTATTGTCTTTAGATGAAAACGTTCCCACCCGCTCCCACCCTTCAACCTATGTCCTTGTTTGAAGCTGCACAACATTCCAAATATTATGCAGATTCTTGGGCTAATTACATATAAAAATGTTATCATAAACATGAAATAGTCCATTTGACTTAATGAGCTTCAAGAACATCACATGAATAATGCATTGTAGCACTTTTATTTTGTCTCAAGGGGAACTTGCAGATAATTCAATTTATGACTTTCTGGAGAGATCAGACCAAAACAATACAATTAGATTTCCATGCAGCCCATAGAATGCTTAAACTGCCTTGGAGCCATATTGTGCAGCGATACCCAGTGTCAGTAATCAGTCTGGACCTTCCAAATCCTGAGTGGGGATTTCCCCTCGGACTGCTGGGCTGAGTGTGCTTTGAGCATTTGAGGTAAGATATAGCACTGAAGAGATTCAGCAACTCCATTTATTCCAGCAGCTCATAGCTAATTCAGCCAAAATATTCTCAGTGGGCTGCTGGCATCTAAAAAAAAAAAATGCCGTCTAACATATGCTCACTTCCACCCACAATTTCACAAATAAGCCAGTTAGGTGGCACATTATGGATGGCCACAAATGATGTCGTCCATGTGGTCTGGAGAGACCGATAATAATTGTCAGGTCCTTTCACCAATGAACACAAGCAACATAGGCCTACTTCCATGTGTCACCTCATTGTGTGGTTGGTGAAATTACCCTGGTATACAACATATTAAAGGATGGATGGCCAGCAGGCATGTTAAGTGTCGGAGGCTCACCCTTTGCACACTGGGTCTTTCCCAAACCAGCCACCCACCCACTCCAACTCACTCAATTACGGTGTGAACTCTGTTTAATGACACTCTGTGTAAAGCATTCTAATGAAGGGATAGCATTTCATACTGTAATGAAGGGGCAGAATTTCACACAGTTGCTTTCACTGGGAAAAAAAAATCACACACAATACAACCATAAAACACCGTACCATAAACAACAAAGCAACATATCTTTCATTTTGTGATGCACCATTCCAATTTTAAGTTTGTAGAAATGCACTTCAATTGGATGCCTTCTACTGAGAGAATGGAAGTGGAGAAAGAAACCTCAAAGGGTCATGATTTCAATTTGCTTGAGGTTAAACTGACAACATCTCTCTCGGACTTGAAGACATGAGAGATGCAACAGAGTAGGCATGTATTAATCTCACTGACACTAAACAAATTGAGGAAAACATAAGAACAAGAGCAACAGAATGAGGATGACTCTGTCCTTTGAATGTAATGACTCGGCCACACAAAGAAATGGCTCCATAGAAGTAGCCATTTTGACTCAGTTTAGGTCAGAGTCTGCGCCACAGTTTTCCCTGCTATGTCTATAATGTAAAGATCCACTCTAACATGAGAGCTGTCATTCTATAGTGAATGTCATTCATTCCCCCTCTGGGGTGATGAGGGCCACAGCTTATATTTCACAGCCACAAGGTAGTCACTCATTTCTAAAGGCTGGTAATTGTGAAGGGAGCAGACACCAAAGCCTTCATCTGTATTCTTGCTGGGAGATATCTATTCTGATGTTTTATTGCTCATGTCAGGTAGAGCTTTACCAAGCCTGGAGATTTACAAAGGAGGCATTAAAACCTAGATCAAATCGGGAAGCACTGCCTCTGTGAATGATCAATCCATCTAAAATATTGAATGTTTTCGGGGATAGGGCAGATAACACAGGAGCATGTCTGAATGTGTTTCTGGATGTTCTAAAGGTGCAGCTACAGTATGCACTAAAAACCTTTCCATGCATGGTATTAGTCACATGACATACTTATTCTGCTTTGTTACGTTCTTACATGGTGCTGTGGATTTGCTAGGCTATGATTTATTGTGTGAGCATAAAAGCAAGCCAAAGAGCTCAAAGAAAGTGGTGAAATTTGGCATGTGGATGGGAAGATGTTTCAGAAAATGTTTGCATGCAACCAAAGTCAACCATCTGGAAGTGGTTATTAGTGTACAACCCAGAAGTAGAATTAATGTGTTGAATCAGATGGCTTACAAAGGTGGGACTCACACATGACAGGATTTTTATGTCCCTCAGACGATCCCCTCCAGCACCTCCACCACCACACCAATCCTCCAACCCCCCCAATCCCCATTGTGTAAATTTGTTCAATGTGTAAAAATGTCAATGGCTCTGCCAACCATGGCTGTGAAATCCGTGTAGTGTTCATACTCAAGTCACTTTCAGATCCTCTCTCTGGAAACAGCTAATGGAGAGGCTCTTATGGATACAGTTTCTCTTACAGTAATACACTTTCCTCTCTCTCTCTCTTTCTTTCTCTTTCATACACACACGCATACACACACACACACACACACACACACACACACACACAGAGAAAGAGAGAATTGAATGAAATCATATCAGCAGCGAATCTCTGCTGTAACCATCTTCTGTGGAAGGCTGCCTAACTCCTAAATAAAAGGCACAATTTGCAAACTGTCTTCAAGGACGATATATGGGGAAAATCCTTTACATCCTGTTCCTGTTTGTAAATTAGTATGGTTTATACTGGTGGGGTTGCAGATTGCTTTAGCTTTTATATCACATAGAAATTCTTCTTTATAGAAACCTTCTCCATTACATTACATATTGCTACAAATCAGATGTGTCTATTTTAATATGCAGCTTTAATTGTGGACTTGCCACCTAATGATGGGGGGGGGGGGGGGGGGGGGGGGGT
>JAGFZM010000061.1:3378501-3402852 GCA_017657215.1 Limnothrissa miodon
GGGGGTTCGGGGGGTCTTGAGGGGGATTTTAGAGGGGTTGAGAGGGGGGGTTGGTGTTGGAGTGTTAGGGTGGTGTTAAGGAGGGGTTGGTGGGTGGGGGGTATTCGGGGGGTCCGTAGGAGGGGTTGAGGGGGGGTTGATGGGTGGGTGTTGGGAGGGGTGTTTGTGGCAAGTCCACCTTGCAGTTTCTGCCGAGAAAATGCAGTCTAGTTTGTCATTGCTGTGCCCTATTCACAACAGGTTTGTCTACTCTATGTTGCTTTGTAATGTAATTGTTGTGAAAAGACTAGACCAGAAATCTAAAATCTACAGAAAATAGAGACAAAATTTAGGTGACTTCACTCAATCAACCATTGACTTCATGCCAATCATTATTTATGCGCTTTATCAAAAGTAGTCAAATAAGGGATATATATGAGTAGGATGTATATAGAGAAACATTTCAATAAAAGCAGTGAAAAACAAGTGTAAAAATAATTTGATGAAGTGCAAATTTTACATGACTGACAGGCAGACTAGATAAAGAAAGAATGAAAAAAAGAGAGAAAGAAAGGAAGGAAGAAGGGAGAAGGAAAATGGTTGCCTTTATCATCTCCATCAGACCCAGCGTGCCTCATTAAATTCCAGCCATTATGAACTCTTATTTGTCATACATTTTGGCCTCCTGTGTTCTTGGCTCACAAGCCGTGTAATAGAAATGAGTACGTAGGCTGTTTAACGTTGAATTTCACAAGCCATTCTAACCTTTTTTTTTCTATTTTTCTTTTTGCACTCCCGGTTCACTTCATAATGGTGAATTTTATAGAAAACTTACACTTGGCTGCAAAATCAGGGAACAAGGAATACATTTTAAAAAGAAATCTTCACAGACAAAAGAACTTAATCTGTGTAGAACGTCAAATTGTTCTACGAGCAGATTTACAGTATACTGTAATTCTCATTGTCAAGTCATGCTGTGGATCAGCTGAATGTATGTTGATGATAATTTGAGAATTGCATAATGAAGGTATTTACGGTGTTATATCACTAATTGACTCTACAATTTCATTTAACAGCTTTTCCTTTCTTGCTCGACACTAACCAGTGCCACCTCCAGCCTTAATGGGAACTGACAGAGCTGCCACCTGCATGCAGACTGTGAGAACTGTGAGGAGACTTCATTTGCACAGTGTCTGGACTGGACTTATTAGGACACTGACATAAAGAGGCTATGCTCTCAGGTGGCAGAGTGGGGCCATGTGCAAATATGGATCAGTAACAGCAGCTTGTTAACTTGATCTATAGCATTCAAAGGACCGTCCCCCACAAGGCAGGCAGGCAGGCAGGCAGCAAGCACACGTTGGTCTTTGGCTCGGTAAGATCTCCTGAAGACACTTCTAATGGTGGTGGATATAGGGACCAAATTGAACGTATTATTAGAAAGGCCTCATTCTTGTTAATAATGAAACTGTATTCATGCCCACTGACACGGACGTGTGCTTGGCATAATCTCATGCTCTAGAACATGAGCCTGCCTTAAGGGAACACCGCAGTTCAGAGTTCTGTAGCTTTCGTTACCCCTCAGACTGTTCTTACTCTGGCCTGTCATTAGGCTGAGGTCCCATTGGAGAGCTAAGCAACTGATAAGGTTTCAGATTTACTGTTTACTGTAGGATGATAAAAGATGGACAGTACTCTTCAAGCAAATTAATTTGTATTGAAAAAACACTAAAGACATCATTATGTAGTGTTTTTTTTTTTTTTGTTTTACACATAACATTTTTATAGCCAAAAATTGCTACCAAATGCATAAAAAGGCGTTAACTTGGCTGATGTTTATAAGAACAGATATAAGGCTTAAATTACCTATTTATCCTTGATTATATTTTCTTCTTCTGTCTCTCTCTCTCTCTCTCTCTCTCTCTCTCTCTCTCTACGTTATGTTTATATTTGTCTTTGTGCTACTGGATGAAAACTTTTACAAAGGAAAGAAATTATTTTAGTTGACTAAAAGAAGATCGATAAGATGATGTCCAGACGATGTATAAGTCAGTCTTTTGAAGTGTGAAAACATACAGTAAATGAATCAATGCTGGCTTTCATAGAAACATTTCACTCTTATTATACTATGGAAAGTCATAACACTGAAATTCTGGTTCAATAACAGGTTTGGCCGTTCTTGTTAGAAACTTCTTTAAAAGCCAACCACTATAGATGTCCTCTAAAATATATTTCTGCAGCTTTCTGAAGGCTGCCTGCTGTGCAATTCAATTGTTTGTTGCAGATGACATTTGCCAAACAACAACATGCAAGAAGTTAAAACGGCTTTAAAAGCAAAGGCCACAACACAGAGAAAGTTTCACTTTTGAACTTTGAAATTATTTTTGGGTTGTTTCTATTTAGTATTTTATCCTTTTAGGTTTTTGTTATGGCTTGTCAAGCAGCATCAGTCTTCATCAGGGAGGAGCATCATTTGGAGCATGTTTTTTTTAAGGGCACAGCCCTTTTATAAACAGGGTCATTATGTAGAATTCTATGTGCATATTAAAGACTGCTCTTTACAATCCAGTCAGCACAAAAAAAGTCCTGAAAAACAATGTCCTGAGATTTGGGGATTTCTGAATGGAATGAAACTACTGTCAAGTGAAGCTAAACGACAGTGTCTGGTCAGCTTGGGACAACTTAGACACCACTAAATCTGAAACAGGATGTTTCCTACTAGAGGTTAGGTCTAATGCACAAAAGTTTCTCAGCTAGTTAAAGAAGGATGAAAAATACTCAAGTCACTTTCAGTTACCCAACTGTGTTGGTAGCACATGCCTTTTATGTAGGGTTTTGCTCATCTTGCTCAAATATTCAATGAAGATATACGACATATAATAATCAGTGCAGATGAATTATTCATTTCATTTGCTGCAGTCTTGACTAACCCAAATATATGAGGATACTGTCCAAAGTTGTCACACCTCAAATGTCTTTTACAGTAATTCAAAACCATGTATAAGCCTCAAGTCAATGTTTTATGCAAACTAAAAACAAAACCTTGTATTAACCAATTCATTAACCTTTGATTCAATCACATTCAGATCATGAGTTCACGCCTCACGGTGAAAACAATAATATTTTAAATTATATTCTAAATTTACCTCTTAGCTATCATTTCAATCTCATTTCAGAAAAGCTTGACTCCATGGAAATAGACAATGTTTGTGTACAGTACTTAATACTCCATTTCCATCTCTGTACTAGTGATAGGACACTTGGACCCCGCAATGTTGCCATAGTAATGACATTGTATACTGTATATCAAGAGATAAAAAATGACCCAACCTTACACTTAAAATTTCATCATCCAAACGTTGTACTGTCAGCATATGCAAATGATTTTGTTC
This sequence comes from Limnothrissa miodon, assembly GCA_017657215.1. NCBI lineage: Eukaryota > Metazoa > Chordata > Actinopteri > Clupeiformes > Clupeidae > Limnothrissa > Limnothrissa miodon. The sequence goes on from JAGFZM010000061.1 coordinate 3,381,873, forward strand.
AGCATGAACAAATCTGTCATCTGTCAAAATGTCATTTTCTATTGGTTGAAATACAACAGTGAACAGAGGCTCCGACCCTGTGTTACCTTTAGAAACAAACAAACACAGAGCTATGTTTGGAATAATATTCACCTCCAGCCATGGTGAAATTCACCACAGAGAATGTCATAGATTAATGGGCTGTAACATTGATGTACTTTAGTACATCAGAGGAAGGCGATCCCCTGTGGAACTCATCGCTAGCAGTGACTGATGCTGCCGCGGGAGAAGCACTGGCCGGAGAGCCACAGCTCTCACTCACAAAAAGCTGACACTCCATCGTCTGTGTTTACCCGCAAGATTTACTGCGCTGCAGCCTGCTCATTCTAAAGCATGCGGGCTGCTTAGGGCCAGGCCACTGCCAGGCCTGGCTGCTCTGATTTAAGAGTGTATGTCTCTCTCTCTCTCTCTCTGTAAGTGTATATGTGTGTGTGTGTGTGTGTGTGTGTGTGTGGTCAGCATACCATGCCCATCACTACTTTGCAGCTGCACCGCCACCATGACCAGTGGGGCAAAGCCTGTTTTTATAAAAAGGGGTAAAAGTGAGCAATAGTGCAATAGAATAAGGGGAGACGGAGAAAGGAAGGGGAATGGAAGGAAAAAGGAAGTATGTCATACAGCACTGAAAAGAGAGTATAATCCACAACAAAAGCCCCATTAACCCAATAAAGCTCACACCACATTGTATGAAGAACACTTATACCACACTTCTGACCCTACACTAGGCCCACTGACCCTGGCCCAGAAATACAGAAAGGCTTGTGTCAGAATCACATGTGTGTGGGGTGTCTTCTTTGTCACGGACTTATCATTACGAGTTCAAGTCACACTGAAGTCACACGTGTCATATAACGTGAATGCTCAAACTAGAGCATGCTTGGGATATACTGACAATTAAGAAGGTGGACCTATGCATGTTGTAATGCACTTGCAATACTTTCAGTGTTTTGGGGTTAAGAGAGAATGTGATTGTCTGAGTCCCACCTTGAGCAGTCAACTCCGATGCAACCAGTGTCTTCTTCAAAGTAGTGCCAGCGACTCATGGCTATAGCCTGACAGCCCTCGCAACTGATCCGGTTACTTTCTCCTCAGCACAAATTTCAGCATCATACCGTAGACTGTAGGTACAGGTGCACTGTGGGTTAGCCTAGAACTACTATGGCAGTGGTTCCAACCCCCAAATAAAACATTCACAGAGAATTTTAGAATGATGGCCATTGTCAAACCCTCAAGATGAATACATGTCCCATTTTCAGGATGTGGAATGACTGTGGTCACACCGTTTGTGGAAGACACATGAATCTGTGACACTTCCTAGTAAAAAAGGGTGAAGGAGGCTGTGACATCTTTCTCCTCATGTTGCACCAGATCTGTAGATAACATTTTGATGAAGCCTCCAACTGATGCTCCTGTCCATACAATGCAGTCTGACAGAAAGGTGTCGTTAGAGTCGGGAGCTTGACTGTGACGGTTTTGCTGTTGCATTGTTCAATGAGCCTTTATGTCAGTCAAGAACTTCTGCTCATCACCTGCCATTACGCTTCAATACTTTTCATAACAGCCATTTTTTCAAGAAACATGGCTGTTTTCCAAGGAAATTGCTTACTAATATAATAAAATCACTGCATGGCACTTCAACATTCACTTTAATGCTACTCTTCAATATAATTTAGTCAAGCAACAACAGACATTAGTTTAATTGTTCCAATTTCCATATAAGAGAGAAGCATTGTAATGTAGTTCTTCTAAGGAGCTCCCTCTATTATTTCTGTTTGTTAACATGATTGTTAGCTATATATTTATTTGAATGTTATTTCTGGTATTTTCTGTTGGTTTTGATACAGATAACAAATACAAAAAGTTAGAAATCTGGCTTTTGTTTAGACAAGTTTTCCATTTGATTCCCTGGACTCTGTTGGTTTGCAACAATGTGGAAGGATTAAGCATGCAGTCAAAACAATGTAGTCACTAAGGAGACACAAAGAGGAGTGTGCAGTCATCAACTCAAAAGGGCCTGGATGCTAGAATTGATTAGCATTTAGATTGTATCTGGTTTAGAATCAGATGGATTGTTTCAGATGAATGAAATAGAGTTTGTGTCACAGATGAGCAGAAAATAACTGGATGCAATCAAACTGACCAAATAGTTTTTTAGTGTTTAAAAGCCATGTAATATCTCTTTATTGTAATAACATTTTTCCAATCGGTTGCGAGTGTGCTTTCGACCTATGAGTTGTGCAGTGCAAACTTTTTGATTTGATTTGGTTAGATTTTTAATGTAAGCATCCTTTCAAACTAACTTAACTCACTGAGGTATGAAACAAACGAATTATTGCTAAACAATTCTAAACCAAAACCAATGTTTTAAATGTGACTACGTAATCTTAATCTTAAATCTTTAATCTTAAAATATCTTACACATTCTCTACTCACCATTATATTCTTGAGTAATTTTAATAGTTGAAGCTCACATTCTCAATGACAGATTCATGTAAAGGTTAATTCATATTTAATGTCAAATTGAGAGGTAACTGCTTCTGGTATGTTAAACCTAAACAGTAAGTTTGACTTCATAGTTCAAATATATCTATACCCTGATATATTTTTTTTAATTCAAATTAACCAGCCATGGATCTGCTTTAAAAACGTGGAGCTGTTACCTATGATTTCTCATATGATTCAATAATCTTTTAAGGGTTTAATTTTCAGTTGAACAAATTGGAGAGATTTTGACTGAATACATTTCCATTTATGCCTTCAACAAAATCCCTGGAATAAAATTACATTTTATGATGAAGGTACACTATCCACCTCTATTTTATTCTGAATTAGAAGTGTGTTCTTTGTTTTGACATATGGGGTGAGTAAGTTTGTTTCTGATATTCATTCTAATATATTGATATTGAAACCTATAAGAAACTACCAGGCATTGATTTATTGGCACAAAACCCAATCTGCCATATAAATGGAAGTATCTGCAACTTGTCATTGATTCATGGAGTGTCGGTTCCTGCAATACGCTTCTGCAAGTCTATGCCACAAAACTGTTGCCCAGAGTTTTACCAAGCTAATTTCAGTCATATTCTGTGATATCATTGGTAGACTATGACCTAGCTGAGGCAATGCAATCAACATTATCTAAATAGCCCAGGGTCCTACTACTAGATGCATAGGGTGGATATATTAACACCCAATAAGGATATATCACAGGTTGTAATTGCAGTGAAAGAGCTTGGGGTTGACTATAGAACTCTGTCTGTTTGCTATCCAATATGTCCACCTTTGGTGTATAAATGCTCTAGTCCATGCCCCATTTACTCTGGGCTTTATGAGCTTTATTGATTGCAATGACTAGACTCCCAACTCTTCCAGGGGTTGCTTTAAAACAAAAAGAAATGCTCTGTCAATTCTATAGCACTTATCACTAACTTCCTCAGACTGTTATCTTCTGCCATCTGCTGGTGTACCGTTGAAACTTTACAAAACTACAGTGGAGATAACTTTTTCTAATTATGGATACTGTGGTAGTCAACAGATCTTGGATGTTCATACTCCAGAAATATGACAACAATTAACATTAAACATGTGATTTAAGTTAGTATATTTTAAATAAATCCTTTTAATCTTTTCTCAAAATTGACAGAGGAAACATTTTTTATCTGATTCAATATTGTGCAAGTTGTATAGGCAACTGTTTCTACTCTGCTGCTCAATCCCACATAACAATAAATGCCACATGCTGCCCATGAGAGGCTCATGAAATCATAGCATCTAATGTCCATTCTATTTCACAGGCAGCGACAGAAAAAGGTTTCCAAAGACGAGCCCTCAAGTTTCCGAGAGCTAAAACACTTCTGCCTCAGTGTACACTGTGCATCAATGTCATGACACATCCTGGGAGGCTCCCACAACAGCGCCGATGCCCACAGCGTTCATTGCCATGCCATGCTGAGCCCGGTAGGCAGGCGCCACACATTCATTACTCCTCGTCACGCTTGTGTTGACTGAGCGACACGGAGCTAAACACTGTCCCCCTCCTCATTGCACCCTCCTCCCTTTGCCATTTTATACTCCCTTACCTTTAATTACTCTTGTAGTCATTTAATTAAGAGGCTCAGTCCCGCATGAATATTTAACGTCCGTGTCCTGTCCATCAGCAGAGTTAGCCTATTATTTATTAATTCAGCTAATGCTTGGACCCACCCTTTGTTGTTTTGATGCAAATGCCATAAAGGGCTTTTTTTCTTAATCAGTTGTGAACCTTATCACAGAATTTAGAAGGATGCCCTGGACTAAGCCATTTCAGACCACATGACTACACAGTTTCTTAATGTTCAAAAGGAAACTGGTTTTATGTTGGTATAAATGCTGTTGCATGGATGGCTAAAAGAATTCACCTCTTAAGGCAGGAACCTCTAAAGAATCTCTGTTTGGGCCTTTCATGAAGCTGAATGTTTACTTGATCCTTACATTTTACTGAAAACCTTTATTAAAATATCCCATGACTTCCATGCCCTCAATAGCAATTCTACGTAACCCTTGCAAGAATATTGCCCTCATTGTTTAGGAATGTAGGCTGTGCCAGCAACCACTTTCACACTTTTAGGATTTTTGACATTCCACAAGAGCACCAGTTGGTAGAAGCTGATAATGTGGTCACAACTTTCTCTGAAAGGATTTTAGGAGACAACAACCACAACTGAGAAAACAGTCTCTATTGGCTTTGTTGCATAGTATTGCCTTTATCAGCTGAGCCTGTCTTTCTCTTGCTGTAGAAATATGCCAGCATTGCCACAACAAACTGCCACCAAATTATACTGTTTGTATCGTCACATATAGGAAATACTTTCTTGATGAGGAGTAAGAGTCAAGAATCCAGCTGAGGAAAAACACAGCTTAAACAGTTTGGCTATGACAATACAAATGTCAGTCGTTTGAATAATTTTGTTAAGCAAATTAAAATGGTTTCGAATGACTTCTCAGAGGTGTAGGCCAACAGAGTTTCAGCATTGCAAATTCTGAATCTGCCGGTTCCCTTCAAAGAAATATATAGAAAGTGTGCTTCTTTGAATCATTGCTTAATCACTCATTATTGAATTATGTATCAGATTTTAAACATAATATTCATACCTTTCAAAGACCTATTAAAGAATCATAAATGCCCAGATCAAAAACATCTGTCTGAATATGTGCTCTTTACTGTACATGTGCACAGATTGTAAATAAACAGTGTACATAAGTACATAACATATTTCACAGCTGCATTAAAAAAGTTTTTTTTCTCACATGTACATGTCTCATATTGTTCAAGTTCAGAGTGCTGTATAGAAAAACGCAGTTTATAAAAAAAAAAGAACTGTGGAAACTTTAGATTGTGAATCGCTCATAACCCATTTGCTGCATTACAGGCCCACACATATCTTCAATGACTTTTATATCATTGTACTCCATGTTGTCCTTCCATATATTGATGTTGGCTGGTGATATATCTCCCTCGTATGCCAGACTGTACAAGTTAGTGGAGGTGCTATAAATGAGCTGGTTCAAGGCGGCTGGGGAAACAGGCACTCCGAGAAACGAGTGTAGCTTCCCGGCTGTGTTCTCTGGGGAATGCACTACATCCTCAAACTTCACTCGCATGAAGTTGTCTATGGGTAGGTCACGGTTGATCCGGACAGTCGCAGTGGTGTGGGCCAGCCACACCTGTGCCAGAAGCTTCAGAGGCTGCGGCTCTGGCTGTGAAAGAAGCTGTGTCACAGTTTGGAACTCAGCACTGAACTTTGAGCACGCCTGTCCAGCACCGCTATTGCTCTCCAGCTCCAGGAGAGAAGAAATGTGCTTCTGGACATTTTTACGACTGTAGAGGCTGGGTGTACTGCTGTGTAACATTGTATAAATCCATGCACGTGGGTCACGTACTACGTATATTGCCCTGAAAGAGGACCCAATCACTTCTCGGATGAAAGGCACTTTGAGAGACCAGCCCCCCCTGGCTAGGTTCAGCACCGGTCGGGCATTTCGGTACATAGCTACATGGTGCCACAACTCTCTGGTATACACTAAATTCTTTGTGGTAGCTTTCTTCTGACTTATTTGCTGTGCCAGTGGCTGCCTTCCAGCATCCTTTGCTTTAGCTTTCTTGGTGAGACGGTTTGCATTTCCGAGACGAAGCTGGAGGTTCTGCAGGTGTAACCTGACATTGAGCAGCACAGAGTGAAACCATCCCTGAATTGCTTTGAACTGCCCCTTCTGGGCATCTATTGTGGACCACTCACAGGGATCCACGAGCGAGTCAAATTTAAACGTCTTTGGCACACCCAAATGGGCAGGGGAGATTCTGATGTATACAAAGTCAGAGGTGTTAGAAAAAAGCTGCTCAAGGATCTCAGCCCCTGAACCTGGCAGAGATGTGATAATGGTGGATGGCAAGGTGTTCACAAACTGAGGAGAGAGAGAAACTGAGCCAGTGTCACTGACACCACCTGTGGTCTCAGCTGATTTTGTGCCACATGTGAACCGTGCACAGCCATTAGAAAGAAGAATGAATTCCAGCAGCCAGAAGAGGAGAATGAAAATGAAAGCATAACGCATAAGAAACTGTACTGGTTTGAATAATGCTCTTTTTCTATTTATTAATGCTGATGAGATCAAAAATATCAATCCTAGAGCTGTAGCAATTATGAACACTGTGTGAGAAAAAGTATCTGAATCATTGCCACTTAGAGCAGTTTGAACCCCTTGACCAAAATATACTGTTTGATGCTTGTTTTCTACTTTAGCAAAACCACCAAAACCTAAATAGTTAAATCTGGCAGCAATATCTTGATAGTTTGTTACAACTGACACTGTTGTGTCAGTATCATTTAGTTTGAGAGATAACCTGATTCCTTGTCTGCCACTGTCAATAAACCTGAAGTCTGAGACTTTTACAAAGGGTCCATGCATCAGGTATGCAATCCTGATGGCTGAATTTGTCATGGGAAAAGTCACATTTATGAACTGAGTCCACCGCTTCCTGAACTCAGCAACTTGTTCTGCCTCTTGTATCCTGGCAACTGGACTCAGACCTTTACTGTCAAGCCAAAATATTTTATAATGTGCATCACACACATTCATCAATGCGCCATTGTACTTCTCAAAAGCTCTGTAAGGCACATACTTAAAATCAACATCTAAGTTATGAAAAAAGGTGCTTAGGGCATTTAAAGGAGAGTCCCTCTGTTTTTCTACGTGATCCAGGACAAGCAGAGTTTGAGAGTTGAGCAGCACCAGCGCACGGTAGACACTTTTTAGCTTCATGGCAGAAGAGTAGGCTGACACGCCCTCCCCACTGACAAACAGGGCATCCTGATGAGAGGATGCAGCCACCACCTCTCCTGCTGTCCTCCCCACCTCCTTCTCTCCCCAGGATAGCCATTTCCCACACTCTCCCAGCTGTCCCTCCCACGGCTTATTGCACTGGCTTGTCGGTGACGGAGAGAACACTAGAACGTTGTTAAGGTGGCTGTACTTGGGTCCGTACAGAGCCTCAGAAATAAACACCTGGCCGTTAGGAGCAAACGTGAAGGAATTCTGGTCTGGGTGCTCATGGCCAGGGTTGAAGTTAGTCCATCCCTCAACCCAGGAGTAAGGCTTTGAATGGACAATGTCATACACAGCCCTGCCACCTAGCTTGCCTGATTTAAAGGACACAAAGGTGTTCCCCTCTCTATAGGGTAACCCTGCCCCATATGTCACCACACCCCAGTTTGAGAATATATGCATTTCTGCTTTGCCAAAGCCAGGTGGTGGTTGAGGTTCATTACTACCATCATACCAAATAAACTCTGTGTGTAAAGTTGCCCACCTTTGAGCTGCTGACTGCATCATCGGTCCATCTTTAGGCCTGTTCTTCCGGACTTGCTTGGCAAGCCAGTTCCCCATTCCATTCTGGAGCACAAAAGCATCCAAAAACACTAACTGACTCTCAGGACCATAGAACCAATTGTAATTAGAGTCCGCAATGCCCACTGTCCTTTGGAACCCTGGCAGAAGAGTGGCATAGTAGAACCAAAAATGTGCCTGCAGCCAGTTGTTCTGTGTGTTGTCAATGTGAAAGTGACGCTTTGCAAGGAAAACATACTGTGTGACTGATTTTGCCGTGTAGCTCCCATAGGCGACACCCTCATCCAAAGACCCATCCACAACATGGTTCAGCAAAAACATGGTCTTCTCCATGTAGTTAACCACCACCTGCTTCCACATCATTGTCTCTGGGTCACTGTGTTCCCCTACCACCAGGGCACCGGTGAGTATAGCCATGATATTGGTGGTCTGATGATTCTGGAGAAACTGCTTCCCCCACCCCCTGTGTTTGGACAGCTCATACAGAGTGTGAGTAGCAGCACGGATTTTCCTCAAATACTGCACCCGTCGCTCTGTGTCTAAGTAAGTGTAGATGAAGTCATAGGCTGTAGCAAAGCCAGTGAGAGAGTGTGCCATAGGAACCTCATCATTGGGCGCACTTGTCACCATCCAGTCTGGGTAGTCAGCCATTCTGTCCATGTATTTCATTAGGAATTTTAAGACAGCTGAATTGTCGGGACAGAGTAGACAGAACAGTGCAAGCGGAGGTAAGTTATTCCCATAGATCTCATTCCATTTGCTGCCAAATTCCTGGTGGTTTTCAGGCGGCAAGTACCATGTGGGATTGGACAGCATGGTATCCACTGCATTATGAATCACTTTGAAAATATGTTTGTGTGTGGTTCTCACCTTCTTCTGAAGTGACCTAAGATCCATTTGGCCAAAAAAGAGACTGGGGTGGAGATTACTGGACATAAGTTTCCAGGGCTCTGTGGTGTTGTGGCCTGCCTGAGGTTTTACCCGATCCATGTCCTCACTGATAAGCAACTGTTTGTCTGAGATGTTGAAGAAGGCAGAGAAGGCAAGCCCCACTGGCATGAAGCAAAGTAGAGTTACACACCGCCCAATGTCCTTGGCTGCCATGATGCAGATTCCAGATGTTTTATTCTATCCTAGATTATACACCCCTCCCCCTTATAGTCTCAATGCCAAACTGTCATCAGACAGCCTAGAGAAAACTTCTGTCCTACTTTAACACTTTCCTTTCTCCTGCACGAGTATGATAGGAGCGTAAATGCAAACATTTGGTACTGAAACATTTTAAAGGCTTGCTCTGCTGTTTTTCATTCCTGATGCTCCAACATCCTGTCACGTTCGCTGTTATTTCATGCGCTTTAAGGATAGCAGCAAAAGTTGCACGTAAAGCGTCAGCAATTTTTATACCACAAACACTTGCAAAATCGCCAACTGTTCGATGTATCCTAAGGTAGGATTTCACTTCAAAGCATGGTATTTTTATTATGATCAGCTCAATTCCAAAATCCATTCTAGTATCAAAAGGGCTTCCGCCGAAGGAGATCCGGTTCGTCGATAGAATTCCATTTGGGTTTAATATTTCACATAAATAGCGCGTTTCTGAACCAACAAACAGTCAAAACATTTCAGAAACAGTCATTCTAAAAATCGATTACTTCCAACATCCATTTAACAAAAAGTAGGTTGTCATCTTCATTTAGCCCATAGTTTCCTTTCCGAGGAAAGTCAAAGTCTGCTTAGGCTATTTTGTGATTCACATTCCCACGATCTGTAGACTACCAGCTGTGGTCCCTGGACAAATTAACCATAACCCCGCCTATATCGTCCCCTTAAGTTCACTTTAGGTTTTAGCCATCAGAATCAACAGGAAAATTTATACAGGCCCAATTAACTGCTCAGAAATCGCCTAGCCTTGTCTATATTCTCGGTGTAGAATATGCACTAAAGTTCATATCTACCACACATAATGAATATTGTTGCACCCCACTAAACCTGGCACTACGTAGGCCTATTTGACTATTAAGATATAGCATAGACTGGTTAGTTAGGCCTACTTGTATGCTGGAAGTGTTGGGACTATAGCAGGGCAGGATTATAAAGTCACAGGTCCTGGGCACAAATATTGAATGGGACAGCTGACAAAATATGGACAGCTGTTCAGTTGTTCACGTTGGCTAACATTTCCCAACGTTCACTGACAAAATTAATGTTAGTGTAGGGTAAACAATTGTGCGCCGCATATGCTATTCACTGTAAGTAAATGTTGGTTATGAAACTACAATTACAGATCAACCTACAATCTCACTATACGTATCATTAGCCTATTACTCACCTCTTCCACTCTGTCGGCCTGAATAAGCACCCCAAAAACACACTCACGACGTCTTCTTCGTTTATTAGGCAACATTTGCTCCATTCACTTTTTTCACTCATGGCTGCAGACTTGTAGTGTTTTGACTATGGCATGGGTTTGATGTTAGTAGCGTGCTAGAAAAGGGGGCGGGCACGTCAATATTTTGTACAAATTATATAACTTTATTTAGCCTTGTAAGGGGACTTGGGGTTTATATGGCCATGTAAAAACGGGCGGGTATTGGGAAACGATGTTACAGCCATAAGTCTCACATCAACTGCAATTAATTTTATATAACATTTTTTTTTCTTTTTTGAGTGGCGGACCTTATGACTGGGCAGGGCCCTGGGCCCACGCCCATAGAACCCATGGGTTATTCCGGACCTATATGTTAGTTCATAGTTATCAGATTAAAATGAAGAAACTTTGAAGTCACACTCTACCATATACCCATATCTTCACACTGGCTATACCAGTCTAGGACCTAAACAATTTCACAGACTTAATCAATAACAACTGGAGCAACATTTTCTTTCTGTAAAATACAAGCATTGTAAGACACCTTCAGACCAGTCATTTGTTTCAACATTATTGCAACTGAAAAGAGATTTTCCTTTAGATAGAATGCCTATTCAAATGTATCTGTTTTTACCTTTCATATTAAAATATTTGTGAATTTGTGAACTAAAGTAGGCCTATATTGCTTAGGTTTGATTTCTGTAATGCATTGCATTATGAAACTATTTCTTCTTTTATTATTATTATCCAGACAGTACAACGTGAACATAGACATGTAGATTCAAAACTTTTTTAATGGCAATCTCATAATCTTTTTTCCCATTTTGGATTTACATATGATTGCACTTCTCTCATTCTATCCCAACATTCTTCAACCATGAATTAATCCTCCTTCTTAGACGCAGAATTCTTCCTCTTGCTTTCTTTGTGTGTGATGGCCTTCTTCTCTTTCTGATCTTTCTCCTCATTTTCATCATCATCCACAGGTTTAACAATACATGTGGCATATACAATGATGGAAATGATAGCCACAGGAATGGAGACAATTATGCATGTAACGAATGGTGCAACTTCAAACATGGTCTGCAGATAAAACGTGAAGTCTGATTATTAAGTCAGTCACATAGTTTACATAAATATAGTAGAACAAATGACATGGCTAGACGTGCAATATTATAACTGATCTAATACAATATAATAAGTCACTGCATGTCCTTTTATAGGCTAGTGATGTAGTCTTTACAGCCAATTTACGGTCAAATGTGTTTTAATCGGACATCTCCCACAGCTATTCTAGGAACAATATGCAATTAATCAATTTACCCATATAACTGAAATGTCTATGCCTCAAAACTCACTTTTAAGGCTGTTGTTAATTCTCTTACGGTCCTTCTGATTCGTTGGACAATTCCATTTCCTCCATGTTGCTGAACACAGAATGTACACAAAAAATAGAGGTTAGTACGTTGCAAATCCAGTGGCATGACACTCAGAAAGTTCTACCTTCTACTGTCTTGGTGCCCCCTGTTAATGAGTAAGTATAGTAAGGAAGGAGGTATTGTGATTGCCCTGCTCCATAGCAGGGTCATTTACAACAGGACAAAGTAGTGTTGCCTAGCCTGGTTAACACAGCCGCCAAGTTTTGGTCTGGGGAGGAAGGCCTCCCCAATGCCTCTGTATGCTACTGCAGAGACTATATCAATGGTTGATGTATGCAGAGGTGTATGCAGAAACATATGCTTGATATTACAAGTTGCTTTCATGTTTTATATATATATATATATATATATATATATATATATATATATATATATATATTTATATATATTTCAGTTAAGACTCAGAGTAAAAACAACAACAGATGCCTGTGCATACCAGGCAGCCAAACTCATCTCAAATGTGTACAAATGTACAAATCATAAAGTATCATCTCACATACCTTAACCTTTCCATCAAGAACATCATTCAGGAATGCAAGCAGTTCTTCCATGGTCTTTACTGGCTGCTTGGGCATATAGTATCCATCATTGGACAGGTTTAGCACAATGATGCAGGGTGCCTGTACTTTACTGAAAACAATTGAATCAGGTCATTCTTGACAGCATTACACAGAAATAAATTGGCTTATATAAAATTATTAACTCTATTAATTATTTAATTATTTAAAGTGATAACATTTTTTTATTGTGAAACATATGCAATGTATTTTAACTTTTGTTTACCCCATAACTATGCCATCTACATAGTCGTTTTCTTCCATGTGGCCAAACTGGTAGTCACTGTTAAGTATTTGAAAACATTACATTTCTGTTCAAAATGGCATTTTGTTGTCATGATTTACATGAAATAGTAAATTCAATAATTTAAAGTCAATAATTTTTTGACTTAAGTGAACACAATATCACCTCTCACCTGCTGAAATGATCTTTATATTCTGTTGCAGCCATCTCAATCAGGGACTTAAACCTGAATGTAGAGAAAGAATTCCCAGCATTTCAAATATCATTAAATATTAGTCGAGAAATCTAGACGTGTCCTAGCAACAAGCCATAGGGCCTCAGTAGCAGTTTTAGAGACAGTTTAAAAGACAACCACTGATTCTGTCCCCAGGACCGAGCCTGCATGGTCTAGTGGCCATAGCAAAACTATACATTTTAATGTTACCGTCAGCCTTTTCAGGCTAATACAATATTGAATAAACACACAAAAAAACATTGGTTCACTTTTAATCCTCCTGTTTAACCAACCGAATGCTCTCCTCAGATGGATTCTTCTCATCTTCAACAGCAATCGCCACAAGTTTCCCTGGTGGGACAAGTAAAGCGTTAGAGAATCAGCTAGAATGGTAGCAACTACTATCTTTCTTGGCACCACAACCTTTCATATTTTTTCAACAAGAAAATCCTCTGGCAGGTCATGCCTTAAGCTACAGTATACTGAAGGGATAATCCAGAGCGAACCAACCCATAGCCCTGTTGCTGAGAGCTGTTGACAGAATTTGGTGACATAGACCAAATTGCAAAACGGCAGCCAGTGAAACTGAATAGGAACTGCAGCAACTGAATAGGGCCTTGTCCTCCTTTGACTCCCATCAGTTCACAAAATTGTCTACTCTGTAAGGTAACAAATGCTGCCTACTGACAGCACTTGGCAGCTCAAATAAGTTCAACTGAAATAGTAAGAGTTTATTAGTTACATCCACATGCACTGAGTACCACTTCACCTACCTGCATCTCCCATTGCATATAGTGTGTAAGAGTCAAGCTTGGTGTAGGAGGGGAAACGTTCCCTGTTCACCCATGTGGTAAGGTCTCCATGCTGTTTTTCTGCAGACATCAAGCAAGAGATTCAGACAAATGTAAAACAGGAGCAAGTTATTAATGCATTAATAATTCATTATTAATTCTGGCTTCACCCTTACACTCATTGACGGGCCCGGAAGCATCAGCTGTCTGCTGTACTAAACTCACTGTAGTAGAGCTTTCACACTTAATATCCTTGATACTATTTCACACACTTACACCAACACTAACGTGCCACATACACTCACATTCCCCTTTGAATTATAATATTTGCCCTAATATGGGCCTGAGTCAAAAACTTACATCTGGAATACCCTGCAACCAAAGTCATAAAATGTATTCACTGTGTATGTTAAGGACACATCAGTACAGCTACACACATAAAGACACCCCAAAAGCGCACAAGTTCCCAGTTCCCAAGGGTTCTAATAGAATATTTATGGATCTGTAAATGTCTGAATTCCCTCTGCCATGTAAAGATTAATTATTCATGAGCATCACATGTTGGCTTTGGAATGCTGAGCTTACTCCAAGCAATACCAAAGGCCAGTTTGTCCTTTTGCCACTGTTCTGTTATTACTAGGCCATAAGACACAGAATCTTGGCTCAAGAACAAAGACAGATCCATTAATGAGACACTTTGTCTTTGAAGAGCAGAAGAGCATCCATAAAATTAGGATGCACTGCAGTCTTGCAACAATCCAAAAGATTCTGGTTTAACTAGATTTTCCAGACAGCCTACTGGATATAGTCAGTATTAATTCCAAGTGTGGCCTTTATGAGATAGTGTGACTTTTCTGAAACATAGTTTTCTTAGACAAGGAGAACAGGGGATTAGATTGAAGTGATTGCATGGCAGACTTGCTCTTCTCCAGTCTATAATGGGAAAGTAGCCTCAAGGCCTTGGCTGGGCATACGGGTTGACTGACTCAGATCCTGTTGTCCCACTAGCAGGGACAACAAACGCTAATTGGACTGTAGTTTATGAGCACAGAGCACACTCCTACACATTTCTGATCACTCACCATAATCAGTATTTGAAAAAGGATTTTTTTCTAGCACGATCAAAAAGAAACACCATGATTACTCCATTTTTTTCACTGTTATATCTTTGCCAGAGAGTTTTTTATATGTACAGTACATATTTTTCATGTAGATATAAATAGCATTACAACATAGAGAATGCAAAATAAGGTAGACGTACCATCATATGTGAAATAAGTTCCATCTTTAAATACGACAACCGATGGAACTTCTGGAAGTGACACAGCCTGGTGTGGTGCGAATGAAACCACACAAACACACAGAAAACATTGAAGAATTAATGTGCATGAGAAGTATAAGTCCTATTTGAATGGTGATTAAAATACAAAGTTTGTCAATATCCAAAGTTTTTGGTAATTAAACCTATCACGTGCTATGGGATTTTTCAATCTTTGATGTTAATGGTGTTAAAACTGATCAAACTGATCTGAGGTCTGTTTACCAAAAGCATGGTTGCTGGGGACAATACAGCTCAACACTGGGATTAACCAACAAAGTCACAAAATGGTGATACAGACCAATGGGAAACAGATTGATGCCATTAATAAATTAGCTGTAATTAGGCAAAAACTTTGCCCACCATTCAACAGAATATAGTTTGTATACAGTATATGTGTATGCTGATGCCATTTACCTTAGGTAAAACATTCTCTAAGGTAGAGAAGAAGGATAGATATACAATGAGCTTAGAAGCCATGTTCACATATTTTTCCTGTAGAAACAGAAACAGCTTTTTAGTTTTACTTTCAGACATTTAGATGTGTCAGGTAACTACCTGCTATATACTTGCTTGCAACATTATGGCACCCTCTCTTTAAATTGGACAATGATATCTGTTAACACTGCACAGCAACACTAAGCCTACAGTAAATGCCAAAACAACAGACATGCTTGTCCATAAATGTGACAGTCTATGCCATTCTGAAGCAAACTGTTAAACTGTTTGGAAGCACAGGAAATGCAACATTTATGTAAACTGTGATTTTAATTACAGTCGCTTTCTCACATCTAAAAATACAACATTCATGGTTCAACCATTAACAGTATTTCATTGGTTGATTTTGGCTGCTGGCTACTATGCTTCCAGTGACTACATGGGCCTTCACAGACACTTGGGTTCCAAGGCTATAGGAGATGCTCTGAAGGAGAAACACAATGTGGACCTACAATGGGACAGAGTCATCTTCTTGGGCAAACCATGTAGCTCTAGTGTCCGAATATTTATCTTTGACAAACAAACCATATAGGCTTCTTTGCACATTTCCCCTAAAATTAAGGCAAAATAGTTGAATTCTCTACTTTAAACTTAAAACATCTAGCTGAGTTCACTTTGTACCTTAAGAGATGATGCTCCTCCGACGTACACAAAGAGAATATCATTATGACTCATGACATGTTGAAACATTTGCTGACTTGGAAGTGCCCGGACAACAGGTCTAGTTATAAAAAAAGTCACATGTTAAACTGGGTCTTTACACTATACAGTACGATTGTAAGCTAAATAGTGTGCTGTGTGTGCTGTGCTTTGTATGGTCAGCAAAGACAAATTCAGTCATATCAAAGTGCAACATCTGAATATCTACTTTGTGATTTATCAAGAAATGAATAGGCCTATAAGATATATTTTCCACTGTCCATACCCCGATACTCTGATGACAAATTCAATTATATCATCCTTCTGTCTTGGCCCATTGTAATTGAAGATCTTTTCACCCTTAAACCTGTTGTCGAGGAATTAAAAAAATATTAGACTATTCAGAGTAACAGAGTACTAAAATACACAAAACAGCTTTGAAGTAGGGTAAGCAATGCTGCTAAACACGTTTTGTAACACTGGACAGATCATACTATTCAAACAAAAACAATTGTGTGAAGCTTTCTTGGCAGCACTAAGGAAAGGATGAGTTAGCTCTGTGTATTTTGTTAGGTCTTTTGTTCCAATACAATGCACAAGATGGACAAAATGTATGACCTAAACATAAACAGACATGCCATTCAGCACCACTTATCTCAGATTTCAGGCAATTCAAAAGTTATAGAGGGGACCAAAGTCAACACTTACAATTTAATTGTAGGATATCCACGGATGCCCAGTTCACCACCAATACCTGTTTTTAATGCAAGAGATTGTACAGCCAAAATCCACATGGAAAACACACAGTAAGCTGTGCTGAGATTAATGAAGCAATAAACATGAATTTAAATGATCACCGCATGAGCCAGCAGCTAGCCTATGACATGATAATTCATAATGAATATTTACTCTCCCTTACAGCAGTGACCCATTAGTATATTAAAAGAGGAGAATTGTCAGCCATTTATCCCATTTGCACACTACAGTTAATAAAGCGGGCTACTGAATGAGGTAGGCCTATTTGGGAAAAATGTTGGTGTGCACTACCAGACAGAAAGAATAGTCTCTTTTCCTGTAACCTAAATATCATACAATGACTTGGTATTCTACAAGTATACTGACCATCTGTTTGGAATTTAACCACCAGGTTTAACTACACAGGTTGAATTACCCATGTGGAGGTTTACAATCTAGTTTAATCCTATTAGATGACGATTGAGTGTAGCCTCCAAAGTTAAATGCTGTCTAACCGGTTTGCCAAAATTGCTTAGCAAGTAAACCTCATGAATAGCAAGGCTATAAACTATTAGTTAGACACACAGTATAAAATAGGGCTATTGGTTAGAACACAGGCAATATGCCATTACTGCTACACAGTTTGACACCTTAGCAACAGCTTGGTGCTGATTCACACCCTTGTTTTAATAGAGCTGCACAATGCATGAAAAAGGGTTAGGCTGACTTACTAGTGTGTTGGGTGCAGTCAATCATGCCCACATTCACCTCAGAGCCCATGCTCTTTAGTTCGCCTCCTACTTCATACCACACTGGGGCAAAGGTCTTACAGAATGTGCACCAAGGAGCATAAAACTACAGGACAAAATAGAGCAGAAATGTATACTATCAATCCAATGATGGGTACGTAAGACTAGGCCAATTGGAGGCAAAACTATAGGTGGACTCTCAAACCTACCTCCACCAACCATATTTCTCCTTTCCTAGTCTCTCTAAACCTAAATTGGATTCAGAAAAAAAAACTTGTGTTAAACGGATCAGAATATAAAACTTGGATAATTAAAAGCGTAGAATAAATCTAGGCAACTTTAAAATTTCAAGTCAACATACTTTGCGTCAAGTTCTTCCACATAAGCTGCCACGGACGCTATGGCTATGAAGAATACTGTAAAATAAACGATCAGTATGATATGCGTCTCGGGGTTATTGGTAAAGATGCTTTGTAAAGTTCAATTTATGAGGACAATGAGGTTTTAACAAAAGCACATAATCATTACTAAATTAGACTCACTCACCTGCACAGGTAAACCGTTGTGTGGCCATTTCTGTTAGGCTATATTCTACAATGGAGAGACCTAAGATTTCTGCATCCGTTATGTGGAAGCATGTGGCCATCAATTCATTGCACATGCAAGAATGTGACGTCGACATAGTGCTTAGGGCTACCTGAGCAGGGATTAAGAAATCGGTTTAAGCCACAATTGAAGACTGTCGACCAAACGACTGTCTCACTGCCATGCATTCTAGTGGTAGGCTATAAGGTCTTTTGTGTCTGTGGTCATCATAATTTAGCTCGGCATTGTTGTAGGCCGAGGCAAGTCTACACACTGTAGGCAACACATAAAAAAGAGTAAAGAAACAATTTAAATGTATGGGAAATCGAAAGAGCACACACAGCGTGCAGTGAGGGACGAGCGGCAAGTTCAGCCGCTTGGCTAAAGATGTAGTGAACTTAACTTACCAGAAGATGGCGACGTTGCGCCATTACTGGCCAACTTGGCAAAAACATGATGCGCGAAAGACTTTGGTTTCAAGTAGGTCTGTGATTGGTCAGAGAGCTGTGTTTTGAAAAATTTAATTGGTCCACATATACATCTATCAGCGTCATTATTCTTCTACGTTGTCATCATTGGATGTCACGAACATGAATGTTAATATATTACTTCTACCTCACTGGCTTATATTGGGGTCAATCACCTTATATTCCCTCCTGATGATATTACAAGCGGAGTTGGAGGGGAGAGGCATTTGTTATGGCTTTGGCATAGCATAGCATAGCATAGCATAGCAGGGGGCTCGCCCGTGCCATGGAACTTGTAATACTATAATAGATATATGCTTATAGACTGGTACCTGTGTTTCAGAGGAGAGGTGATTTTTTTAAGCGGTTAACGTATGCAGAATACTGAAAATAAGGATAATACACGTTACATGTGACGTTTAGAGTGCAATCTTGTTATTTTACGGCGTATGTGTGCTAACAGGCTAGTGCGTTGTTTGTTTTCGGCGTAACTACTGTTTAAACATTTAACTACGAATTTTAACTCGCAAGCTTAATTTATTTTCACGCTGGCCAATATTCATTTTGGGCGAGGCATTTCAGTATTTCTGCGAACTCTGCAGTTTGAACAGTCATAACATTATATCAGAAACTTTTTGAGGTAGCTACCTTGCTAGCTTGAAACACGTAATGGTAAGAATCGACGTCTGCAAGTTAGCTAGCTGATTAATTATTCTGCATGCTGTGGATATGATGACAGTGATGGATTGCACATTACATTTTTGACTTCATTGTGACTTGCAATGGGACTTCACGAGGCCTATCGACCCTTCAAACGGATTCTCTTAAGTAAAGACAAACTGCCAGGTAAGAAAGGCACTCACCACTTGAACGTTGGGCATAACGTTAGATAAGGTTAGCTAACGCTGGCGTAGGAGTTAACATCGCCATCTGTTTGTTTTAACACTTTCTAAGCGAAGCTAAATTTGGACTTGACAGTTAAGTAAGTTGCTAATGTTAACTTAACATTAGCTTGCAACCACTTGTTGATCGAGAGCCTATCGCAGTTTGTTATAAACTGAGCCATCAGTTTGCACTTTGTTGCACTGGTGATGTTTATCTAAATCTGTTTAAATCATGTATCAAACTCAGATTTTTTGTACGTTTATGTACGTTTGCCATCACTTTATCATTAAAATTATGTCATTTGTGTATCGAAAAGACAGAAAGCTGTTTAATATTCATGTAGCGTAAACATAGTCTGCTTCGCCGTGAAATTGATTTGGGCGATAAAGCATAAAAGTTTTGACATTACTGTGATGTGTTTGTTTTCCTGTCAGTAGATAGAAAGTTCAGCTTTCATAACAGTTTGTGACATGTGGGGGTATAGCTCAATGTTCTAAGGTTGGCTATTTATGGAACTCTTGGGCAATTCCTCAACCTGCTCTAACCAAAGTCCAAGCATTCAGTATACCTGAGACGGGCCCTGAGGAAAAGCTCACTCCTAAGTGCAGTTTAGCTCAGTCATTATTTCAAATCTGTGGAATGCGAGGCATGCTGTTTTTGAGATCCCTGTGGTGTAAAACAGATTGCAAGGTCTGATTGGAGGTGACTTAAAATACCTTCAAGTAGACTATTAGGCTTTGCTATAACTAGTGAAGTAGTCTCCCCACTCCAAAAGGTCTGGTAAATTAAATGTATGGGAAGTTACCTTAAAGTAACATTGCTTACTAATACTCTCACACCTGCCTAATGACTGCCCCTTGTGACTTGTTTTTTTTTTACCTCTGATACTTTACCTCAGAGGCTGATACTCTCCTAATATGTAAGTCATGCCAGTATTTTATGTAGAATTTTGCACATGTCTCGTATGATCTGAGGAGTTAAGTTAGCTTAATTATAAATTTCAAGCTAGTTATGATGACTAAACTGCAGCACTACGATAGCCTTCATGCATGTTTGGCAGCCAATACTCTGTCAACCCTCACCTGATATTTGGATAATTTCAATGTAAAGAGTCCAGTTTTAGGCCAGGTTCTGTTCTCTGTGTCATTTAAAGGGCCAGTGTCACTGTTTATATATCTTTACCCATTTATTAGGAATGAGGATGTGTCTCAGTGGTTAGCAAAACATTCCAAGCCTTCCAGACTTTGTACAAATTGACTGCCGCGCACCTTGGTGTTTTTATGATTGGAACATATGTGGTTGAACAAGTCATTGGCATGTAGACTACACTCTCAGTTCCTCAGCTTTCATACAGTCAGGGTTCCGAAATGTCTAGGGTGACAACTGCAATTTCCCCAGTCTCTGCTTTCTCCTAACTATGAGTGTGAGGTCCGTGTACCGTTAAATGTACACTAACCATCTTCGATTGCTGGATGTTTGCTGTGGGCGGCTGTCCATCTGATGAGATTCATTCCTTCCTTCCTTCCTTCATATCTCTCTCTCTCTCTCTCTCTCTCTCTCTCTCTCTC
>JAGFZM010000061.1:3402862-3448691 GCA_017657215.1 Limnothrissa miodon
TCTCTCTCTCTCTCTCTCTCTCTCTCTCTCTCTCTCGCACTGCATTAATTCCTCCATGTCTGGCTGTTATTCCCAGTCTATAGAGGTTACTTCCTTTCACCCCTTTTGCCATAGATGAGTGGGACCACTGACAAGTTATTCATTATAAACAGTGGGCCTACTGCAAAGATGTCATCCAGCTGGGATAAAGTGTTTAGCAGCCAAGTCTGGGAAGTCAGTGTCAGACATCAGGAAACCTAGTCTTTCCTTGCGACATTTTTTTTAATTATTATTTCTTAAGTTATTCTCTTCCTTACATAGGTCCCTGATCCTGTTTCTTTACTGTATTCCCAGAAAGCTGAGACATGACGGCATAAGCACCCAAAGTGCCTCCCTCATGTTGTGCGTTTTCCTGACGGGGCTCAGCACACAGAAATAGTTGTGGACATTCTTGGCAGCGCTGGCTTTGTAATTTCAAAGCACATGAAACTTGGGGAAAAACGCTTTGGTGGAGGAGGGAAAAAGTCCTTTTAAGGATGTCACTGGCGGTCTGGTTACGCTAGCTTCTCTGTTCAGACAGAGTGAAGTGAGTCTTTATGTCACCGTGACTGTAGCGTTGCTGAAAATGTAATATCAAACAGTCTGTGGTTGTTGACAGCCTGCCAAACTGTTAAGACTTTTTCATGAGAATGTTAAGGTCAGTTATAAAAAAACAAATGCTTTAAAAAAAAAAACTAGCCTAAAGTGGCAATTCATTCTCAAACTGCTTGTTTGATAATTCAAGAGAAAATGGATAGAGCTAGGTCTATGACAAGCTAAATCTGTGGTAGGGGTGGTTTCAGCATTTACCTATATAGATAGAAATCAGTGATTTTGAAACCACAGCTTAAGCTACTTTGCATTAATTCAAATCATTTTCTCCCTTCAGTAGGACAGGACACTTGTTTTATACACTGTGTACAGTATTTGTAAAAAAAAAAAAAAAAAAGTGTTTCAAACATTAATTTTTTTTTTTTTTTGTTAAAAAAAATTTAATGATTATTTTCTTGCTCTTGGTATTTATTCTGGGCATATTTAACCATTGGAGATGAATAAATAAATGAAGGGTAGCTGGAAGTTGCGATGATGCAATTAGAGGTATCAGCCTGGACTCTTGTTTCAGCGGCCAGGACAACCCCTACAGCTGCTATAATTCACTGGAGGCCTGTTGTATGTGTGGGTAAATGTATTCTGCAGCATTCTAGCAGCTGTATGCCCAGATGATGAATTGGTCAGACGTGGCAGGGGAATGCCTGGGATTGTAAAAACCATAATGAAATGGCAATGCCAGTGAACTACTCCTTAAGCACTGTTTTCACAGCGACAGGCCCTAAACACATAGCATGTCATAGGTGTTCAGTTCGGCTGTACCAGGTATTTGCTGAAGCTCTTTGCTATGTCCATAAATCTCCTCAGAACTCAGAAAATGCAGAGGTGGTTTGTTTTGTAATGAATCAGATAAGTTGTACAGATGGCCTCTCCTCCACATTGTCAGACCGTAGAATCAGATCCCTTGATGGCAATTGCACAGGACGATTTATTAACCTGCAGAACAATGACAACATTGCTGATGCATGAAGGCTGTATCTCCCTGTCTAATTCAACATGTGTCTGTTTAATTTCCCTTAGGCTTGTCTCACATCACTGCCACTTGCCTGTCAAAGATGTGAAGGGTCCACTGAGGCGTCCTCCACCACGAACCGTCATCTGCAGCATCAGTAGCCATGGATCGGAACAAGCGTAACTCCATAGCTAGCTTCCCCACGCGGCCCGACCGGGTGGAGGAACTGGATGTGGGGGTGGGTGGGGTCGAGCCAGGTCAGCTGGACAGGGTGTGCCCTTCGTCCTACCGGGCCCTTATCAATGCCTTCTCGCGTCTGACACGCCTGGATGACTTCATCTGCGAATGGATCGGCTCAGGCTTCTTCTCAGAGGTCTACAAGGTAACTTAGGCCATATACTGCTTCAAAGAGGTGTTGTAGGGTTGCTGTGGGCTCAAACCAAGGCCAGCCAAAGCTAGAAAACTGACTAGACTAAATCTGGGCGACTAGAGTGGCTAAAGCAAGTTTATATTTAACTATGATTTATATATTATCATTATTTTTATTATTATTATTTGTTTTTTTGGCTATAAATGAAATTTCTTTGGGCACTTCATAAGTGATATTAAAGGGGTATAAACAAGCACAGATATTTAGGCTAAGTGTTTAGTTTAGAATCTGAGGTTGTAGAATGGTTAATATTCCTTAAAGTTCAGTGGAGATGACATCTTCTGTCTAATGTCAAATAGCTTCATCCATTTAAATTGTGCACCATGCTGATGAGAGCTCAGTTTATACTTTTTAGTCATAATTTAGCCATTTGATCCCCATTCAAACATGGAAGACACTAGCAATATGAGATTGTTGATTATCACTATTAGAAGTGATTACGAGCAAAGTCGACTGCACAAAATGTCACAACCCAAGGTTAAAGAAATTTCAACTGTTAAACCAATAAGTGACGGATGAACCAAACGCAGACGGCACAACTTTGTCTACTTCTGTTAATTGAACATCTGAAAAACATCACCAAGAAATCTCATGATGCCTTGTGTGTCTTGGGGCTCTTTGTGTTTACTGAAACTCCATAGGCCTGTTTAAGTGCGCAGAGACTGTATTTATATACACCCTTTGAAGAGGCATAAATAGCTTGTAGAGCTCGGAGAGGGCGAGGGAAAGAGAGGGAGAGTCTGTCCCAGCTGGCTGTTTGTGTTCATTAGCTAAGCCTTTGTGATGCTAGCCTATTATTTTATGAGTCAGCCAACTCATACACTCCTTAACTCCACTCCCACTCAAAAAAAAAATCACCATTAATCAAGCTAGTGGTATTGTAGTGTTAGTAGTAGTTTTCTACTACTCACGCCAGAACAAGGTCAGTGAGATGCGGTAATACCACAGTCTATAATCGATTCGCAAGAATGCGCTGTGTGAAAATAGAAAGCTGCGCTCAAGCAAACGGATGCATATCAGAACTGCTGAGAAGTGTGTAATTACACTGTGGTTTGTCATGCCACGGGCCTGCTGAATGCACAGGTTATTACATAACTACCGTGGCAGCAGTCTGAGTCTCATCTAACAGAACTGTAAACAGCGTATCCTAGGACAGAAGCACAGTGTTTTGCTGTTGTCAATATAAATTATGCCGTCTTTGAACTTGCTTATGATTCAAGTGTTTGCAGACGCTCCTCCAGCCATAGTTTGTTCAAAACCTTGTCCTCAAGTAATTTGTGTTTTCCACCATTCTGTGTTGCTCTGACACTTCACAGAGCTGCCAAAAAAATGGAATGTGGAATGTTCCAAAGGGCATACAGGCCCTCTGAGAAAATGAGCTCTCATAGCCTGATCTGTCGCAGGGCAAGATCAATGCCAGTCATCACAGCCTAATGGCTGTGGCCGTGGCAAAAGGCCTGCCAGCCGTTGTCTGGGCAGGCTGAAAATCCTTCTGCTGATGGATTTAAGGGTTCTCACGGACCTAGATGTCGGGCATCAGGCTTATTCAGAATGACACATTTGGTGGAGTGTGCGTGTGTGTGTGTTGAGTTGGTGTGTAGGGGGGTGTAGTCTGGTTTATGGTGGCTGACGAGCAAAGATGTGAAACCATTAGGCTATGAGCGGCCATGAGGCTGCATGCAGCGTCAGCTGCAGCATTGCCAAACCACATCCTTGTTCAGTGCTGCACTAGAGTGAGGCTGACGGGGTTTAAACCAAAAGGATAGGTTAGCAAGCAACCAAAATATAACCCCCCACCCCCCTCTCAAGAACACTCCGTTTTATTTTTAGCTCCTGAACAATTGCTTCCATAGATTTCAATGGAAAGGGCAGCTATGAATGGAGTACAGAGACATAACAGTGTGTGCAGTGAGACCAGCATTTAAAAAAGACCCCCCAACCCATTAGCACGTGTGCGTCTGTGTGGGTCTGGCTCCAGGCATGGGGGTGACGAAGAGGACACAACAAGCAGCCCGTGATGGGAGAGGGAGGGGCTGGAGGCTGCCTACCAGTGTTTAGTGTGTGTGTGTGTGTGTTTTGGGGGCAGACAGGGAAGAGTGGGGAGGGTTGGGGGTTTAGGCACATGGGGGGGGGAGTGTACCTCAATGGGTGGGCACTGATTAAATGAATGGACAAGTCAATTCAAGTGTTATTGTCATTTCAGCCCCATACACAGTATAAAGTAACATCTGATAGTGATAGACCGTGCCTTTACAGTCAGGCCAAACGTGAGGGGCCCTTAATTTTTCACAGGGAGGTGTTTTGCTGCCTCGTGTTTTTTGTCGTTGTGTGCTGTAAACGGGGAAGAGAAGAGAGAACTGAGAAAATGAAAATCAATCAGGCAAAACCCAGTTCTGTAGTGTTAAACCCTTCAGCAAATACATTTCTAAAAGAGGTATGTGGTTATAAACTAGTATAGGGCATCAGTATGTCATGTCATTTTCTGCAAAAAAGTCCACAGTAGTTGAATGTTTTAGTTATTTTTTTACGAAGTCCATCCCTAAAACATTCAAGTGACAACAGTGTGATCGTAAATAGTCAGTCTTTTGAAAGCAGGTTTATTCCCCTTGCATGTGTGATAACGCTGTGTGGTTTGACAATGATCAATACCCATCCATCTCTTGCATAACATCACGTTTCTGTGAGACTGTGCACTCACTCTCTCTCTCTCTCTCCCTCTCTCTCTCACACACTGTCCTCTTAAAACCCTGCAACGTGACCTTCCAAAAGTCGATCGACGTTGTATCAGCTTGTGATTTCGCGTGCTGCTTTGTTGTCGGAATGCCTTCAAATGGTGCTGCACTGTAGCTTTACTGACTGGGCGTACGACGATCCATTATTTACTTTGTGTGTGGAAAAGGAAGGGCCATTGTGTGGCTGTGTTATAAAAGGGCAGAAATCACCCCAACATTTAGAGAATGCAGGATGTGCTGCTACAGAGGGGCAGTGGCAGACTGACCATAATTGGGTGTGGTATTGCAGTCTTTGGTGCGTGCGTGCGTGCTTGCGATGGACCGGCTGTACTGTCCAGGTGGGTAGGGGTGGAAGCCATCTGCCTATCCATGTCCTGCTGGGCTACGTATCTGCCTTTGCAGGGACTGGTCATGAGAGCAAGGAGCTAAGTGGGGAGCCTGATACAGATGGATGTTTTCTGTTTTGTTGTGTTATGGTAGGAGGAGAAGAGAAGCACAGTACTTCCCCTTTTCCACCGACTCCGAACTTCCCTTTACTCCGGGTTCCTGTCCTCTCTCAAGCTCTCCCTCCAGTGCTCCTGGCTGCCTTCTCTCTCTGCTCTCAGGCAGGGAAGCGCTAACAGTAGTTACCCCTCACTGTACGGTTCCCAAGCGTTCCTCATTCACTCCTGAATGAATATTCCGCAGTAGACTCATTCAGCGCCCACCTCTTGCCACAAAATCTGTGGATCAAATGGGAAACTCTTGGAGCGTTTCTCTGCGTCTGGGCTGTGATGCTGCCTCACTGCCTTTCACTTCTTCAGCTTGAAGTGAGTTCAGATGGATACAAGTTAATTACTTGTTAGATGCTCGTTCAGAGAGAGATCCTTTAATCTGTTAGAAGCACTTCCTGTAGAGCCCCTCATGTTTTTTCTTTCTTTCTTCTCCCTGGTCTCTCGCAGCAGGATTCTGAGTGCAGCAGGACCACCCGAGGCTCTCCAGAGAGCCACGCCAACTTGTTTCATAGCATTTGAAAATGCATGGCATGTTGTGTGATGGTGATAACTCCCTTTCTTGTGCATGAGTGCGCACACACACACACACACACTCACTCACATGCACACACGCACAACATCTAAGGTTTGACTCTCTTTGCTCAGCAATTTGAAGTTGCCCACAGCAGCTCCAAGAATGTGATCTTTGCCCCCCTGGCCTGCTCTGCACTTCTAAAAGGTGTGAGCTGCTGTGAAGGTGTGCTTCTGCTTCCGTTCTATAAATCCACCTGCACACGCCGTTCCCTCACTGAAAGAAGGACGTTTCATTTACTGTCGCTGATCGCTGATCTTTAGTGTGCTGCTTGAGTTCAGGAGTTAAGTCGCTGTCAGTGTGTATGAAAATTCACTTACCAGCCCTGCACCAGCCCTGGAGGCAGAGTCACATTTTATTTATCACTTGACTGACTCTGCAAGATTCCTAGCTACAGATTAAAAGGTGCAAGATAAGATGAAAGGTGTTATTGTTTTATTATATTCATATAGATATACATGTTTAATTGCAACAAGCAGATTTACATTCTATGAGTCAAGCTCCAAGCATTGCATTGATCAAGTACCAAGATCAGTGTAGATTAATCGAGATCATTGTGTGTGTGTGTGTGTGTGTGTGTGTGTGTGTGTGTGCGCGCGCGCGTGTGTGTGTGTGTGTGTGTGTGTGCGCCATGTATGCATACTCCAGGTACGTCACCGAGCCTCCGATCAGGTGATGGCGTTAAAGATGAACAAGCTGAGCAGCAACCGGGCCAACATGCTTCGTGAGGTGCAGCTGATGAACCGCCTTTCCCACCCCAACATCCTCAGGTGTGTTTCCTTACAACACTGGACCCCACAACACACGCACGCACACACACACACACACACACACACACACACACACAGGCTAGCTGCACACTGCAAGGTCATACGAAGAGCTGCAGGGTAACACATGAATTTGTTTGTGGTTTAGTAACCAAAACAAGTGTGTGTTTGCAATTGCCTTGTGTAAGCCCTAGATGACTTTGCACAAGTGGGTGCAGTGTGTTCTTTAACGGCTTCTGTCGTGCAAAACTTTTTATGGCGCTGTTTAGTCATACTGGTAGTTTGTTTGTTTGATTAATTTGACATATCATCAGGCACGAAGAAAAGCACTTGTGCTTGACATTGGAAATATGGGAGGGCTTGTGTTTTTAAAGCATTGCGTGTGAAGGGATGTCACAGTGGAGGCGAGATATGAGCGCCATTGCTGCGTTTGGCAGGAAAGGCCCCCTTGATGACTGATGCCATCTTCATGAAGGGGTCTCCATTCTGCCGTGGCAGTGGTATGTGTGCTTCTTTATTTCCAACGGGTGGCTCAATATCAGTGCAATTTGCAGCTCTTTCATCTCTTTTGGAAGAAAAAAAATAAATAACCGAGCCCCGGGACCGCAGCTTTCATGACATATCTCTGTCACTTTGGGCTTTTGTGTAGGGTGGACTAAGGGGCCTCTCGCCTCCTCCCGCCCTGCTATCGAAGCGGGACAGAGAGCCATTAACAATGGATGGCCTGAAACGCCACCGAGAGCTCGGGTTTCATTGATGTCTGTGCCTTTCAAAGAACTGACTTGGCCTTTTACTTTAAGCTTCACAAAGGTCACTGCCATCTGCTGCTTCTAAATGCTTATAAATAGTTTTTAAAGCAATGCGGTCACCGTCCTGGTGCAGTCACACTTCACTTCAGTCGGATTTCTTGTCAAGTTGGAATATTGGATGTTTTTGGATTCTTGCATTATGGAGTGATGGCAGAGTCATGTCAGGGTCAGCAATGCTGTTAAGACAAGAAGTTACTTTCATGCTTCTAGGGGATACCTGTTAGCAACTTCAACAGCAGTTAGTTCGTCTGCATTGATCCTCTTCACAGACTTAGACTTAAATCTGTTCAATGCTTAAAAACGTTACACAAGCGAGTCTGTTGCTTGTTCCTGAATCCTGACACTGCCGACTGTGCCTTTGTCAAAGTGCTAGACGGGCTCCCATAATGAACAGAGTGACTCGAATTGTTTTAGCCGTTCCATATTTGTGATGTGCAACTGTTGGTTTGCACAAGGGAGTCGCGGCCAAGGGAGCAGGGGATGGGGACAGAGGCCGTGTGTGTACGCACGCCACAATCCCGCCATTGTTGCATCCCATTCCAGCAGGGCGTGCGGGGCCCTAGTGCTGACAGCAGAGTTCTGAGGGGGTCTTTGTTAATGAAATCCCAACAAGGCCCGGCCATAAACCCGGGCCTTGAGCTTTACTGGGCCATAACTTAAAAGCCGCTCACAAATGTTTGCTGTGTGTCCCGGCATGCTCACGTGTGACAGGCCTTCCCACAAGAGCCGCTTGACATTGATAGTGCCTGTTTGTGCCATAAGGGCCAAAAACAGGCAGCCCCAGTCTTTCCTGGGTCACTTACGATGTGCAGTGGAGGGCTGTTAAAACACACACACACAGACACACACATACTCATTCACTCACTCACTCACTCAGTCACAGAGAGCTGAAAGATGGAATGTAGATAAAAACAGAGCAATTTGTTATGTTTTCCATTTGGAGGGGGGGGGAGGGGAAGCATGTTGGGTCTTGCCCCTTACATGTGTAGGTACTGGGAGTGGTAAATGGTACTGCAGCAGTGATGGCGTCAATTATATATTATATGACAGTTAGAACTACAACAGCTTTGCGGTTTTAAATTTGTGCTTCAAATGAAAAAATTAAATACGTCCATATGTCCCTAAGGGCCACATTATTGGAGTGTGGGTAAAGATTTCTCAGCATTGTTCCTAAAGAATCTGAATGCAGTCCTCAGCATCCCTCAGCATCCCAAAGTGGCGCTTTGCCACACTCCAGCTTCAAGCCACGTCATTTGTAGGTTCTCAGGTTATTGGTCTGGACTACTGCCCAGTGGGGGAGAAAGACTCTTAATGCTGCCTTTATATACAACTGTTTTTCTTCTATGTTCATAAAAGCAGGAATGCACAGTAAATCTCACCGGGGCTGGTGTTACTCAACCAGATATTAACTTTGTTTTTCCCCCTCGCTGCATTTGTCATGGTTTGTGTTCAGACTCTATTCCCCTCAGATGTTTTTCATAGACTGACAAGTAAATTAGTAGGGGAAAGTAACTGACTTATTCTGTCTCTGTCTTTCTCTCTCTCTCTCTCTCTCTCTTCTCTTCTGTTTTTGTCTCCTCTGTCTTTGTCTGGCAGATTCATGGGTGTTTGTGTCCAGGAAGGCCAACTCCATGCCCTGACAGAGGTAAGAGGGACATCTGCTTCAGCTGGGAGGTTGCATTCTCGAGGCAAATCGATAAACTAACAGAGGTTGTTGTTTTTTGGCCATGGCTGGGACTCCTTTGACGGCCAGATACTGTCTGTCTGAAAGTCCTTGAAAGCCGCACCTTTGTGACCAACAAAGCGTTTACACTCCCTCATCAGACTTTACTGCAGTGTTAAGTCAGTCATTTCCTTCTCCTGTTTCTCAGCTCCTATGGAGGTAATGGGTCTCTGTACTAGGCTGGCAAGTTAATGGATCTGAGGAATGTGTGGAGGAGTACAATTAGTTTCTCTCTCTCTCTCTCTCTCCCGCTCTGTTTTTTTTTTTTTTTTTAATTCTTCTCTCCTCTCTCTATTTTTTTTTTCTTTCCTCCCTTTGGGTCTCTTCTCGCCCTCTTGTTGTCCGTCTGCGTCCTCCGGCTAAACATCTAACAAAAGAATGTAGCCTTTCTGACAGGCAAGCCTCGGCAGGTCCTCTGATGGTGCTGGCTGTGTAGTAGCCAGCCGCCGTGCTGCCGGGAGGCCCGCGGCCCAGAGTGAGAGTAAAAATGTCGCGCCACGCCACTGCACTGCACACGCCTTACACCATGTGTTTTTCTGACTGCAGCCTGTAATCAGCACTAACCTACTGGTGCTTTTAAGTCGAGTGCCGCTAGCGTACCTGCACGGCAGTGTGGGCAGGCCCCACCCCTCACCCTTTTCAAGCCTTGTCCAGAGAGCTAACATGGCAATGGAGGCCCCGTACCTGACGTGTGTGTGTGTGTGTGTTTCATGCTTTCTTTGCAGTACTTGTCAACAGACGCCATGTTAAGGGGGCATGTTAGCTTTTCTTGAGTCAGTGTCTTTAAGCACATCTTGTGCGAATCTTGGGCCGTTGGTGTGTCATCACCATTACTGTAAGTGGCATTACAATCACTTTGGGCCAAGATGGGTGAGCATCATTTATCTTCATTCAGTTTTTGAGTCTCGGGGTTAAAGTGGGTGGCTTTGCAGCGGATCATCTGAATGGGAGTGAACTTGGATTGCAGCAAGAACACAAACTCTCCTTTACAGTGTCTGCCCACTGACTTCTCCCACACCACACACCCATTCTGTACTGTCCTACTGCTTACTGTTTATTTCGTAACCCTCACATGTTTCCTAAAGCATCTGCAGGTACAGAGACTTCCTCTCCAGTTTGACACGGCAGCAGTGTCACTTGATATAAAAGTACCATCCAGCCCTAGCAACAGTAGGCCTGTTGTATCTGTGTCCCACAGCGCCCAGGGGAAGAATTCAGTTAGCCAGCCTACAGGCAGTGAAAATGTATTTTTAACCGTCCGTGTGTGTGTGTGAGGAAGAGGGAGGGACAGAAGGAAAAAGGAAGCAAAGTGAAAGACTTGGAGGTAAAGAAAGTCTACTGAAGTCACAAAGCCATTAGATCTCCTCCCTGCAAGGTCAGGTCCTGGGAGGTCCATGTCCATCCAGCATGATGTGCAGGGTCTACAGCAGTGCAGCAGTGCTAGTTTAGGTAGCCTTTATAAAAAATGCTCGTTAGCAATGCACATCCAACCTGCTGAGTTGACCCGAGCAATGGGACCAGTGTTTAGCAGGGAATGACGGCAAGCTCTGGCTCCAAGTCTGGAGCAAGGCTGTTCTTGCCATTGGCACATTGACCTTTACTCCGCTTTCCCTGTGCTGATACACATTAGCGGAAAGAGGCATTAGTGCAATTATAATCGTAATCCCTAACCCTCTGGGGATTATGCTATTATTCCAAGCCGCACGTAACCCCAAGTGTTTTGTACCATCCTGAATTAAACCCAAATAGAGCAGTGATTAGTTTTCCCCCGTCTCTCGCCATGGCCATTGTTCGACATGCTCCCCCTGCGTGGCTCATACTGCGGCGCGATCAGTCCCTCTGTCACCAGCGTTTAATTTTACCCGCGGCTGCCCACGTCCGCCCACATCAAACGCGCTCTTTATTCACATCCAGCAGTCGGGAAGGCAGCTTCTGTTCCTGCTCCTGCGCCACAGGGATTAGTTGTACAAAGGTGCACGGGCAAGGACACTTTGCCACGCTGACCGAGTGGCCTTTTAATCAAACTGTCCTTCTTTTCCAGTCGTGACACGGTCACCGGGCTCACGAGACCCTCAGGGACCTCTGACCGGCCCACCTGGTCCACAAAAAGGAGGGGGGTTGGGTGTATGTAGGGGTCCGTGCGAGCGTCCAACCGCTGTCTGATTGGAGGAGCGCAGCGAGGCAGGCGAGCAACAGACGGCAGATGCTGGGGGCGCTCCAGAGGAATTTGTGGGCCAAAGACGGCGTAATCCCCCCTCATCGGCTCGTCATCCCCTAAGCCCACCTCCAGCAGCCCCCTCCCCACTCTGTCTGCGTCTGGAGTTGCCAGCACAAGATGAATATCTGCATGTGTGTGTGACAGAGAGGCGGGGTGGGGGGAGGGGTCATTGGTTGACTCAACGCACACACACACACACACAAACCAAAGTCAAAAAGGCCTCCCAGTCACCCCATGCTGCTGTTGGTATTTGGGTGTGTCCATGCACAAATGCTCCCAGTGAGCCTGTCCTCTCCTGCACATCACATCGAGAGACCCATGGTTGACTTAAGCATGCACACAAACCAGCAACAAACCACCATCATCATATAAAGCCTGCCTTCCTGCTTTGAGCACGCTGAAGTAAACAAGGCAAAAAATAGCCCGGACAGTGTATTAGGAGAGCGATATCTAAGACCTTGCATCTAAAATGAAGGGAACGACCACACACACACATGCGCACGCACACATGTATCAGCACCTGTTATTCGTCCCTGGTGGATAAAAATAAGCATTAGATCGCACTTCCTTTGGCCCAGTCTAAGCAAAGTGCTTACCTGGTACCGCATGAGCTCTGACAACATTGAGCCTCCAGGAAACATGCCTAAAAATGAATCAAAGACTTTAAAGTGTATATGTTTCAGTCTTTGGTAACCTAAACCAATCTAGACTTGACTTAATTTTTTTTTTACCATGCTTGTTGGCTGTTGAGAATGTTGGTTAAAGTGGATTTGTCAGCTATGGGAAATCTACCCCAGCTATACGCCATGAGTTTATGATGCAATCTAATGTGCGCGTGTGTCAGTGTGTCTGGGTCTATGTGCGTGTACTTGTTAAGCCTCGCACAGTAATCCCATTCACACGGCTTTGGCAGTAAAAGATAGCAAGGAACCGTCAGACAGCCACAGACCACAGGCGCTCTTCCAGTGGCACACTTAACCAGCTCAGGTCGCCCACAGGCCGTCCACTCGAAGCCCCATTTCCAGGCATTTCACCACTGCATTTAGCAGGAGTGGGAGTGTTTTCGAGCGTGTGTGTGTGTGGTGGAGGGGTTGCCGTGCCCCTCGTCCTATCAAAGCGGTTCTCCTCGGTGTTTACTAAAGTAGGCCACTGCAGGGACCCTTGAGGCCCTAATTAGATAAGTGTCAAGTCAAATAATTCCCTACAAAGCCAGTATTGTATCACAGGGTGGCCACATTTCCTCCCAGTGGTGGCTGTGGCCCGACTCCGTGTCTGCTGAATTAGATTACGAACAGCGCAGTAATTTAATGGCACACAACACGGCCGTTTAAAAGATTAGTATGTCATTGTTAGAAGGGACCCGCTGGGCGTGTAACAAATGCCTGGGGTTCTAAGCATGTTTCTGTAGGTGCTCCGAGAACAGTCACAGATGGGTCACCAGCGCGTTTCTCATTTTTAAAAAAGAGTTTAAATTAGAGCAATGGAGGGGGAGGAGGTTATTTCCAGTAGTTTTGTTTGCGCATGTTTTGTAATGCGATGATTTTGTGCGTCAGCCCTGGCAATGTGGCCCTGACAAGAGTTAAGCGTTTAGGGCGTGTGCCCAGTACAGTAGTTTTCCCAGCACGGCAGATGGATCCATAAATTCTAATGACGCATAGAATACAGGACTTGGGCAAAAATGTAGCCCATCACAGTCAACCCTGTCATGAGTACTTGATCCAAGGTGAGCCTACTGCAGCTGTGCCAGGAAGAATAGCTGCTTGTTGTCTGAAGGCTTCCCCTCCTAGGTCAACAGGAAGCACACTAATGGCGCATTAAATATTGTTGTAGCCCATCTTATGTCAACTGTTGCAGCTGATAAGGATTAAAAGAATGACTTTAAGACTGTAGTGAATACAGAGGGTGATTTGTTTTTTAGCGTTTACACTCTGATTGCCACTACTCAAGTCATGCTCAGTGTTGCAAATGTTTGCTTTGCTCTGGCTAGGTCACAGGCCATGTTCCAATTTTCCTGAGCCTTAATGTGTATGAAAGGCATGCATGGAAAGCAGCTCATGTTGTGACAAAGCTCATTAAAGTGTTAATTTCGCATCTGTGCTTTGATGTGTTTCTCAGTACATAAACGGTGGCAACCTGGAGCAGCTGCTGGACGGCAACAAGCACCTGAGCTGGGCTACTCGGGTGAAGCTGGCCTGTGAGATCGCCATGGGCCTGGGCTACCTGCACTCCAAAGGCATCTTCCACAGGGATCTTACGTCCAAGGTGAGAGCCACCGCCTGTATTCGGCAAACGGACGTGGCCTAGTCGTCACTTGGTCTTCTCACATTATGTTGTAAACGAGCAAAAAATGTTTTCCGCACGGCTGCACCCTCCTCTTGATAATGGCATTGTTTACATTCTTCGGTGGCTTTCATAATCCACTCCTCCCCCGTTTTGAATTTAAAAGTGTGGCTTTCAACATTGGTCAACATATACATCAAACAGGCTTTTGAGGTGTGTTTATGTTTGTGTGCGTCCGTGTGTTACTCACTTACAGAACTGCCTGATAAAGTCAGACGAGTCCGGCTACACAGCCGTTGTTGGAGACTTTGGCCTTGCTGAGAAGATCCCCAGTGATGAGTAAGCGATCAGTGCAACCTCTTCACCACTGTATACACATACACTTTCACCTCAAGTACCCTAGGACCAAAAGTTATTTTTAACATCTAATCACACTTAGCCTTCCCTTTTGGAATGGGCTGATGCTGTTACTAACAAGATACGGCATCATTGTTTAGGGCACTTGAAACGGAGAAAAAAGGAGAAATCGAGACTTATTTTAGGCATATTTTGGTGTCCCCCTCCCTCCCCCCCTTTCCCCTTTAATCATTTTCCAACAGCAACTACAGCACAGAGTGTTTTTGTGTGTGTGTGTGTGTGTGTGTGTGTGTGTGAGAGAGACAGAGGGTCTGGGGCCGCACGGCGTGATGGTGGCGTCCAGCGCTAAAGCCCTAGCTGCGGGGAGAGGGAGCAGAGCCAGACTGGGGTCATCTGATTAGGCAGGAACATACCGTTCACAAGAGGGCTAATAATACCAGAAAGTGCTCAAGGAAGCCTCCCTCCCTCTCTTTCTCTCCCTTTCTTTCCCTCCCTCACTCTCTCCCTCACTCTCTCTCTCTCTGGCACCATGGCCCCATCCTCATTAATAAGGATTGGGGGATTGAACGATATCCCCTTTGCCTTCTAGTCCATTTCTCTGTTTTTGTTTTCACAGTGGATGTGGTGGGATGCGAGTTCAACTCGCACGGTGTGCCTCTTTTATCCAGTGCAGTGTGCCTGGCCAGGGCGTTCTGTTACAGCTAATGCTGTAAATGTATTAATGGTTTTGATGTGCACAAGTGAAGTATATCAGGTGGTCTGCGTAGGTTATCTGATAGTTGTCTCTCTCTTTGTGTGTGTGTGTGTGTGTGTGTGTGTGTGTGTGTGTGTGTGTCCAGTTCTGAAGGGGAGAAACTTGCCGTGGTGGGATCTCCATTTTGGATGGCGCCAGAAGTTCTGCGAGACGAGCCTTACAACGAGAAGGTGAGAGTCCGGTGGCGGCCTCGCTCGTCGGCCAACACGCCAGCCTTTTTCTGTGTTTCCATGCCCACGGTTGGTGACCAAGGTGCTTCTCAAGGTTTTCAAGGTGCTTCTCTCCTTTTCTCCACCTCCAGGCAGACGTCTTCTCCTACGGCATCATCCTGTGCGAGATTATAGCCCGCATCCAGGCCGACCCTGACTTCCTGCCTCGCACAGAGGTGAGAGCCAGGCTGGCTCAGCAGGCCTCTCGGCCTTCTACAGTACAAAGCAAGCCAGTGAATGTTTCGCCAAGTCTGTAAATGTGTGTGTGTGTACTCAGTACTGCATGCATGATGTTGACTGAACCTGTACTGAATAAGTTACAGCAAAACAGAGAACCTGGGGTTAATGAGTAAAATATAATAGATTTAATATATATATATATATATATATATATATATATATTTTACACATTTCCATTTATTTGTCTTTGGTTGTACATTACACTTTTGTGAACTGGTTTTGGAAGATAACTTCCGAAACTGCTGTTGCCAACCACTTTGCCAGTCGATTCTTGGAAAAGCTGAAAAACTTGAGGCCCAGCACGTCTGAATGGTGAGGTTGCTGTTGTTGTTGTTGGCTGGACACTCCTATTGATTGGTTGCCTTGTCTGGCTGTGCTCTTGCTCCTGTGTCGTCCTCGCTGCAGAACTTTGGCCTGGACTACCACGCTTTTCAGCACATGGTGGGAGACTGTCCCCCCGACTTCCTCCAGCTGGCCTTCGACTGCTGCAACGTAAGTGCGGAGCTTCTTCAGTCAGCTGTACAAAGGCCGGTCTATTCTATGATAACGGCTATGCCGTCCTTGTTGTTTTAAATCTGTGAAGCAACATAGGCCTTCTCTGTTGCTCGTGCCATTCTACCATCCCTGCAGATGGCATGACCTACCCTCTTTGTTTGACTAGCCACAGTACCTCTTGTTATGATCTCGGCCGGTTCCAGCTCAGTCAAGGAGTGTTGTTAATGTGTTCTAGATGGACCCAAAGCTCAGGCCCTCCTTCCCGGATATTGTGAAACGTCTGGAGGAGCTTCTGGGCCACCTGCGCGTCGAGGAGGCAGAGCAGGAGCGTATCCACACCTCTGTGGAGGCCGATAAGAAGACCATCCCGAAAGGTGTGTGTGTGTTTTTGTGTGTCTCTTATCTCCCTCTCCCTCCCAGAAACTACCTTTAGGGATATATTCCAGAATAATTGGCTAATCTGGGGTAGAGTCCACACTGATTCTGTCACTTCAGATAAAAATTTAACAATATTAAAGAAAATTGTGGATTTTAGATTTTATTTTTTCCAAGCTAATTTGTGGTAAAAAAAAAATTATTAATATATTAATTCTATTAGGTCTATTCATTTACTATAATTAATATGCACATAATTTCATAAAATATCTGTGTGAAAGTCATGTTGTAATCGTATTATATATGTTGTAAGATTCAGTACACCTTCAATGCATTTGATTAATGAAACCTTTTGTTTTCATATTTAAATACACCTTAATTATGCATCATGGATTTCTTGGGTGAATTTCTATCATGAATTTCTTGGGTTCTTGAATATACTGGAATAACAATTCTAATTACAAATCTAATTCCTGCTATTCATATTTTATATTGCAATTTTGCTTCCCTGTTTGCAACTTCAAGTCAAATTAAAAAAAAAAAAAAAACTACATTGGAATTATAGGTTTATTCTCAATTAAATTCTGACTTTTGTACAACCGCTACTGATCACGCCACTGCCACTCGACGCCCAGCCTTCATGTACGTCCTGGGGTTTGCTTCTTCACTGGGACGAGGAAAACTGTTAGACAAGTGGGCCAGTGGCTGTGTAAGGCAGCCCCGGCGCTGCAGATCCATCAGCATTAACCGGGCCCATGGCCCCAGTCTGGGATGGCCTTTACTAATGAGCCATGGCTGCCATTATTTTTACAGTGTCTGCTGGCAGAGTCCAATTACGCTGCCAGCTTAACAATCCTGTGGCCTAATTGTCCTCAGCGAGTAATTAAAAAGGGGGTGGCGCTTCCCAACAGGTGATTAGAGTGTTGCGTGGCGTGGTGCAAATAAAAGCCTGCCACCCATAAATCATTAGGGCTCCTCTTGGACTCGGCTCTGATTCTAATTGGGCGCGACTGCCACCTGAGTTGGATGTACCCAGGCTTTTCCCTGTTGACAAACCTGTTTGTGTCTATAGCTTGATTGCAGGCAGTCTGGCAATAACATATGCTTGTTTTTGTTTCAAGCTAAAGTATTTCAAGCTGAAATAATGTAAAATAAACAGTCTTTTATATAATGTTCATAAGCAAAGAAATAAAGCAGGCTAGAGGATTTAGTAATGGGAAGTGATGGTTTTGCCATTTTTGTGTGGCTTCATATAATCATAATCCATTTGGACATAATCAGCATTAAACTAAATTCAATTACTTAAAAACAATGCTTGAGACTGTTCTAACTTGTGGTTTAACTGAGTTGGTTTTAGTGAAGTGTTCACATATCGCCCCCTAGTGTAAAGCAAATGCACATGCAGTCTTGGGTTATCAGCAGTTAATGCTTTCCAACTCTCTCTGCGTAGGGCCATGTGAGAAGCTTCCAGGCATGAAAAGGTTGAATCCCCTGGGCTACCAGGATGACAAGATTCCTCCCAAGTCACCTCGTCCACGCCGCAACATCTGGCTGTCACGCAGCCAATCGGACGTGTTTTCCCGCAAACCTGGCCGCAAGGTCAACGTGCAGGACCCATATTACAATCCTGGACCTAGGGGTGCAGTGCGGGGAATGGTTCCCAAAATTAACCCCTTCAGTGCCCGGGAGGACCTGAAGGGTGGCAAAATTAAGTTCTTTGACGTGCCCAGCAAGTCGGTCTTCTCCCTCATGTTCAACCTGCACTCACCACAGGGCAGCCAGAGGGGTGCGCAGCAACAGCTTCCTCCCGGAGCGGTGTCCACGGGCAACCCCTGTGGCGCCGCGCTGCCCGTGTCGTGGCCAGAGCCCTGGCAGTTGCCCGGCCGGCAGTGCCGTTCACTTCCTGTCTCTCCGCAGCTGCCCCTGTGCGAGGCTTTCTGCTCGGCGCCTGGCTCGAACACCTGCAAGTCGGAGCAGGTGCCACCAAGTGCCGAGATCAAGCAGAAGCCCCTGAGCGGCTGGGCCAAGAAGTACGCCGTGACGGAGATCCCCCCCTTCCGGCCGCGGGCCGAGCAGGAAGAGGAGGCGCCAGCACAAAGTTGGCCGGACGGCGGGAGCAACGGCGAGGCCGAAGCCATGGACTGCTCCAGCAGCAGGCCTAGCCCAGAGACGGGCCAGGAGGACGAGCCGTGCGACCTGCCCAACGGCAACGGGGCCTGTGAGGACATGGAGGCCGAGGATCAGGAGGGGCCGATGGTGATGGGGCGGCCAGCCCTCACCTTCAGTGTGTCCGCACAGCATCCAGAGCTGCACCCGGTGGTCCTCGCTCCCGGCAAGACGGACGTGCTTTCGCGGTGCGACATCTGACAACGGCCGACGAACCGGACTGAGTAACAGAGAGCTTGCTAATCGGAGAGCCTTCTCCTGATTAACTTCTCTCTGCAGTCTTAACATGCAGAGAGATTATTTTTCAAACAAATCTGGAGTATTTAATATTTTGACAGAAAAAAAAATGAATACTTAGTGTAAATACGCGGCAAGAGTGAAACTTAAGCTTGGACTTTTGAACTGAAGGACTTTGGGGACTGAAGAGAGATGTGGTGAAACGTTGTGGTAGGTCTTTAGTCCAGGTCACACATTGACACGTTTTCAGGAACCGCTTTAAGCGAATGGGCTCAAATGAGGTGTGCGTTTTCTACACCAGACTGATTGTTTGAATGTAACACATTTTTAGATCTGATCAAAGCACTATCAACAACTTTGTATTTAACTCAGCACTTTCAAATTTTGACATGTTAAGTGACAACCCGTCCTGCTCATTTTCTGTTGCACAGTGACTGTAACGACTGCAAAGACTTTGTCTTATAACGGCTCATTGAATGATTTTAGTCTGTAGCTGTTCAGTCTCTAACAGTGCTTGAGCACATTGCGACAAGTCATACATTCCAGAGATGGATTTCATTTGTGAGGATGCCTCTCCCTTCTTCACGTCTGAAAACATGGGGGAAAAAAAGTACAATCGTGAAATCAGTCTGATTTGTTTGTATATAGATCATGCAATGGTACTCAGTACTGCGATCACACACAACACTGCTGATACACTGAATTCTGGGGGGTTCGTTGACCTCGACCTAGTAGACCTTGACCCGTCCCCATTCACTCTTGAGTGCCACATGTGCTTGTGCTAGATGGGGCACGCACAGCACACTCTCTTCAGGACCCATAGTCACGTCTTCAGCCGTGTGCCGGTCTGTAATTACCTTAATTTTATCTTGCACTTGAAAAGATAAATGATTGGTGTAACTTTTTTTCCCCCCTGTCTATTTTTGTTGTCACTACATTTCTATGCAATGAATATAACAAGGCAGGCTAGTTATGAAGAGAATCTATTTTGATATTTAAAAGAAATGTCTTAAATTCATGTCTGCTGAATTTGTGGAAAGCATATTAATGCAGCTTTGTTTAAACAGGGATTTTGTTGATGTAAAAAATCTGTTTCGATACTTATACAGTGCTTTTTGTCCTGACTGTTTTGTGTCAGTTTTTAACAGTAACACAGATGTATATTTTAACCAAAGACAGATCAGGACAAGGTTTTCCACTCATCTAGCTTTAATTTTATAAATGTACACCCAGTATAAAGCTTGTATATCCAATCGTTACAAATAAAACTCAACTTTATATGTAACAGCATTAAAGCAAAATGTTCCCTTCATTTTTGCATTAATGACAAACAAATGAGATGTATTACATCTGTATCCCTAATACAATTTATGATACATGACACTGTGATGGTGTGGTGTCTGTACACCCACAAACCCCAACAGTTATCATCACTAATTACTAAACCCTTGCAAACTATCCAGTGGTAAAAAAAAATCCAGATCATTCCACACTTTCAATCTTTGGAGCTGAATCATTACTCCGGCACTTTCCCCAAACTATGTCCATTTTGTGCATGTGTGCCTTTGACGACTTTGAAAATGTGCTTTTAACTACATGTAAAGGCACAGATTTACCACTCAGGTAGAGTTTGTTCAAGCAGCTGGTGAGCCATGTACCTGGGCTGAACTCCTCGTGCTTTGTTGCTAGAGCATTGGCATAGGAGAAGATGTATCCTGTCATAAAGGCATCAAAGCCTGCTCTGTGGGTTCCTGTCTCTGCCCTCTTGACAGCTGTGTGGGTTTCCACAGCGCTTACAGGGAAAGCTGAAGGGTCTCCTCCTTGAGCCATAAATGGAATAGTTCCTCTTTCCTCTGTGGATCTGAAGTCTGCATTTTCAGTCCGATCCTCTTCAAGGCTATCAGTTAACTGAACTAAAGTACTAGTGCTGATATTCTCTGCTCTGTTGTTCTGACCTTGCTCCTCTACATCACTGCCTTCTAGATGAGCCTGCTTTGTCAAGGGTGCATCCAAATCCTCCTCACAAGGCTCCTTTGAGCCCTTTTGCTTCTTCTTGCGCTTCCTTTTCTGGCGCTTGTTCTCCTTGGTTCTCTCATCCTGCTGGATAATCAGGTCTGTGTCGTGTGACATGGGGCACTGAGACCCGTTGGGACACCACCCGTAAGCCTGCAAACAAGAGTCAGACAGGCCACTGGTTACATTATAGTTGAATGACTGTGCAAAGAATCTCACCAAGTTAACACAAAGCAATGCAAATACTGACCGAAAACTGTATGCAGACATCTGCGGTGACTACTTCCCTATGGCTGTCAGCACACGGCCTGTAGTCCACGTAAGTTTGCATTTTCCCTGTATAGTTACAAAACTCAAGAAACACATGAGGTCCCTTCCCACCTGCTTGAATGGATCTGCCATTATCCAATTTGCTGTGCAAATGAGAAAAGTTAAAGGTTCAGACATAAGGTGATGGGTGATTGATTTTGCTTGAGTTTTTTTTTACACAAGACTTGACATACCATTTCTTAAAGGCGTACTCCAGATATGAGGCAGTGAGGCGCAGCTCATACTCAGTGGCATATTTTGTGTCATAGATCCCTGCTGGAAACATCTCGGAGAGGTCTGCAGTAAACGTGCCCAAGCGCTCTGGCAGATGAGCATAAAAGCACTGGTACAGAAAAATCATGTCGACCAATCCATTGTGTACGACCAAGGGCTTGTGAGCTCTGAGGATCTCCACAAAAAGATTGCGAATATTAATCGTATGGACATCCCCACCCTTAACAAAAGGAGAGAGAAGGTTATTGTTAGTGATCAATGTAATTTCTTTACAGTAATTGTGAGCACAGGACTGTTACGTAGTACATGACGGTCGCTAGAATTTACCTTATCATTCCCCTTAGCGTAAGGGACTCCCTGGGCATACTGTTTGTTGAAGTCAAAACCATGTTGCACAAGAAACTGGACTGACTGAGGCTCAATAACATATTCCTCTGAGCAGAGCAAGGTCAAATTATAGACTTGCACAAAGAAAGTATGGCCATCCTGGAAAAGTCAATGGGATTTAATTTTATTTTTGCAATACAATGTTCAAACAATACATGTTCAAATTAAGTCTCACTTTGTCTTCAAGTTTCTTGAAACATGCTATGCCAAGGGACAGAATGGAGCGTGTACGAGCTGCATGACAAATGGCCTTATAACGGTCTTCAATTGACCTGGAAGGAAGGACAAAGCGAATTCAAAAGGTAAATCGTATAATAACTTCAGCATTCATGAAATGCACAAATAAAACAAAACATAATCGTTATGATTTGGTAAGACACCGCAGAGTGACCAGATCTTGGGGAATTCCGGAATTGATGGTTAGTGGCTGGCAACCACCTAACGCTACTTGGAATACCCTCTCGGTAAATTAAACTGGAGCAGTAGTATAGTAATACCTTGCAGATGTAAAGATATATGAGCCCTATCTTAATTACTTACTCTGCAAGGAGATTCTTTCTGTTGCCCAAACCGCTCAGTTCCTAAGTAGGAAAGACAACAAGAATTACTTAAAATCCAAGCACTCACCCGTCAACGACAACGTTAACGTTAAGTTGCTTGTTTATTGATTAAGTTATATCTCACCGTGTCCAAAGATATAAAAGATGATGACTTAATAGCCAACAACATCGCTGGCCACAATTCTTTGAAATTATTGCTTTGTACATCCACAACGGGGACCACCACTGATGATGCCATTTTATGCTAGATACGACAACAAAAACACGAATGTTTCGCTTTATTTGAGAACAACGTCAACAATAATCTGACATAAATACACATTGACTGGCTAACAGTCATGCCAACCGACATGAACGACGTGAAATTTCAACACATACGCGCTCATGATCAGCCACAGCATTCATATAAAATCTACAAGTTTAAACAATATATGCTTGTTCTTCGGTATAAACACATTCATTTAGCAAAGTGAAAACCTAAAAGTTATCTGCTAAAACACACCACCAGTTAACTTATCTTCTCCCTAAAACACAAACCACAGAAACACGTGGTGGCGTCACGAAGGACCCTTGGTGATGTCTTCATCGAAGGCATGGACGAAATCCTCATCCTGACATACAGCAAACTCACAGAATTGTGCATTTTATTTATTTTATTACGCCCATGGTCATGATTTTACACATTTAAAATGTGTTTACAATGTATGTTGAGAACGTGTAATAATATTAGTAAAACTATTGAATCAGGCACATTTTTGGTTAACTATACAAGTGACATCGGCAAAACCGCTCGCCAAGTACCCCAGTGCCATTTTGGCTCAAACAAAGTCTGCATTTCACTATTTACTTATAGTCTCTTTTATTTTACGTTGTAAAATATTTTTATATAATGTTGTTTGTATATTCAACAGCACGTTTGTACTCTTTCGGACAAGTGTAAATCAACAGAAAAACATTTTTTCAGAAACCTCTTGTTAAAACGCTAACCTCGATAGCAGTTAGCTGAAGGGGTCTCTGTAACGTTACGTGTCATCATTAGCGAGGCAATAGTAACTTGAGCTAGCAAGCTAATAGCTTATCGCTGGCTAGCGTATAGCACTTTGGCACTTCATAAGGAAAATATGGGTGGTTGTTCTGCTCCGAATTGCTCTAACTCCACATCTATCGGTAAACAGCTCTTTCGGTTTCCGAAAGACCCAGTACGAAGCAGAAAATGGGTGATAAACTGTCGACGTGACTTTGT
The DNA here is from genome assembly GCA_017657215.1 of Limnothrissa miodon. Classification (NCBI taxonomy): domain Eukaryota; kingdom Metazoa; phylum Chordata; class Actinopteri; order Clupeiformes; family Clupeidae; genus Limnothrissa; species Limnothrissa miodon. The sequence goes on from JAGFZM010000061.1 coordinate 3,426,045, forward strand.
GCCGACACCCTGCTCCAGGTTATGCCAGGCAAGTTTGTAAACTTGTGCAGCCAAGCGTTGTTGTGCAATGACATGATGACGATAATGTTTTGTTTCGGTTGAAAGCTGACAAACTAAGGTGGATGGTCATTTATCCTATGTTTCGCGAAAGACGCATTTCATATTATTTTCTCGCAGGATCATTTCGAAGAAAGTCAGTTTGAGGAAATTGCAAGATCACCAGCAGGGGGGAAGAAACTAAAACCTAATGCTATCCCTACCCTCTTTAATGTGCCCGACCCCCCATCTCCTATCACACCCCAAATAACTCTACCTATTAAACCAGAACCAGGTAAGGAACTTAGTTGTATTGGCTGAATGACAGTCAATTTCTTAATAATAAAAAGTAATTTGGGGTTATAAAAATTATATTAAAAAAAGCACAGACACAGACGCACACTATCTGCGCTTAATATTTGCAGTAACGTAAACAGGCATGGGACTACTTTTTGACATCACTAACAAAAGAGTTCAGCTTATGCATTATGCATTATCTTTTCACTATCCTACATTTTAATTTAAACTTGCCTTTGTACTTCTAGTGGAGAAGGACCTCAACGTGGGAGACCATGGTTATGCTCGGAGACAGCCAAAACTGAGTGTAGAAGAGGAGGCAGGACTACAGACAGCAGAGGAAGAGCGCCCATGTTCCCTCTGTCAGCACTACAAAGCCCAGCTGGAACAACAACAACAACACACAGCAAGGCTGCAAAGAGAGGCCAGTTCAACTTTCATCTGCTTATGATTGGACATATTTGGTCTATAGTCCTACAGTTATCATAGAAATATCTAATGCTGTGTTATTTGCAACCTGTAGCTCATAGCTTATGACTTGTCTTGTCCCTTGCAGGTAGAGGAAATGAAGAAACGCCTCCACAAACTGAATAAGATTGAGAAAGGGCTGCAGATGTTCCTGTTTGACGACCAGATCCGGGCTCTCACCTTGGCAAAACGCTCAAGAAGGGCCGTGTGGTCTCAGGACACTGTGCTGACTGCCCGCAAGATCCGCTGCGCCGTGGGGGTCAAAGGGTATGAGTTCCTACGAGATCTGGGGTACCCCTTGCCCTCCTACAGAACGTTGTGCAATCGATTGGAGCCAAAAACAATTTCTACCAGTATGCAGGAAGAGTTGGCTGAGCTGGGCCTTGGCATTATAACATCATGTGACAGTCCTGAGGACAGTGGAGCCAATGATGACGGACTTATAGGTGTGATGACGTAGACATTCTGTTGTCTTGTGTCTTTGTTGTTTCTGTTTCTAAGGATAATATTAATATTTGGTTGAAGGCAATAGCTGATCTGGCTCCTCAGTTTTTTTTTTTTTTTTTTTCAAACATTGACAGCTGATAGCAGAAAGTGTGTGGTTTTATTTTTTTAAATATTAAATTACCAATTAATATTTTGAAGATGCTTGTGCATTCTCATGAAAACATTATACTGTGTATGTATAGCCATTTCACCTCGCAAAGCACAATTGAGTTTTTTTGCACACAGAGTAAAGCCATTAAAATAGTATGCAGGATGTATTAAGTAAAATGTTTTAACAGGGTTCCCATGGGTTAAACACCTTGAAAATTTGATCTTGAAAATGGTCAGAAAGAGACAGGTCCTTGAAAGTGCTTTGAAGAAACAGACCATCACATCCAAAAGTGCCAGAACCCTTGGTATTTCTTTTTGGATGTGAATGATCTTGTCAAATGTTTTGTAATTTTTTTCAATGTAAGTTCTATAGCAAAAATGGCAAATGCCTAAATGCCACATATCATATGGTACAATAGCATATCAACAATATGGGCGTGACAGAGAAGTTCATTTGAATTGGAGTTGCCCATAAAATCTCCATTAATATAACCATAACCTACACCCTGTTTGGGTGTAACATACTTTGCTAACTCTCTTATCTTTATCTTTGCATTTCACAGTACACCTCTCAGGTCTGAATAAAACAAAGAAAAAACTGTTGAACCCTGTGTAAAAATAGCAAAATGGCACATTCAGGTTCTTGATTCTGAGGCAATTGGACACATTTCAGCAGTATTTCTAGATAGTGATTGCAAGATGGCTTATACAGTGTGTAAGTCATTCAAAAATCAGATGAGATTAGTGAGTGAATTCCCACAAACAAACACTGGGACATAATTTATGGCAATGCTTTTAATGTATAGTTTGTTTACATTTTTTATTTGGTAGGGAGGAAACAGACAAACATCTGGTTTTGCATAAGAGAAACATCACAAACATGTTCACTCGTGCATTCTTGATGGTGACCATTTCAACCCATGTTATTCTCAGATATTTATTGTGTCCTGTGGACACTCACTAATAATTAGTTGACTATTAAACTTATTGTCTGGCTGCATTATGGTGTCCTACCATACTCCATAATTCTCTAGGGAGCTTTAAAACGCCATTTGTGCAGCATGCTTTTTTAGACTGTGACTGTAAAATATTTTTAAAATAAAGTTTTCTGTGGGTACAGCCTGTGGTGAGGAATTGTCCCTTTTCTTACATACCAATCAAAATGGTACCTTGAGATTTAAATGGACAAACTTTTAACAAGCCTTTTCTAAACTGTGTCAGAGGGTCATGTGGTCTAGTGGCAGCAAATTGTTACCAGAGACTTGTACTTTGGTCCAGTCATTTAGAGGGGAAGAAAAAAGGTTGCATAAACAGCTACAAAACATCATAGTAAAAGTTTCATAGCATGACAAGGAACTAAGGAATCCATCATGTATATTGCCTAGACACATGCATGTCTACTTGGGTAAATAAATACACAGTTGATAATATTTAAATAAGGTATTAATGCTTAAAATACACAATGTCATTTTTGTTTCCCTGGATCCGAAACCATGCGAGCCAATTACCCAATGTTTACTTCAAGCAAACAATGACAAATGTTTAACCAAATGCGCAGTGTGGGGTTTGAAGGTTGTACCACATACCCCACCAACAATACTCAGGGCGAAAACTGCAGAGCTAAGCTACATTAACCAATGATTAATGCTTGGTGTTTTTAAGGGGGAGGGGTTGGGCTCTGATGTTTACTATAAAACAAGGGGGTAATCACCGTAAGTTATAGTTAGTGTGGAACACAGCTCTTACAGCCATCCAAAACAGGTTTGTATTTGTTGACTATTTCTAATAGGTTGTGTTTGTTTACAAGTTTGTTTATTTATTAAGATCACTCATCACACTGTACCTCCCCCTAAAATTAGACCAGCTTTCTACTCTGTCTTTTCTGTCCTCTCAGTTCTTTTTGTGGGTGAAGTAAAGGGAAAGGGGCCATGCCGGGTCTCCGGACTCTGTGGCTGGCTGTACTCCCTGCCCTTCTGTGGGCTTCTCCGCTGTTTGCGGAGGGAGATAATGCAACCTCCAGGATATGTCAGACAGCCCCAAGATGGGAGATAGATGGAAAAGCACCTATGGAAGAGCTCTATGGACATGTGGTGATGGTGGCTCTTCTCAAAGGAAGCTGACACTTCTGCCTGACGCAAGCTTCCCGGTAAGTGAGATGTGTAGAAAAGTCCTTGTTAATTTTTGTCATGATGATTCATGAGAAGAAGGTATACATTCTTTTTGCACTCTCTATCTCTTCCTTTCATTATGGGTCGCACTTGAGTAAATTATTATCATACAATGTGTTTCAACAGTAGCTTATCTGCCTGGCCACACATTTCTATTTTATTTTATTTTTTTTTGCATCAGAAACACTTTATGTTTTTCTGGTTTCAGATTTCTGGTGCACACCCAAAATATTTTAGGTGCTTTCTGTGAAGCTCTGTAGGTTTCCTTGTTTTCTTATGGAATGATATTTTTCTCCTTAAGCATGGGAAACTTGCGTGACAAGCTAGCCCGAAGCAAGCTGGCCAACGTGTCATTCATGATCGTGAATGAGCAGGAGGCTCATTCCAGGGCCATGTACTGGGAGCTGAAGAAAAGGGCAGCAAAGGGGATTCCCGTTTATCAACAGAGTCCACTGCAAGATGACGTCTGGGCTACGCTTCAGGGAGAAAAAGATGACGTCCTCATTTATGACAGGTCAAGCTTGTACACACATCAGAAGCCTTTCCTATAATTTTGTCCAGAAAATATCTTTCTTCTGTTGTGATGTGAGTGCCATGATATTTTCAAATGTAATTAAATACCCCCAATCATTAGGAATTTGGAATAGATCATATAAAAGTTAAATTTCATACACAGGTAATTATTTAATTACCGTTGAATATTTTATTCTCAATTTTCTGTCTTTCACACAATTTTGTCTTCAATACTCTTATGCATTCATGCCTATTGCAAACTATGCTTCAGAAAAGCAAATGTTAGATTTAGGTTGTTCTATATCTGTTGTTCTCTCCCTCCATCTCCATCTCACCCCATTTAGATGTGGCAAGCTGACTTTTCACATTGCGCTGCCGTATAGCTTCCTAAATTTTCCATATGTGGAGGTCGCCATCCGGGCCACATACCACAGAAATATCTGTAATTGCTCAGTAAGTGCAGACTGATAAAAAAATGTTTGTTTGCAACCCATCAGATTTGTTGCTAATCTTTGGTTCTGCTCTGTTCCAATGTTTTTATTTTAGTTACATTCTGTCACTTCCTTTGAGTCTGGTTTCAAACCCTCTGTGGACAATGACACCATGCCTTCCCCAAACTCTGACCTGTCAAATGGTGGCACAACTATACAAAAAGACGACACACAGGAACAGACAAACCGGCAAGACCCATCCGTGGCAGAGAAGACCTCATTGCTCGACCGGAATTCCAATAGTGATGGTGACCACTCCCATCAAGCACACATACATGATCAGCATGACCATGCTACAACCAGTGCAAAAGATGGCACACCAGGAAGCCATGGCAGTTAATACTTATTTTTCTGTAAGTTGATAAGACTGATTTTTTTTTATTAGCAGCATAGTTAGATGTACTCTTCACTTGACATTTGTCTACACTCAAAACAGGACCCCTTTACCATAAAGAAAATGACCATTGTTTGGGTTAAAGGGATAGTTCGGTTTTTAACACATAAAGCCTCTTTCACAGGTTGTCTAAAATGAAATAAAGTGGTTGACACCAAAATCTTGATGATTGCTCCTGTCTCGGCTATTTGGGAAATATAGAATCACCTCTGCCTGCCTTTAAAATGGCTAGCAATGGGCATGTGTTGTTTCTATCCTTAAAACACTGGTTTTAAAAAAAGTGCTACTCATGGAGTGATTAGTGGCGCTTGCTGATGTTCCAACCCAAGTATCGTAGCAAAATACAGTGTCTGTCATGTTTTATTTGCCATTTTGTAAGTCCCATAGGGATCTATTTGCTCCTTCATATAAACAAAGTGACAAATAAAACATGACGGAAGCTTTATTTCGCTACGATACATGTTTTGGAACATCATTGAGCACCACTAACCACTTGGTGAGTATCACTTTTTTAAAACCAGTGTTTTAAGGATAGAAACAACACATGCCCATTGCTAGCCATTTTGAAGGCAGGCAGAGGCGATTATACATTTCCCAAATAGCCGAGACAGAAGCAATCGTCAAAATTTCGATGTCAACCACTTTATTGCATTTTAGACAACCTGTGAAAGGGGCTTAATGTGTTAAAAACCGAACTATCACTTTAAATGCAATTTTCTGAAAGACATTGACAAACAAAAAACAAAGGAAACTTCTCAGCTGTTGCAAGTAATTCACTGCCAGACACTAGGCCTACATCAGGATTCTAGATTTTTAGTCCCTGTTAAGGTTTTGGCATGCTCTCCAAGGGTTGAATTTATGGAAATCAATCTCAACATATATTTTTTTTCTTTACCTATTCAAGTGTTGTTCTCTTTGTTCAAAATGTCTTTGAGGTGTCATAAGAACCAGGCTGTGGCTGAGCAAGTGATGAGTCATTCTGCATCTTTGTGTGTATGGCTGAAAATAAAATCCTTGACTTTCCTGTTGCATGTAATGAAATAGACACTTTAAACCTCACTGGGGTGTGTGCATATGGAAGCTGTGTGACAGATGGGCCAGGAAGTCATTTTAGGCCCAAACACACAAAGTGCCCTGAAGATTTCTCAAAAATCAATCATACACAGCCACTTAGTAGGTGCACCTTTAAAAAAAAAAAAAACAGACATTAAGGTTCATGAATGGCCATGCATGGAAAATTAATCAACTTGTTTCAAACTATCTCTGTGTTTGTTACTTAACTATAAATAAAAGTGTTTTTCCACTTAAATTGTTCAACTGAGAATATTTTTTTTACTCACAAACTTTTTTATACTCCTTTCGACATTTTGTATTAATTGAGAAAATAAAACAAAACAATTCTCTAACCATCTGTTTAAAGTGTAGGCTACCTAAATACATGCTCTAAACTTCACAGATTAATCTTTATCAACGGCAGCCTATAGCAGTTTAATTTCTTGAATATAAGCTTACATATTCCATGTAGGCTATAAAATTCCATTTCATAATGAATCAAATTTTCTGTGTGATAGTCTTACAGAATGGTGAACAAATATTTGGAGTGTTTTGATATTAGGTAAAAGCATAGTGGTAGTCTAGTCTAAAACGGACATGCTAACGTCGGTATGGTCTTAACATGCTAGGCAAGTGGTATGTAACGATAAATTAGAAGCTCTTACACGTAAAAAGTAGTATGACAGAAGCGTAAAAAAAATGTTGCTGGATATTGATTCTCTCTTGTGGCTACAATCTGGAACTTAAATAGCCTACTCACAATTTGTAATTCTAAAAGTGCCTGCTCATCTCTTGTTTTTAAAAAGTTCTGTCCTCAAAACTGATGACAAAACAATTCTCCCCACCCCTGACAGGCGGGATATCCAGTATGCCCTATTTGCTGCCAGTATTACGAGTGTGTTATTAAATCTTACAAATATCTGATTCAACTAAGGAACCAGACTTGACGCCAAAAAAACATTCCGTGCGTATAGGCTGCGATTTCTTAGAAATAGCTTCTGTGAAATAGGGCCCCAGGCTGGAAAAACGAGCACAGCGACCTGGTCGTCATTTTTCTTACAGTTGCAAGAACAATCCTTATAATAAAATTGCGATAGTCGCGGTGTCTTTGCGAATTAAAAGTCGCAATCGTTGTTCAGGTCGTAGGCCTACAAATCGTGAGTGAGCCGTGGTTAACGCACAACCTGTTGAAGAGCCATCATCATATTTTGCAGAAGGTACGATAGGGGCAGAGAGAGCTTATTGCGACTGAACCAATATTGCACCCGCACTTTTTGCGCCCGTCCAGTGGAGTACCAATCCTTGCACTGATTTAAATCGGCATTGCGCATCAAGTCCTTATAACCTTCATCATTTAATTGTTCTATGACAAATGCAGCAATTATTTCTGTGGAGGATTGGACATTCAGATAGGAGATTGGATATTCTGAAGTTAGAAGTGACAGCAGAGTTGTGTAAGGGATTTTGTGTTAATCCGTCTTGGAGCAAAAGCCCTCCGTAACCCTGTCATCTCCCGATAACCCAACTTGAGCCTATAGGCCTAGTGTGTTGTCGGTGAGAGAGACTGTGCTTTTTAGGAAGAATTATCCTAAATAACACAATATCATCAGTCGCCGGGGTTGGATTTGTCGTCTTCTTGTCTGTTTTGTCGACAGATGGCAGCATTTCTTTATTTATAGAATGACGAGAACGGTGGTAAGTCGGTTGTCCATCTATAGTCCTTCCTTATTGCATTGCATAGGCTACGTTGTCCATAAAGAAATATGTTTTCACCAACTAGCCTACGTTTGTATTTCCATACAGGTGTCTAAAATTGCCTCGCCATGGCAGAGGCTTACAATTTTCTATCAATGGGCACTAGATAATGGAGGTAGGCCAAAGAATTCTATCAGCCTTAGCCCATCTTTGGTTAACGTTTTTGTGTTTGTAGCTTGGTCATATATTGAAGCAATGTTTTCTGTGTGTAGCCTACGCAACAGGCTACATAAATACGAGCTATGTATTAAATACAACATTGAGCCTTTTGGGCACGTTGGTCTCAGTGTTTGCTATGGAAAACATGTAGCCTAATTGATGGAAAATAATGTCTGCTGATATGAAAGATGGGTCTGCGATTTTTTTTGTGTCTCAGACAAAAGAACAGATTCGTGGCTGTTGGTGTACTCCCCCATCCCCATCACCTGTATCTTCTTGTGCTACCTCATCGCTGTATGGCTTGGACCAAAACTAATGGCAAGCAGACAGCCAGTCAACATAAAAGCAATACTTATTGTTTACAACTTCTCCATGGTGTGCCTGTCTGCATACATGTTCTATGAGGTAAGTCAGAGCAAAATAAAATCCAGACATGGTGGTCTGCAAGGGCAGGTATATGGTTGTCAATCAAGCAATTGGTAAACAGAGTTTTGTCCTGTTTTGGCCTAACTTCATGGCCCTACTGTGCGAGTTTAAGATTAAATTGGCATTGAATCAGGCTTGCAGGCCTACCATGTGCCTTAATCCAGCACTAAGCAACATTCTGTTTTTCTCTCTCACGAGCTCCCTCTAAAGTCCGCTGTATTGCATTGTATTGCACTGCATTCTATTGGAGGCGGTCCGCGCTGCTGAACATTGCAAGTGCTGTATCTACCGCTATTGGCCACGGTGGCACATTCTACACCGTTCGTTCGCCGTGTAATGACTAATTTTAGCATCCTAAACAGTATGAAACGGATTAATTAAATGAAAAATGTTGCATAGTGGGCCTTTAACTCTGAACCTGTATTTTTGCTCTATTACCCTTCTTATCCATCTACCCATTATTCCCCAATGGCTTCAGTTTCCCCAACTAGATTTTATAGAAACCAATTAACATACAAAAATTGCAGATTTGAGTTTAAACAGTGTGCCATTTAACCAGAGTAAAGGGTTATCAGTTTCTTATCATCTAATCTGAATTGCTTTCTTTCTCTTTCCCTCTCTGCTAAACCTTTAAAAGTTCACTGTGACCTCCTGGTTGGCCAATTACAGCTTACTGTGTCAGCCAGTGGACTACACAAACAGTCCTTTAGGGATAAGGGTAAATATTTATTAATATATTTTATTTATTAACATATTTTGTTTATCCTCTGATCACCATTTTTTGCATTTCTTAAATAATTTTAAATGCACCCTCTTTTGAAGTTCTACTTTTTTTTTTTTTTTTTTTTTTTACAATTGTAACAAGCATATTTTTCCCTTTGCACAGATGGCCAATGTGTGTTGGTGGTTCTACTTTTCTAAAGTCATTGAGCTGAGTGATACCGTGAGTAAGAACACTGTTCTAGCACATACTTTAGCACAGTTTTTCTCTGTACTCATCCAAAGTCTGCTCTCCCAGGTGTTCTTTATCCTAAGAAAGAAGAACAGTCAGTTGACATTCCTGCATGTCTACCACCATTGCACCATGATCTTTAACTGGTGGGCAGGTGTCAAGTATGTGGCTGGTGGCCAGTGTAAGTTAAAAAAAAAACATACACAGAGACATTGTGAGAGAATGTTTTTTGATAAGATGTGGAATGCTGCTGTGCACTCAAAAATACATTTGGAATTTTATGCCAGCTTTTACTGTTTGTGGCCTGGAAACACAACTGATGAAAACATTGTCAGAGAGGCTTTTAAGTAGATAAATCATAGGCACATCAAAATTAACAGTCCAAATTTCCATAATGAAGCTCTCAGCCAGTTTCTCTAGCAGCTTTTTTGGTTTATGTATTCATGCCTTGTACAGATTGTTTTATTTTATTTTTTTAGTTGGAAAGTATCACTGACCAGAAAGTATGAATTACCTTCGTCTTTTTTATCTGCTTTCAATACAGAAAACAGATTAGTGGTATTCTGCATCATTTGTTCTTTTTTAGCATTCCTGATTGGACTTATCAACTCTCTGGTTCACGTGGTGATGTACCTGTACTATGGCTTGGCTGCCTTGGGGCCCCATATGCAGAGGTACCTGTGGTGGAAACGTTACCTCACATCCTTGCAGTTGGTAAGACATAATCATCTTAAAGCATCCTCAGTGTTGATGCTGATGTTAACACTAGGCAATTATGAAATGAGCATAAGGCCAACCTCTTCATCCTTGAAGTCTAGATTAATTACTAGAAACACATTTCAGATTTATTACAGTATAATAGTACACTTATTAAAAAAGACTCTTTCACATTGTTTCACTTTGGGCAAAGAGTCCGGCACCTCTGTAGGCATACAAAAGCTTCCTGGTAGATAGAAACTTTCTGTGAACTAAAACGAACGGTGTAGAATGTGCCACTGTGGCCTACAACGGTAGATACAGCATTTGTAATGTTCAACAGCAGCGGTCCGCCTCCAATAGAATGCAGTGCAATACAATGCAATACAGCAGTCTTTAGAGGGAGCTTGTGAGAGAAAAAAACAGAATGTTGCTTAGCCCTGCTTTAAGCAAGACTAGCTATACAGTAAAAATGTCTATATATAGCCTAGATCACTACTAATCCTTAAGAAGAGTGTCTATTGTTGTCTGTCTATTGTGAAATTTATTACTGTGTAGAAATCCTATTAACCTATTAACTATGACCTACTTTACGACTATAATGTAACACACATAGCATAGTAAATCAGTGTCATTTTACTATTGCAGCTCCAGTTCCTCATTGTTACCGTCCACACAACCTACAACCTCTTTGCTGACTGCAGCTTTCCCGACGCCATGAATATCGTTGTGGTGGCCTATGCCCTGAGCCTCATTGCTCTCTTCAGCAACTTCTATTACCACAGCTACGTTGCCAAGAAGAGCAAGAGGGCGTAACAACACATGTGGAAGGACAGAACTGCAGTCTCAGATGTACTGTACCTGACCACCTGACACGTTGCAACACTCTCTGTTACGCGCAAAGTGAATATGTGTACACCTTGTGGGAAAATGAACCACAGACCTTAAAACCTGTGACCTCTTGTCACTTTTGGGTCAGGGATCGGGTTTAGTGAAAGCAATCTTGTAGAGATGCTGTAGCTTCTATACTTTGTATACTGTCACAGTATCCTCTCCTACCTAATACACATTACACACACACACACAAAGGGGGGACAGTCTTACTCCATCCCATTCCCCTCCCCAATAGTTATTAGAGATGTAGTGCCTGTTGCGCTCTGGTGATCTAGCCAAATTGAAATAGACCCAACTCTCTTTCTCTCCTCCCCACTCCACTTATTTATCTAATTTCCCTTGCTGACACTTCATCAGTCACAGGGCTCTGTGAACAGGGGAGGACCAATCAGGGACTGCCAAGGGGGTGTGTCCATTAGTAAGAGACCTGCCCTTCCCTGTTAGTTGAGTAGGGTGAACTGTGCTCTGTGATGCGCTAAGTCCCCACCTCCCCTCCCTCTGCCCTCAGCTGCACTGCATCACAGAGGAGGCCATCTGGGTCGTGATCATGTAATTCATTCACTTCCCCTGACTTCTTTTATCTGCATGCATTGCATTCAGAATGGTTTCGGTTTGTCGCGCTCAGATAGACAATATTCCCATGAAGGGCTTTCAGGGGCTGGTTTACTGCGGCCACCGCACCACAGGGAGGCATCTCTGTGGTATCCTTACAATGGGAGTCCGGAACCTCGGGGTTCCTGTTACCAGGTCCCTGGTTCATGTTAACCATCTGCTTATGATGCTTTTTTGGCATCTTTTTCCAGACACTCGATCCCTCTGTGAACAGCAAAATGGGGAGTGTGTGTGTATGTTTGTGTGCACACTTTAAAAATGAGTGCAGTGTGCAAGTGATGGACTCATCAGCTTGTCATGTCTCATCCAACAATAGTCCATGACAATGGATGCTGACAAGTACAGAAACCATAGGCGATGAGTGAAGCCTCACAGATGAAACACCCAGTCAGTGTATAAAACAACTACACACAAACAGGTCTATTTAGTACATGTTTACAGACAACATAGTAACCTACATGCTCTATGTACTGATTATGTCAAATGTATGTTTGTTTAGACGTTATTAATGTTTTATGTTTTACCATCTCTCGTCACTCTGCATATTGCTATTAATTTGACTGGTGTAGCTGAATGGAGTCAATATTGTTAGAACTACACAAGTGGTGAAGAAAACCACTTTGGAGGGGAAAGCAGCAATAAAATGTGTCCCAACTCTTGCTTATATGAGCACTTTTTTCCTGTTCAACATTAGAGATACTGTGCCACTAACCATTGAACAGGGACAGATGGAAGGTGGCTGCTTGGCTGCTACTTTGGGCATAACAAGTAGATGCAACTGCCCTATATCTAATGAAATAGTCTAAAAGAGCTTTGCTATCTCCTACTCTCACGAGAGATTCAGAACTGTCACCACAGTCTGCCAGTCATTTGACAGAGGTTGTTCAATGACTCCGCCTGTTGAAATGAAACGTCAACTCTCAAAGGTAGAGACAAAATGGTGTGTATTGGGCGCTTCATATCACATCTCTTGATGGATAGACAGTCCTACTTTAAATGACACTTTATTAGTGGCAACTGTCAGGCGAAGGGCATCGTCTGAAGTCGCATGAGTACCGCACATCGAGTGGTGAGGTTTTTTTTTTTATTTATTTTATTTAAACAAAAGACAAAAAAAGCTTTCTTCATCTGGTGCTGAAATTCCATATTTTTTCATAAGTACTGCTCATTTGTGCTGCACAGAAACAATAGGCAACACATGTCTGAGTGTGTAATCTCAGCCAGCATCGGCTTCTGACCACATCACTTGCGTCTTTGTGCTCCATAGTGACTAATGCTGGCATGATTCAGTGTTTATGAATCGAGATGGAATCTCCTCCCCTCCTATTCATTCCCTCACCTGTCCTTTCTTCTGAAGATGTGTCGGTGTGACAGTTAGCTAGTTGTTCCACTATGTCAGCCAACATGCCACATGATTTGTAATCAACTGAGGGAGCTGCACCCTTTCATCTGTCAAGTAAGTACCGCAGTTCAGCATGTTCTGTTCATTTACAGTTTGGGGGGGTGTATGTAAACAAACCTCCAGTTCAGTCCATTCAATGTTGATCTACAACCCAATTCTGAAAAGTGGGATAATGTGTAAACATGAGCCTAAAAAATAAAAGGCTTCAAGTCGCAAATCATACATTCACCATACTTGTTTGAGAGCATGTCCATATAATTTAATGTTAATCAACTTATCTTCATCATGTGTTCCTATGCTTGAAATGAGACAGATCTGGACCTAAAGTCGTCAAACTGCCCTTCTGATGGATCCATACTGTTGAAACTTTTCAGCAGTTTGCCCTCGTCATCTAGTAAAGTTTAAGGCCTTAATATGATGTGATGGGTTGCTTATACTGTTTAAAACCTATATCTCCAGTAGCAGACCTTAAACAAGGCAACCCTTTACAATCACAGTCATGTCTGTAACATGTAACATTTCCTAAGTCTGTATCATGATACTGTATGGCCTTTAAATCAGGCTCCATTCATTTGCCATTGATCAAATGAAGTCAAAATAGTGGGTCTGTGGACTGTGTATGGGACCAATCTAGAGCTCACACAGTCAACATTCGTCTTTGCCAGGGCCTTTATCACAGAGCATTAAACAAATACAGATTGCCTTATCAATCTTGCTTAAATTGGGGGGTCAACACCTATTTATATTTTCTTCTCTGTAAAAGTAGTCAAATTAAGGCCGTCTGGTAGGGTGAATAATAGATAATATGCCAGAAAAGAATTGGTAAGTAATGGCAGTAGGGTGTGATTGAAATCCACACATTAGATTAAAAAAACAGCAGGCAAGAAGATGAGTAAATCAATATCAATTTTGGAAGGAAACATTGCAGGTGATAAAAGTCCAGTCTCCTGTCTAATTATGGTTTGCGGTCCTGATTGGCTGAACAGTTTTGTTTTCCCACTGAGCTGACCTTTAAAAGGTTCATGTGGCTCCCTCTGTGTTGAAATTTTCATCAGCCTGTCTGCTGTTAGGCTCGGTTGCAGTGTGCTGTTTGCACAGAAGGAGAGAGCGAGGAGAGGAAGAGGAAAGGTGAAAGGGATGTGTGCAGTGAGCAAATTAGGCAGGCGTCTCTCGCTGATTAACCCGATGGCTGCCTTTGCCTATTGATCAGAGGAATGGTCATCACAGGATTGCACAAGGACACGTTCCCACACAGCACCTCCACTCCTTCCCCTTCATGGCATCTTATCTGATGGTCAGGGGTTTCATTCACATGGGACTCATCCGACTCATGCCTCATCCACTGAGCCTAAAACAGGAGATAAGGAATAAGGATGGTGCCTATACCTTGGATGGTGCTTGCCTCACCATATTGAATTAGAAACGTGCTCAAAACATGGACGGCAGATTTTTTTGCTTGGAGCCTATCTAAATGGATGACCTAAAACATTTTAAATGTTTAGGGTCAGATATGGGTCAGTCCTGCTATTGTATTCATTGTGCATGCTGGTGATTACTTCTGATGGAAAGTATCCAGCGCTAGGGGGTGCTGTGAGATGCACATGCAGCCATCCATAATGACCTCTGATCTGGATCAGCCCATGCAGCTTGGTTGTTCCGAGATCTACATAAACACTTGTCGTAATCAATACGTCACTAAATTATAATGTTCATTATGTTTTCTTTCTGTCACACTCAAGGCTATAATCGGTTCCATTTATTTAGCATGATAGAGTGTTGTTCTGTTTGTGGCATGACATTGACACGAGTCCACTTTTTCCCCTTCTTCTCTTTTATCTTGGGCCCTTCATCTTTGGCATAGAAAATCAACCACTCACCTTTAGACTAAAACAGACCAGTATAATACATCAATTTAATTTATGGTGCTGACTGGCTTTGTTTACAAACTAGTACAACCAAAAGTGATGAAGATCCATGTAGAGTGGTAAGACATACAGTACTGGGGGTATGGGGGATCACATCAACCCCCCCCCCCCACACACACACACACCCTCTGTCTCTCTCTCTCACACACACACACATTCTTCATGGCCCACTATTGGAGAGACACATATCTGTACCTCACATTGAAGTTCCACTTTACTGAACACAAAGACAAAGAACCTCGCACACATATGTGTCTCCCAAGTCCCTGGCAATATTAAATATTAATATTGGCATAATTTTTGCTTCTCCCAGGGAGGAGAGGAGAGCAGGCTTGTGGCCATCGGTGAGTTATGTGTTCGTTCCAGTGGCAAGACGTTTGTCAAAATCAATTCTATGTCAGGCAAGAGAAACAGCCGGTGTTTAAAAGCTGTGTTTCGGCACTGCCTGCCCCCGGTGGCACGCGGGGGCTTTATGTCCCTGGGCCTCCAGGCTTCAGGCACGGCTCATTCATTCAGTAATAGTCTCTTCATTGTGGGTGTTTGTTGATGTGTTATTGTGTATTATCTCCCTTTGTGTGCGGAATTTTTCCTTTGAACGCTGATTGTGTGTGTGTGTGTGTGTGTGTGTGTGTGTGTCTAAGTGTGCGCGCCCGCCTCTAGGAGATCACACAGTAGTGTTGTAAATATGCCATGCATATTCATGGCAGTGTTTTGATGATATAAAATGTCTTTTTTGCTGTTATTTGTGGGTGTGTTTGTGTGTATGCGTCTTGTGTTGCCTTCTCAGAGGTTGCTACTAGAGCAAGTTAGCGTGTGCACGCTGCTGCATTTACAGTCAATCATTATTCATGCGCTGTGCAGGCCCCAGCCCTGGCTAGCACAAGACATCAAAGCCCAAAGATGCTCATCCCGTTCTCTACCCTCTTTTTTCTCTCTCTCCCTCCCTCCCTCTCTCCTCCCTCTCTTTCTCTTTCTTTCTCTCATAGGAGTGTGCTCTTCTTTTGAATCTCTCCCCCCTTTCACTCCTCATCTCTCACTTCCTTGAGTGATCCCTCATCCCCGCCCTTTCACACACACAAAACACACACACACACACACACACACACATGCACACTGGGGGTCACCTGACGCAGCAGATAAGCCACTGAGGGCTGCAAGCCCCCTCTGGGTGTGCAGTAGAAGTGAATTACAGCAGCGTTCCGCGTTATTAAACATGACACTCTGCTAAGATAATGGAGCCTTTCTTCATCCCCATTTGAAATCCTAATCTCATTTCTTTGATTAATGGGCCCTGATCTGCATATCAAGGGCCCTTGCTAATTTACTCTGGCAAATCCCCTTTTATGAGGTGCTTGCAAAATCATAAAGAAAAAGAATTTTATTTATATATATATATATATATATATATATATATATATATATATCTTTCCCCACAATCTTCCATGTGCTCTTTAAAATATCTCGTCAGATGCATTCAGAGTTCGAATGAGAAGCTGAGAATGGCCATGGTGGCGTCAGAGAACCCACAGCACCACAGTGCAGTGCACCAGAGCTTTGAGAGTGGGCAGAGATATGGAATGGCTCTGGGCATCCTCTCCTCTCCCCCTCTCTGGGGCCTCTTCCTGTCTTTCCTGTCCACACACACACACACACACTTCCCACCATCAGGAACTATGTGACCTTTCCAGCTCAGCAGAGCCTGCTGGCCAGGGGAGTGCTGGAGCTCCCCTCCATCTGATGCGTCTCCCCTGCAGGCCTCGTCATTGGCTAGGGCAGGGCTATCCGGGGTTAATAAAAGACTCAATCTCCACGGCGCCCGTGTGAGTGTGAATGTGCATGTGTGAGAAAAGGAGACAGACGGAAAGAAAAAGAAAGAAAGAGGGTATGATAAGGTGGTTGTGAATGTTGTTTCCCTCTGTTGCTCTCCTCTCTCTCTCTTTCACTAACACCAGAATGACTAAAGAAGAATGTTGAAACTGGCAGCAGCTCCCCACAGCAGTGGTATTAACACCCTTTAGTATTGATCAGAGGCTTTTGAAAGAGCTGCAGTGGCCATCTTGTGGCTCAACAAGAATGCAACCGACAGAGGACGGACATTTTCTAACCCTGCCAAGACACTTTACACTTTTGCGGGAGCAGGAGCACACACAGTATGGTGGAGGAGAAACAAAAAACACAAAGAACCTTCTTCCAGTGCGCTCTCTCTCATCACTCATCTCTCTCTTTCTCTCTCTCTATATATAATAATATAATAAATATATTTCCCCTTGTGTCACCAACACTTCACCTTCAGATCTATAAGTCTATAAGTGATTTGGTAAGCCTTTCTTAGAAGGAAAACAAAAATGTATGATCCTGCCATTGGTCGAGCAAAAAATAAGGCAGAAGCGAACTCTTACAAATCTGCACAAAAGAGAGAGCTGTGGAGTCTCCTCACCACCTTACCTTGGTAAGATAGGCCTGCCATTTGCTCCTCTGAGTTGTGTGTGTTGTTCTATTGTGTGGGAAGAATAGAAAGGATCCTAGGAACACTCATGGTTGCACACGATTAGTCTTCTTTCTGTGTAGGGATCTTCTTCTGTTTAGGGAGCACTTTGTGAAAGCACCAGAAAGCCTGAATGAATGGCCAATAGATTGGAAAAGATATTTAAGAAACTGAATTTTCCTTCCTCCTCTGTCTTACAATCTATGGCCCTTTGCCAGAGGCACAATAAGTTAATTAACCAGCTCATTTCCAGAGCACCTCGGAGGAACTTGAAAGGCATAGATGGCTAATTTATGGGATAATTAATAAGATGAGAGAAAGGTAAACACGCTGGGAATCAATTTTGCAAATGCCGCCACAAGGTCTGCCGTGAGGGAACCTGCCCACCTCAAAACGAACACACACAGTATGGGCTCTCAGCCTACAGCTCCGTGGATCGTTCTGGAACAAATGAAGAAGAAGGCCAAGCTGGCAGCAGCCTGAACAATGTGGACTCACAGCTTTGTCTGCCTGCACTATTAGGCTGGGAGCTGGGTGGGATCATTTAGACAAGTAAAGTAATGGTTGTCTCCATTTCTTCGCCTCCTCAGACCGAGAAATGAGCAGTTGTGTGGTTAGATGGGAAAATACTAATAGGGCTTGATGCCTTTTGCAGTCTGGCCCTGTAACACTTGGCTGAATTTCTCAAAACTATTTTGCCCTTTCATATTTTGGTTAATGAGGGGAAAGTTATTTACAAGTAAAAAACCTGTACATGACTTTCTGCCTGTCTGTGCTCTGAAGCAACAGAATGGCATGTTGACTTTGCTTAATGCATGGCTTACATGTGGTACCAAAGGTGGGCATGACACACAGAGACATTCTCTCTCTCCTGGCGAAGATGTATTTCTTCGAAGAATGACAGCCTGTTAAAAAAAATCTGATTACAATCATGCAAGCTAAATTACTTTGCAGATGGAGAAAATAACCTGGCTAAGATAATGAGCGGGTGAAACCTCAGCGTGATTGGCACTCCAAGCATAAATAACCTGGAATTATCCATAATAACCATGGTAACAGCATGGTAATTGCCAGAAAGTTCTCCTGTCTTCGAAGAAAAGGAAAAAAAAAGACGAAGGAGAAATAAGTCCTTGCAGTTAAGTCTCCATTAATTGTAAGCATTTTGTGCATTTATTTATGTCACCAAAGCCTTGCAGACATTCAGTCTCAGAGGGTTCCGTTTTCTTGCCCAGAGTGAAAGTAATTAGCACAGGGACCCCCTCACTGCCACGCACCCCTTAAAAGATCCAATCACATCCCACTATAATCCAGAAATCCACTGATAAGGAAGGCTGAGGCAACTAGAAATAATTTGAAGTTCCAACATTTTAAACAGGCTGCTTCTTTTTTTCCTTCATCTTTTTTTAACTAATTATTCACACCCAGCAATGTGCTGCTGATGGCATCCGCAAGACTACAGTCACTTTTTCCAGCCCACAGCAGCTGTGGGAATGATTTCTATTGCTCCTAGCTGCTATCACTGGATTGAGCCTGGCAGGGAAAAATGGGTGGTGATATACTAGGCTTACTAGAGGTAGAGTTGTTGTAGTCTATTGTTGCCACATAACTTTTCCAGATTCAGTGGGAAAAAAATAGTTCTGAAGACATTCAGACCTATGTAGGCCTACTGTTGAAACTAGGCTTTAGTTGTATGTTTGCAGTTGTTTTGACAGCCATTTCATAGCTTTCTGGTTAATTTGTATCTTCTTACAAAATAAAGTTGTGAAGACATTTACGTGCAGAGGGAGCCTATAGCTTCTTATACTTTCATAGAGCAAATACTGTGAAAAGCAGTTCCATGGAGCAGACTTGATATCAATTTCTCTGTCCCTGCAGCAGAATGCTATCAATGCTAACAACATATTCATTGCCACATAAAACCTCAAGACAATGCAATATCTGCAGTGACATCCCTGAAGATAACAGTTACCAGGATTCACAAACACATGAACAACAGGGGTTGCAGTAACTTGTTAACAGGTAAGGTGTATCTTTCCATAAACCAATAAACCAATGCTAAATTATCCAGCTAGCAGCAGATAATATGCAACCAGCTGCAACTGTTAGCTAGCATGGCAGCTAGCTGTATGACAATAGTGTTGTTTATTAACCCAGATGTAAACGTAGTCTGCTGAGCACTGTCGTGCACAGATAGACGAGGTGGTGCTAAAGTAGCCTCGCCCTCGCCAGCCCTGCCCTGTACTTCATTTCATTTCGTACAGAAGGTCTGGGACCCCTGCATTGACAATCGTTCTCTCCAGGACAGCATTCTGCCTACCCAATCAGCGAAAAGTGGGAGTGTTTTAGTGAGTGGTGATGTCGGTTTTGTGTGTTATGTTGTCTGGCTGCGCATTGTGCACAATAACAATGGCGGCAGCGAACGCAGTACAGGAGGCTAATCAGTCCATTGGGGAAACACTTTGGAACATACAGGAACTGAAATCTGAACAAGAACAATGTTTTTTTAATTTTATCTGCGGAAAAGATGTTGTGGCCCTACTACCCACAGGTTTCGGGAAAAGTTTGATTTTTCAGCTTGCTCCGTTAGTTTCCAAGGAAGTAGCTAGGCTAAATGGTAGGGAAGCTATTGTCACTACCCGATTTAGACCGGAAACACGATTTTGACTACGCATGTGCAGAACTACGTAATTTACTCTTACTGCGGCTTCTTGGTTTAACGCACTGAACCTATGACGTATCTGTCCGAAGCGAGTTAGCGAGCCGGGGTCATGGCCTGTGTCCTCCATAGAGAATGAATGGGGCTATGTGACTTTGCGTCCTCTAGTATAATTACCACACATCTTTTATGTCTACATACCATGTGGATTTATGATCGGCATGTTCCAAAGTATAGCCACATAATTTTTTTTTTATCCAGAACTCGGCCAATTTGTTTTTAGAATTTTCTTTTAAACATTTTAATATTCTCAAATTATGATTGGCCCAGTAGGTCACGTGGTTGGGCTGTTTTATACGGCCACTATCGATTTGTTTCAAGGAAAAGTAGTAGTTACAAGTCAGTTGTTCAACACAGCAACAGAACAGATAGAAATGTATTGGACAAATTGTTTTCATTAGCGGTCAGTAAAGTAGATACCTTTGTTGTTCGTAAAATCTGTAAGTATATTACTGGTGGTGACTCGGCTAAACACTGTTAGCGATGGGGCTAATGTTGCGTTACAGACTTCACGCCCCTCATGAAAAGAATTCTGATTGGACCACATTTGACTGACAGTTCAACTCTCCAATCAGAATCAGAGAAGTGATTTGCACCAAGACAGCTAACCATACACCACATATGATTGTGCTACATACCATAGACTTTTAAACAAGACCAACGGTATGACCATTTGGCCCTTAAGTGTCCCATGAGAGCTTATCAAAACTCAGATTTTCTCATTGACTTGAATGGGGAAAACACTTCCTTGACCCCGCTCGTCCAACTCCCTCGGACAACTTCCTGATTTTGAAACCGAACGTTAGTGAATGGGCAGCTTGATCGTTCTGCGCCTCTAGTGTTTATAGCTCAGTGGTTTTACGTCGGCGCTGAATTCACGTTTGGGTCAACTTTATTAGAGCCCATTCTCTGACTTTAAATGAATCACTTTCTAAATAGGTTAGTAACAAAAGCTACGCTTACGCAGAAATCACGCGATTTCCACATGCTATTATTTGCCTACCAGGTTTTAGCTCCAATATCATACTTTGATTAATAAAAACTAAAATAAAGAAACCTGGCAAATGCATGATAAACACAATGTTTATCCTAGACGAATGATAAACTAGATCTAATATTAAAATGTAATTTGTGACATATCACTGTGACCTTAAAATGGGCTTTTTTCCAACGTGTTTGTTAGAGCTATGCAGACACTGTTGTTAGCGAGTGAAGGAGCAAGTTATTGCTCAGCAGGTTTGGTATCATTAACATTAAGCAACGGAGACGACACAGAAAACGTTAGCAGAAACTATGGCGCTCAAAAGGAAATTTGAAATTGGGCTAAATCGTGGATATTATACGTCGTTTACATTAGTAGTCCAATAAGTAGCCTAAGTTTTTAAACTTTCAAATAAAGTGTAACCAAGGTCGCAAAACCGAGCTACTACAAAGATAAACTTATGATTATTTTATTATTTATCAACACTGTGCTTATGTATACATACATTGGTAGTCTAACTGCATAACTTTGAAATGAAGTGTAGTATAACCACTGAGCTAGAATCTAGCTAGTGTGAATTCTGCGGCAACGTAAAACAAGCAGCAAGCGGAAATGCCGTACTTTTGCGCATGCCTAGTAGACCTGGTTGAATCCTGATTCAATCGGATCTTTCACCCGTATCTTTATATTAACTCATGAGTCGCGATTCTCTGATATTATTAACCCGGATCACTTTCTATTTAAAATGACAAACAGCGCCACACACAAACCTCTTGCAACATTAGCTAATACTAGCCCTAGACATCTTAGCTGCCATAAGATGTATAACTTACAATTTCGTAGGCAACCACAACTCCACAAGCGACAATGTGCACAGGCAGTCCGAGATAAGAACTTCCCGCAGAGCCGGAAACTGCGAAGCTCGTAGACGGGAACTCATGCAGTCCGTTCCAAATCGCACACTTCTCAAAGTACACTCCCTTTCATACACTATGAACACTGCGCACTACAGGAAAAGTGTATGAATTTTCAACATGATAGTGTTGTTCCAAATGGAATACTTTTCAGCAGACTTACCAGAAATGACGTTAGTCACGTTGACCACGGAAGTTCGCATAATCACGCTGCCTGACAAAATATCATCTGCTTTTTAAATTTTACAGTTGCGACAACTCAACATAATACATAAAACTTTCATCTGTGTGGAGCTGCAATCACCACATTTGTCACAACACTCTTTTAACGCCATTCTCGGAGTTTTGAAAAAAGGAGGTGCCCCTCCTCTTCACTACGTAGCGAAAATGGCGTCCAGTGAGTGCGAGAAGTGTCCATCGTTGCACACTCCAGATTTTGACCGTTAGAAGTGCACCATCCGGGTACTTGCAGCGCACTCCATTTTTGCTACTACACAAGTGGAAACACACTACGCCCTCAAACTAAGCATTCGAAGTGCTGAAGTGTGCGATTTGGAACGGACTGATGGATCTTGAGTCCCTAGGGTTGCGCTAATTAACCGCGAACCGCGGTTACATTGGATCAGTTGAGTCCAGTCAGCCGGTTAGAGCGAGGGTGAGTCTCCCCTTGTGTTAGGAAAAGCAACTCCACAACAAACGCCATTTTTTCACT